>OY757272.1:6185852-6213734 GCA_963584085.1 Pyrausta aurata | reverse complement strand
TAAAAAAGTTTGTTGATTCAATTGATACTTACTTACTATACATAGATACTTCTAGTATTGTTTTATTTTATTAATTTTGAGATAGAATAACTTGGGGATGTCAAAGGAAGAGTTCCTATTTAAATTTGATACCAATTATTAAATTGTACTATAAACTGAAACTGTGATTCTTATAATAAAAAATAACAAGAGTAAAGATACAACTTCATTTCAATCATATTTTTTAAGCATATTAACATGAGTGAGAAGCGGGCCGACTAGTCGGCGGATTTAGCCGACTAGTCGCCGACTAATCGCCGACTACAAAAATGGCCGACTAGTCGGCGACTAGTCGGTACATCTCTAATTAGTATAGTTACTTTATAAATGTAGGATTTGATAGGGTTATAATTTGAAACAGTAACAAAAAAACTAGGATAAAAACTTACTCCTGCCGTTTTTGAATCTGAGTGAGCTTTTGATCTAGGACTATTTTTTTCTCATATCAAAGAGCAGAATATTATGTTACTCATGATTCAGATGACTAAAATCATTAAAAATCTGTTTTTAATTGACGATGATAGATTATCATCGTAAAATATTTACATCCTACTACTATTATAAAGGCGAAAGTTTGTAAGTATGGATGTATGGATGTATGGATGTTTGTTACTCTTTCACGTAAAAACTACTGAATGGATTTGAATGAAACTTTACCACAATATAGCTTATACATCAGAATAACATATAGGCTACAATTTTTGAGGTTTCTAATGTGAGGTCGTTAAAAAACACATTTTTTGCGCTACTAGACGGGACGAACCTGAAGTCCACGCGAACGAAGTCGCGGGCAAAAGCTAGTGGATACATAATTTTACAACCTAAACAATTTTCGCTACAAAGATATAAAACGTTAGTAAAATTGAGGTAAGTTAATTTTAAACTCATAAAAAGTATGCTCGTAAGGGCATTTCGTATTTTTATAGATGTATGTAAGATTCAGAATAAATCTTAAGTAAGTAGACGTCATAAAACTCATCATAAATTCTTTTCTCATCTCGACTTAATTCTGAACCCGGTTTCTATTAATAAATATTTTTTCTAGACAAGATATAGTATGTGGAGATGCTTTAATAGAAACATAACTTACAATTAATTTTGATATGTTACTGGCAGTCAAATGATAATTGTGAATAATAATAACTAATAACTGCGACAAATATACTATCATTGCCTCATATGACGCATCTGGAAATGTTGATTTATTTTAATTGCTCTGTTTATTTACTAGACATCCAGATCTCCAGTTAAGAGCTACTATAAAGTGTTTCAACATGTGTGTTCAAAGTGAAATCATAAAAAATGTACTTGCTAAAGTGTCTAAAAAACTAAACATAAATAAATGGCGATATGAAGTCCAAACAATACCTGAAAATATTGTTAGTTATGCCTCAAACATCGTTCCCGTGGCATTGAAAGACGAGTCTAGTGACGTCACGATTCATTTAATGATAAAATCTGAGCCAAATGCGCTTAGTCCAGAATACGAATCAATAGTCAAAGGAGCTTACAAAAGGGAAGTTTATTTCTACTCCACATTGGTTCCGCTTTTCAAAGACCATATGAAAATATCAGGTTTCTTTCCAGAGTGTTATTACGCTG
This sequence comes from Pyrausta aurata, assembly GCA_963584085.1. Taxonomy (NCBI): domain Eukaryota; kingdom Metazoa; phylum Arthropoda; class Insecta; order Lepidoptera; family Crambidae; genus Pyrausta; species Pyrausta aurata. The sequence continues at coordinate 6,212,093 of OY757272.1, read as the reverse complement.
ATTCGTATAAAGCTAGGAGAGTGCTCGTACTACAAAATATGTCACAAGAAGGATATCAGAGATATGAAGATGGAAGATTTTTGGATCAAGAACATTTGGCTTTGACTCTAGAAGCTGTAGCTCAACTTCATTCTTTTTCGCTGATATTGAAGGCAAAAAATATTAAACCAGGAAATGACCACGTTATGGAACCGTTTTCGGCAGCCAATGAACCTGTGTATGCCAATAGTTTGAAGAAATGTTTTATGCAGTACGGAGTTGAAATATTCGAAGGCACACAACATGAAGAATTGTTCCAATCTATTTACGCTACAATGAATGATATGGATCAGTTTTTAGATCACTGTGTAACAAATTCACATGCTTTAGTGTATGGTCATGGAGACATGTGGAAAGAGAACTTGATATTTAAATATTCTGTAAGTATATTCGTATTACTGATTGGACCGTCTCTGTTGCGTTACCACTTTTAAACGAAAATCGCTTGTACACACGACACAAAAACGGCGTCACTTTAAACGAGGTGCAAGCGAATTGTCTCATTAGGCGGTGGTGACCTCGATAGTTGGCATATATTTTATCCGATCCAATTGAATCAGCTTGTTCCATATAAAAATACTAAATAAAATGTTTTTTTTTCAGGACAATAAACCCGTACAGGTGTGTCTTCTGGACTATCAAATGTGTCATCTCGTGAGCCCTGCCTACGATGTGTTATTCCTTTTAATGAATAGCATTGATTCTACCTTTAGAAGAAAGAATTACCACAGCCTCTTATCAACCTACTACACGACTCTAGAACGCTCTTTACAAGCCTACGGGTTAGATTCTAATATTTTATATTCAGAACAAAACTTTCTTGATGATCTGAAATTAGTATTCCCAATCTGTTTTAGTATAACAGTTTTTTCATTCGCCTTATGGCTGGGTTTGAACAATTTAACATCACTATTAGATTCTGTGAACAGTACCAGTCATATAAAAAAAGATAAGGAAAATGTAGAGTTGTTTGTGAAGATAATTGAAAATATTATTATAGATTTCAGACATTTTGGGGTGATTAATTAATGTAAAGGGTTTCATTGTATAGGACAGTTTTATCAGCTGCTCTATTTTCTTTACTGTTGTGTCTGTATATTGTCTCTCTAGTCTCTACTTTCTGCAAAATATGTAGATGTAATTCTCGTATTGGGTTTTTATTGCTAGTAAATAGTGTGTGTTTTAGTGTTTTATTTTTTAATTGAAGATAGTCTTTCTACACTTTTAATGATGTTATCTATTATCTAAAATAATTGTATTTTAGTGTGTTAATAAATAGATAAATCTTTTACTCATTTCATTCACAACATACTTACATTAACCGACTCATCACAAAACACGCGTTTCCGTGACCAAAGCATCAGCAAGAGATTCCCATGAAACATGTAAATATTCATAGAATGCTGACTCATTTTTTGTCACTCCGGAAAAGGTTATAACGAAATAATAATCCAATTTGCGATCTTCGCCATTACATTTTGCACATTTTATTTTCCATTCGGGAGGTTTCCAATGAGATTGTGGATAGGGTTGTGTGTCAGGTAACGGACATATCGCAGGATCACACTGGATTATTGCCGCCATGCTTGACAGCGAAGAGGCGTGGGAAGCGGTGAGTGCCTTTTGCGAAGAAACTATCGCGCAAGGAGGCGGCGGAACGGGCCAGGGAAGAGGATGCTCAGGCTGACCCGCGACGACGTAAGCGGTTGGGAGCCCGGCGGCGGCGCTATGACCGCTCACTGGCTCTATGTGGACCCAGCATTGGTGGGAGTGGGGACTCTCACCAACCACCTCAAAGTGATCCACCAGTTGTTAGGGGTGTCTCAAGGTTCCCGAGGCATCCCATGGGCGTAACTGCACCTAATAGTGCGGATTGCCGCTTGGATGACGGAGCGCATGCGATAAGCGATCCTTCGTCGTCCTGCTTATAGCGGATTGCGGGAACTCGCGGAGGTTTTAGTGGGTATACTTGACGAGTGGTCTGTCATTCGTCAAGGGAGTCCCACATCACCTACTGCCGTCCCCACGGTAGTAGGTATGCGTAAAGCATTTCCTCCGCGTAAAAAAAAAGGATCACACTGGATGCAAACCGCTCACAACCGGTCGCTGTGGAAAACCGTGGGAGAGGCCTATGTTCAGCAGTGGACGTCCTTTGGCTGATGATGATGATGATGATATGTCAGATATCCAGTAAGTGTTGATGCCTTGCAATATAATAGTGTTCTTCTTCGTTCTTCCTGCTAAACATGTCATCAGGACACAAACTGCCACGGCAGACGTGGAAGTGCCTCACCCGTCTTCGGACGGAGGTGGGGTGGAGGGCAGGAGCAGTAGTACCTAAATAGGTTATTGTACAATTTTTAAAGTTTTTATTTGTGTTTATCTTCAAATATCACCAACAATATTTACGTAACTAAATGAAATAAATAAAAAATATTAAAACTAATTTGTGCATACATCATAGAACTTAAAATTTATCACTAAATGCATTCTCTTTATTAACTCCAACCAACATGACAGTTATTCTCTGCGGCTTTATTGTTGTCTAGAATACTCTCTGTAATTAAAACCTGGGGCATATTTGCTGAAAATAAGGTGTATCTTCATGGCAACATGGCACATCACTAATTTGGGAACAATACCGGTTCGGGGAATCGCCGCGATGTGAATTGTTCATTTTCACTTTGCATATTATTTAAATGTGGCACCCTTCTCAGTGATACGTTTATTAATTAATTGACCGGCTTAGCATATTTTGACAGCGATATCAATGTATATTAATTGGTATTGTGTTGTGTCCGGTTATTGTTTTTTATATTTATGTTAAATTTGTATCAGAATTCTGCCTTTGTTGTAGTAATGTACCTACATTAGATTTCATAATTAAAAAAATCTTTACCAGCTAGAAAGTTCTGGATGCTCTATACCTTCATTTCATTGTACTTGGGTCATTCTCTGTACTTACGATCACTTTTTACGTCAATATGTTGTATTCATATGTATCTTTTTGTGTATTCATCGCGATCATTTGTGGTATTCTATCTGCTATCATATTTAATAGATAAATGTTGTAAAAAGCTATAAAAGCTCCTCTTCCAACGGGCCGGAGGATTCTGCTCTTAATAGGATTTCTTAAAACAACGAGGACTCTATCTATTTTAGAATCACTCGCACCAAGTTGAGTTCTAGATTTTTATAGAGTCTAATCTAAATCACATCTAATCTAAAGGGGACAGCACCGTATCAAATCGAGGCTTCCAAGATTATTTCTATGAAACTCCTTTAACGCACACCTATCAAATTTGTAGCGTATCCACTTTAGATCGAGATCAACTCGGGACCCACTCTCGACCAGCGGCGCATGCGTTGTCACGTGCGATTTTCGTCGAACATCCGTTCACCCTGTCAAACTATTATTTACAAGAAGAACTGTCGTAAGTTGTAGCAAACATGATCTGTAGCGAAGCATCTGCTATCCGTAGCCGATCCGATGCCGCAGCGTTTATGATCTCTTTACGTAATATGCTTCCGTGTGGTTGATGCTCGTTTGACGTCAATACGGTGCTGTTCACTTTACTTTCCCTGTTATATCTGCTTTAACCTTAAATCATTCAACCGCAAAGACCGTACCGAGTAACCCAGTTATTGTTTTATGTCTCTATCGTCTATTTTAGAAATGCCAAATACAAAACAAGACAAACAATATTAATATAGTCGCATGCGCCAATATACCGACATACGAGTGATTTCTAAAATAGGGTTTCAGGGCCTTTTAAATCCTCTGGACTCGACTCGAACTATCTGCTCTTGGGATCATCTGGATTTGGCCAGAACAAATACTTGAATTATTTATTTAGGCGCCCTGCCTTGGCTTACTTAACTTCGTAACTGGATAATTGAACGGATAATGTTCTTAAATAATAAAGGTGTTTTATTGTGTTCAATTAATGTAGTTACCTACCGCTAATTTTGTAGTGATGACAATGTACTGGCCACTTTATTTAGATTTAATTCCCATGTGAAATTAGGTACTGAAAACACTCATATGACAATGAAAGTAAGTCAAAATGCTTCGAAGTAATTTCACTTTAAATTTCAAATACATATAAGCTAAGATAGTGCGAAGAAAGCTATTCATGAACAACGCAACTGTACTTCATAGTTTTAAGTTGTTTAAACTCATACTGGTAGGAAGCTGACTGCAGCCGAGTTGGTAGTATTAAAGTTTGTAGTTATGAGAATGTTTAGTCACAGAATATATAATAGTACTAGTTTAGTCAAAGTTGTAAGTAAAGTAAGCTTACCAACGAATCGGTAAGACGAAAAACTAACCAACTTCTTGCTTCACCAGTTGACACAATTTTGATCTGGGCCCCAATTTTCCTGCAGTTCGCATTCGAAAAAAGTAAAGCCAACATGTTTTTTTTCGAAGAAATTTAAGTTTTGCTTTATTAGGGTCCCGATTTCTATGAATTTCGATTTCTTCCGTGCAGTAGCTTTTTAACGTGTGGATATTTTACACACCGGATGGAGTTACAAGGAAAAAGACGTGAAAATCGAGGCTCAAAAGGAGTTTGAAACCTGCAGTCGTAAATAAACACAAAACAATTTATTTACTAATTACTATAATTGAAGTCATCGTCAAAGTATTCTTACTATCCGTAAAAAAAGTTGTTACTCATGGATGCAGTATTGGTACATAATTTTCTTTAATAGTAGTTACATTAATCAGACCAAAATGATACCTACTTTTCTTGGTGGATGGTGAAGAAATAGGAGTTCATAATTACACCAAATTGTTTATTAAACATACGTACAAATAACTCTTAATGAAGATATTTATCTGGCTAATGAGTGCGATATGTGTTTAATTATGTAAATAACAGATAACATGAACCATGAAATGCTATTTGATGCACATACCAGTCATTTTATTCTGAAGGAACTGAATGCCCTGCAAGATCAGAATCAGACTGTTTATGCAAGATTTTAGTCATTTTCCAAATACATTTTGCTATGTATGTTAACGATAAGGGCGTTTTCATGTAAAGCTCATATCGTTATCTAGCTTAACAGTGTTGAGTACTGCCTAAACATTGTCAGTTACTTTCTATTCTACGTTGATATACCCCAAATGCTTAAAATCAGTTATCAAGTTTTCCACCGCTTTTTCCACTTTTTCTTCCTTCGATTTCCGCTCTTTTTCAGGAATATTTTTCGTAGTTCTAAGGGCCATACTAGCGGACCCTTCCAGCCCATGCCACATTATTAGAGACATCAATGTTACAAGAAAACAATAGGGAAACACAAGTTTCAAGTCGTGGTGAAAATCCTTCTCAGAATACACTAAGTTTAGATCCAGATTGTTCCCGTGCAGACATGTTTGCAGTTCGCTGTAGTAGGTCTCTAAGAATGAGTGAAAATTTTGAAGCCTTGTGCTGCTATCGACTGCAGTCATAATAAGATATAAAACGTCATGGGCTGGGCTCATTAGCCGAGAGATTTGAAAATCGACCAGGCATGCTCTCATCGGCTTGTTGTCCTGTAATATAAAGTTATGAATTGTTCTCAATAATGCATGTTTTCATAAATGAAATGTTCAAAGTAACTATTAGAATTTATGAATAAATTACCATGTATTCAAACAAAATATTTGCTTTCCACAAATCACCATGTCCATAAACTAATCGTTTGGCTTTTAGTACACTTTCATCCATATAACGGGCAAAATTGTCTAAGAGCTTCACCATATAGTTGCTGTATTTCATATTTTCGAACACATTTTTATGGTTATCCACACACCATTTCTGCAAAGACATGTAGCATTCTGGATCATTACTCAAGATTGATCGGACGTCATAATCGTTATTTGGTTTCATGCTATTTTCGCTTGCAATCATTGACAACGCATGATACTGAGCGATAGCTCTCAACGACACATTCATGTGATCAGCATCCAAATATTTGCCATTGTGGTCAGCGAATCCCAAATGTTTCATGTCATTCATCACTAAAACCTGGTGGCTTGGAGTCAAATCCGCGTAGTAGCACTTTGGGAATAGATCTATGTAGTTTGTTCCAGTATCCATACTTCTGAAGATGGGTAATACCTTTGTATACATAAAAACTTCCCGTCTATAGACTTCACTCAGAAAATCGTCAAGACCTGGAACTTGAGGAGCTACTTTTATCACTAGATGGGCAACTTTTCCGGTAGTTTCATCCACAAACTGCACTAAATTTAAAGAGCCTAAATAGTTAACAGTATCCCCGGTGGGGGAATTTAGTTCATAATGCCATTTCTTTATGCCAAGTTTCTTTGCCACGCATTCCAAAATCTTTCTTGTTTTATCTTCGTCTGAACTCATGGCTTAATAAACACAAGTATTCACTTCTAGTAAAGTTCTTAAAAGAGAGGTTATCTTACTAACTACAGCAATTCTGCAATAATGAGCATGCTTAATGTCTTGAAATGGCAGTTTTATGCACTTGCGGATTGATAGAGAATGCATTGTACAGTTTACTGCAATTTATAAAATAATATAGGCAATAATTACAGCATATTCACACAATTTCAATTCATTAAGTGTGTTTGATTGTTCTGAGAGAACTAACATGCAGTTCAGTTATTGAAGATATCCTTCTTAACCAAACATCACGAAAAACCCTGGAAGTACCTCTTTTATAAAATTATTAAATTAATTTAACTGATAGCAATTATTGTTTGAATTTATTGAACTTTGATTATCTGGTGGTCTGAACACGATTCCTAATTTAATGAAACGATGCGACCGATTTGGTTATTAACTAAATGAGGGATGATAATAATACAGCTGATGAATATTCATTTCATTCAAATTTTTGTCATGGGTATTCCGCCTGGCTTGGACACTTTATCATAATATACACAGGGAATATACATTTGCAGTTTTCTCATTCCACCTGAGGGACACAGTCTTTTAAGGTCCTTCGCCCTCGTACCAAACTATCTTTATTTGAAACCAAAAGAAGAATTACTACAACATAAATTAAACTCGATTAGGTGTCTGTAACAACTAAATTTTCTGGAAATTAGTCCGTTGGAATGTTACTTACTTGAGCCACTTTTAACTCTGCAATGGTAGCTTTCGAAACGACAACGAAGCTCGACTTAAAATGTATGGGATTGACGTAAGCCTTCGCTAAACTACGTGGTCTGTTGTACATTTTTGTATGAAAGACGATAACGATCTACGTTATCCTTTCATTGCATAGCAATGTTTATGTCTTGGGCTTTACTTTAGATCTAACTTTATTCTCGTATTTTTCATATAGCGTTTGACAGCAATTTGACGTTATTTATAGTGAGAAAGATGAAGCATGCAACCTAGCCAACCTACTAATTTTTTTTCTTCTATCTTTTAAAATTCTATGCATTGGATCCTAGGGTCATAGCAATGAGTTAGGGTTCCATTTGCACTACTTAGAAATTGTTCTGGTTTAAGTGCACCCGCGCTGCTTAAACGGTGCATATTTAGTCCGGACGAGGGTCGCCAATTCTTAAGATAGTTAGGAGATACTTGCTCCATACACAATTATAGCGTCACAAAATTTATAAAGTTACCAATGTGCCGTCAAAAAAAATATATTTAAAAAAACAATATACAGAATAAAATATTTTAAACAGAAAAGAGAATAACAATAGACAGACGCTACGTGCTTGACGGATCTTTGTATATTTTAACCGACTTCAAAAAAAAGTTAACCGCATTAAAAAAAGGAGGTTCAAAGTTTGACCTGTATGTTTGTCCGCGATTATCACGAGTTTGGCTGAACCGATTTTGATGCGGATTTCAATCAAGTTTGTGTAACATTTAGGAGACGGGTTTCTAAAAAAATATATAAATAAAAGGAACCGGTTCCCTTTTTTATATATTTTTTTGTCAATCTGTTGCTTGATATTAAGGACCATTTCTTTTATTTCTAAGATTTACAAGTTACAGAAGAATCACAATCAAATTCCAGGAGAATATTATAGTGACAGACTTTTCAATGACATCTAGGTAGTCACAACAGGCTCATGACAGTCGAGGGTTAACTGAAATGCATATATAAGTACCGTAATTTATCCAGCGTGGTTAGGCTAAATAGATTCCGAGATAATTAAAGTTCAATAAAGTCTAACTATAAAAGATAAGTAAATTGCTATTGCTTTGATAATATACTCGAGATGGTTCCAGGGTTTTGCTGGAAATACAATGATAATAGCTAAGTCTGTCTGTAATGTAAACGGATCCTATGGCATATGAATAGTCATAATGCCATTTAATAGAGTTTTATAACCATTCATTACATGGTTTCATGCGTATTTTGCATGACCGAACTTGATGTTGGCTTATCAACAACAACCCAAAAAACAAAGCTATGAATTGAATAAGTTTAGCCATCGCGGCAGTTGGGTAAAACAAGGCTTGGCCCCTCACTACCACGAGTAGATACTGATCGTAATGACATGCAGTCATTTCATGATTGTGTCATGCAGTCATTTCATGATTGACCGTAGTTGAGAGCAGTACGAGACGCCAATATTTTCAAACCTTTGTTGTGGTAACCTACTACAACAAACTACTGAAAGACAAATAATTTGGATCCAAATATTGTGCATCCAGAGAAAGATTTTTTCAATGTTTTAAAACTAGTATTTCCATACTGTTTTCTTTTAACATCAATATCTCTTGTAGTGTGGATAGGTATAGAAAGCATTGTTAGTGTGGGTGCTAAAATTAAACCAAAAATTTCAGAAGCGGAGTGAAAAATTAAGGAAGCGAAATTAAAAGTAGCTGTCGATGGTTTAGTGGCCTATTTCAAGCATTTGGGGTATATTTCTGATGAAATATAAAAGTGTGTTATAATGCAATTAATGCTTAATTTCAATAAAACGTAATTTATGCTTACTTAAATACATAAGCTCTCCAAGCTGAAATGTAATGTTGACGTTATTCCAAAGTAAATACAAAATTGTTCTCTGCAGTGTCTGTGCTCATTTTATCCATCTTTTTTTGTAAGATAGATTATTTATAAATAGAAGATTAGAGACAGGAAAAACGGTACCTATCTACTGTACTGCAGACAGTGCAATCTCTCGCACTTTACTTGTTTTATGTTTTACAAATTACGAGTTGACTGTTAATCTGCGTGAATCGGAACGTATCTGTCATTCTGGCTGACTAGCGGACACCCACCACTGACACAAATCACTGACGAATCAGCTGTTTGTTGTTGTTTCTTGTTTTTGTTAAGATTTTGTTAGTTTGAGTGTGTTTAATAAAATAACAATAGCTAGTATAATTCCGTTTTATTTTGTGTATTATATTCAAGATAAGTGAAAGAGAATCAAAGTATAATGGCCGTGATATCCGAAGAATACATAAGCCGCATATTGGATGAAGTTGCTTCGAGAAATAACCTCAAAAACTATGAATATTCCAAAGAATCCTTTAAAAGTATAGCGCAAAACTACTTTGGTGTTCTAATTCCTGTTACATTGAGTGCTAAAAATAGAGAAAATACGATAAGCATTAGTTTAGTTCTAAAATTAGCACCGACAGACGAAAGATACCGGGTCAGTGGCGCAGTAGGCGTTATGTTTTCCCGCGAAATATACATGTATTCTACTCTGTTGGATAAATATCGCGAAATACAAATAAATGTTCCTGTAAATGAACAGTATGTGACGCCTGCTTGCTATTATACTTGTAAAGAGTATTGCAAGGAAGCGATAGTTATGGAGAATATGTGTGCTCAAGGTTACGCACCTTACATACATAGGCAGTTCTTAGATTACGCCCACATAACAATCTCATTGAAATCTCTGGCAAAATTTCATGCTTTGTCTTTTATACTGAGGGAAAAAGATCCAGAAACCTTTAGAGAAGTTGAAAAAATATGCGTGCCATTTACTCAAGAAACTAATAAACGATTTATGGAAATAGTACTGGATAGGCTTCAGAGAGCTATTGAGAAGTTTGAAGGCACGGATCATGTGGGACTTTTGAATGAACTGAAGTCAAACTGTGTCAAGTTTGTTGAATCAGCTGCATTCGCTATACAGAAACCATGCATTTGTCATGGTGATATTTGGAAAGAGAACATTCTCTTTAAATATGAGGTAAACAATATCTATAACAAAAATATAATGAGAATGAAATGAAATATAATGAGCTTGTGTTTGTTATTATTTCGTGAACTTGTTTAAAGTATTGTGTGTGTGTGTGTGTGTGTGTGTGTGTGTGTGTGTGTGTGTGTGTGTGTGTGTGTGTGTGTTTGTGTGAACTATTTTTTTCTCTTATTCTTAAAATAGTGTACTTACATAATGGTAGATAATATTATTTTTACATCTTATTTTTCTGTTTCAGAATGAGGAGCCTATGAATGCATGTCTGATAGACTATCAAACTGTGATAATAACCAGCTCTGCATACGACACATTATTCTTAATCACCACCAGCACCAATTCCGCTTTGCGAAAAGAGCATTATTACGAACTATTGGATACATACTTCAAAACATTTAAGCAGACCCTCCAATATGCCAGCTTAGATCCTCAAAAGATATACTCTCGGCAAATGTTTGACCAAGACTTGAAAACTATAGCTCCAGCCTGTTTTATTGTAGCCAATACTGCTTTATGGCTTTCTAATGGTCTGCAAGAAGAAGGCCATGTACGCAGCAAGCAAGTCTTTCGAACTCCTGAGGAGAGGGAAGAAGCTGTTGAAAGATATAAAAGTATCATAACAGGTATCATTGAAGATTATACAAGTTATGGATATTTTCTTAAGTAAGATTTAATGACGATTGTTTTGTTCAAGTTGTTTGCAGGTTTTGTCGAAATATACAATAGATTAAAGACTTGAAAGTTACTTGTTGTTTTTATTTGTAGAAGGTTCTATTAAATCTATGTTTTCATAGACTCATAGAAGAAGTAATAATTGAGGCGAAGCTTTTACCTAGAAGTAGGATGTTTACAAGTTAACACTATATTGCGATTCCATAAGTTTTTACGTAATGTAACTTGTGATTGGAAACTTTATCAAACGGACGTCACCCTACCGACACTACTCTGTTTCAAGATTGAAATAAATTATCTCCCAGCTGGAATCACTGTTTGCTGACGCTGAATGAGGCTCATTTACCTTACTTAAGTGCTTTTTATTTATCATTCGACGACCCTCGGGCCGTTTTCATTTTTTCTAGTGCCATCAGATTAATTGGCCCGTTTTGTGCTGCGGGAACTAAAAGTTTAAAAGGAAATAAATGAAGGAAATATCACCGAGTGGGAGAGGGGAAAAGTGTGTAAAAGGAAAATATGATTACGCAGATTTTAAAATTAATGAACCATAATTCGAAAACATCTTCGGAAGTAGTTAGAGGGTATACCTACTCAGGAGGTTTTAAGCTTTTAGCCACACTGTCTATACGTCAAATGAAATTATGTGATACAGTATGTACCTTAATTGATATCTAGGAAGGCGACTACTGATCAATTATCCATACTTCCATACTATCCATACTAATATTATAAATGCGAAAGTAACTCTGTCTGTCTGTCTGTTACTCAATCACGCCTAAACTACTGAACCAATTTGCATGAAATTTGGTATGGAGATATTTTGATACCCGAGAAAGGACATATAAGTAGGATACATTTTATGGCGAAAAAAAGGTTGTAAGGGGTTGAAAAGGGGATGCGGACGAAGTCGCGGGCACAGCACAGCTAGTATTTAATAAAAACTGGCCAAGTGCGAGTTGGACTCCCATCGACTAATTTAACAACAAAGGTAAACATTTCATGTGCCTACCTCTTGCCATTATTGATATCGAGCAAAAAATCGTGTTTCTTGTATGGACATACATAAATATTTATTTTGTTTTGAGTATCGTTGATATAGCCGCAACAGAAATACATGATTTGTGAAAAATTCCACTGTCTCGCGGTTTTTAAAATACAGCCTGGTGACAGACGGATGTATGGACAGCGAAGTCTTAGTAATATGGTACCGTTTTTACCCTTTGAATACGGAACTTTTAAAAGCAAAAAAAAAAGTAAAGTTAGCCTGTAAGCATCCCACTGCTGGGCAAAGGCCTTACCTCAAATACCTTGCCATGGCCTTACCCACGCGGGCTCAGTGCGGATTGGCGGAGGGGTGTTTGCAAGGCAAGCGACCAACCTTGCTGTCAGATTTTCATCAAGCCGCCCATAGGGCCTCTGACTAGGCTTAACGACTAATACCAATCGATATAAGCCGGGACCAACGGCTTAACGTGCCTTCCGGAGCACTTTTAAAAGCAAGCTTTAATAATTTAAACTTGGTATCTTAACTCATCAAAGGTACAAATATTACACTATAGTATACTTGAAGTTCTACAAGCACAATTAGACGTACAACGTTACAGTTATCATATTTACAACAAACACAGCTTACTGTAATGGCATCAACTCACAATGTTATCTTCCGTAAAACATTCCTGTGTCTGGGACAACTCTGGAAAGTTGTTTTGAAATAAATACACCGGCACGGCGAAGGTGAGCCAGCCTCGCTTTCGCTATCTCTTAACTGCTTAACTACAGCCATTAAAATAATAAAACAGTCAAACTAAAGTGAGCAGTATTTCCCTTTACCCGATGTTTACCAGTGCCCGCAAACTGAGTTATTTGAAATTTATGGCTACATAGGTGATGGTTGAGGATGAAAAACCTGTAAGCGTTTGAAACCTCGTTCTTTAAAACTTTATTTTCCAATTGTGTCCAACCATTTCCCTCTTAATCTTTTCGTTTACTGGACTACTTATTATGGATTTTCAGGAAAAATTATTAAGTGTTCTAATAATCACATATTTCTTTGTACGGTTACTACATTTGAAAGAGTAACTACTCTTTCAAATAGTTTTCACATTTTCAGAAATACTAAGCCATTCTATTTACTTACTGTGATAAGATTGTTCGGCGCGGCGTCAAACTGAGTTCGGAATCAATTTCCGTAAATGTTTCTATCTTCGCGTGCGAAGCAGCACCTCACGGTTCAGATAGCAACAAACTGAGTAGAATAAAACATAAAACAATAAAATAATATTATGTTGACGACAAAAAGTAGAGGATCATGATCGGATTTATAACAAGGAATCCCCATTAGGCACTGCGCCAGAACTGTTGCCTGTCATACACCATGTAAAGTGAATAATTTATGACCCCGCAAATTTTGGAACAAGACCGCATGTTGCAGTATCTACCTCTATTATCGCAAGGGAACTGGTTCCAGTTATACTTGCAATTACAAACATACTCGTATTCTTTAGTTACGAAGATGTATTATTTTTTGTATCAGTGGAAAATTGTGTATCAATGTGAATATCTATATACAGGGTGTTTCATGTAACGTGTCAAGCCGATGCGTGGTGATAGGTGAGTACCATACCTATCCATTTCACCCCCATGTATGTTAGGCAAATATTTATAGTTTAGGAGTTATAATTTTTTTTCGATATTTTTTATGATGCACCTAGACGATATCTTTAAAAAATTATAACTTTTTTTTGGGTCCACTTTTCTCAGATATTTTGATCTCAATAGAATGCCCATTATTTGATATATTATGAGTAAAATAATCGCCATCCTAACTTAGACACAAGATACAAAATTATTGATCGATACTAAAAAATATTGCATTAAGCAGAACCGAATAGAATTTTCAACATAAATTTAAAAATATAAAAAAGGTTTTCCATAGTTTCTGACTAATTTTAAAAACTGCTTGACTTCATAAACTTTCATTTCAATACAAAAAACGATCTACTTAATGGGTACTTTTTAGCTTAAATCGGCCGTTGAATGTGGCATATCGGAAATATCTTGATTTTCATAATTTTTATTTTTATTGTTACCTTTGCATATTTTTATCAAATCTGATATTTAGTGTCCATCTGTGTTTAAATAGAGCTCATTTGATAACAAGTACATACATTATGTACCTACTACTAACTTTAACCACGACCATATGAGTTAATCAATCAATCAATCAATCAATCAATTTATTTATTGCAAGTTATAGGTAAAATATACATAACAGATCTTGTTGTTTGTAAAAATTTTGGACACACTATAACCTACCCATCGGGCGTACAACATTATACAGTTAAACAAAATTAAACATTAAGAAACAATAACATAATCACTAAATGGAGATCTTGTCATTGAAGTATTCTTCTAAAGAATAATAACACTTTTCTAGCAATATACTAAAAAACATCTGTTTAAAACAATTAAATTCGAGCTCTTTTAGTGAATCTGGTAAATGGTTATATATTTTGGGTGCTATGGAATATACGCTATTAGAGAAAAAACTTGTTCGTGATGGATAATGGGGGAGAATATCTATTTTATTACGAGTCTTGCGATGGTGTCTAGCTACTCTAGATTTGAAGAAATGACTATTCCTTTTCACAAATAGACATATTTGAAAAATATACATAGAAGGTAAATTTAGTATTCTGAGTTTTCCGAATAGTGGCTTACAACTATCCCTTCTCCTTGCGCCACAGATAGCTCTTACGCACTTTTTTTGAGCTCGAAAGAGTGGTAAAAAATGTACATTAGCTGTATTGCCCCAATGTATGATTCCATAACGGAGATTTGAAGCTACGTAGGCATGATATGCGGTAATGGCGGACTTAAGTGATACTGTTCTGGCTATTTGTTTAAACGGAAAAATGAATTTATTAATTTTACTGCACATATAAATAGTATGGGGTAAGTGCTCGCTAGTCCCTACCTTTAAGGATTAGTTTAGCTTTCCCAAGCCTCAAGGAAATGATATAGTTTGTGAATAAATGGGTTGTAGATGATTTTTATGATGCATGTCTTAGTTTCAATTGTTTCTTGTTTATTTGTTGTTAATAAAGTACGAAATTTGAGTGCAATGTAAGTAAAATTTCGGATCCCTCATTAACTCATATGGTCGTGGTTAAAGATAGTAGTAGGTACATAATGTATGTACTTGTTATCAAATGAGCTCTATTTAAACATAGCGGGACACTAAATATCAGATTTGATAAAAATATGCAAAGGTAACAATAAAAATAAAAATTATGAAAATCAAGATATTTCCGATATGCCACATTCAACGGCCGATTTAAGCTAAAAATTACCCATTAAGTAGATCGTTTTTTGTATTGAAATGAAAGTTTATGAAGTCAAGCAGTTTTTAAAATTAGTCAGAAACTATGGAAAACCTTTTTTATATTTTTAAATTTATGTTGAAAATTCTATTCGGTTCTGCTTAATGCAATATTTTTTAGAATCGATCAATAATTTTGTATCTTGTGTCTAAGTTAGGATGGCGATTATTTTACTCATAATATTGCAAATAATGGGCATTCTATTGAGATCAAAATATCTGAGAAAAATGGACCCAAAAAAAAGTTATAATTTTTTAAAGATATCGTCTAGGTGCATCATGAAAAATATCGAAAAAAAATTATAACTCCTAAACTATAAATATTTGTCTAACATACATGGGGGTGAAATGGATAGGTATGGTACTCACCTATTACCACGCATCGGCTTGACACGTTACATGAAACACCCTGTATATAAAAGAAAGTCGTGTTTGTTACAAAACGTATAACTCGAGAACGGCTGGACCGATTGCTATGGTTTTTGATTTGATGGATTTGTCTGTCCCGAATAGCAGAATAAAACTTAAAAACAATGAAAACTCGATATGTGTAATGAATACTTATTCATTCTACTTTATGAAAATAAGTCGGGGTTTCCTTCCTGACGCTATAACTCTAGAACGAATGAACCGATTTCCACGGTTTTGCATTCGTTGGAAAGGTCTCGGGCTCCGTGAGGTTTATAGCAAAGAAAATTTCCATAAAACGGGGCCGGGGCGGGACGGGGCGGGGGGCGAAACGAAGTTCGCTGGGACTAGTTATGAATAAAGTAAATAGGTACCTAAGTTAGTGACCTATGTAACACTGTATTTTATTGTAACATTCTTCTTGACGCGTTTGGTGTATTGGTTAGCGCTCCTGACTATTACGCCGGCCGTCGTGGGTTCGAATCCCGCAAGGGGCAAATGTTTGTGTGATGAGAAAAAAGTGTGTGTGTAAAGTCATGGATGTTATATGTATTTAAGTATTTATGGGAGACACCCCCGTCATAATCGTTGTCTGGTACTTCGTAACACAAGGAAGAAAATCCCATAACACAAAACCAGACAATTGGTGTGTTGTCTGGCGCATATTTATTTATTTATTACATTTGGTACATTTGTAACTTTCAACTCGGCGTAAGTTGAATAATGACAAAGCTCAACTTTGGAACGTATTTACTGCATTTTTCATTCGCAGAATTCAAACTACAAAGGTAACAGCTGAGTACCTCCTATCTACAGTTTGTGATTTTAAGGCCGTAGAGTTAACAAAAGCTCTGAATGAAAATAGAGACTAAAATTGGTTGATTGTGCAGGCCTCCATTTTAATACAAGCTTTTTGCAATAGCTTGGATTATAAAAAGCCTTTGTAGTGAGCTCCCGGTATAACTACACAGAAAATGAGTATTTAAAGAATTAAGCTATTAAAATCTAGAAATAGTGTAGCACGGAAGGTACAGCTTACACATAAGATATATACTAATAATGAAATAGGTATGTTCATTGTACGCATGGTATATTTCCACAACCGGTCGTTGTGGAAAGCCGTTTGGTTTTACTCAATTAAAAACGCACCATGTTGTGAAATTCTTGACAATATAAATCATAAAACATTGCTTAATAAATTAGAAAGATATGGTATAAGAGGCAATGCTCTAAGTCTAATCGAGAGTTATTTAAGCAATAGGAGACAAATTACGCATATATCCCAAATTGACCCTCAGACAGGTGAAAACAAGATTTACATATCCAAAGAGAATCAAGTAAGTTATGGAGTACCACAGGGAAGTGTATTGGGTCCTCTCCTTTTTATAATTTATATAAATGACTTTCCTAATGTAACCAACCATCACATGACAATTTTTGCTGACGATAGTACGGTTTTATTCACTTATGATAATGATAACAATATAAATCTTGACATTAATAATACATTGACATCTTTATTCAAATAGTTGACATTGAATAACCTGACTATTAATTTAACGAAAACACATATAGTTAACTTTAAACAGCGGAATAATGATCCTTTGAATTTTGACATTAACTACTCAGGGAATTCGATTAAAGAGGTTGAAACTACAAAATTTTTGGGTCTAACTATAGACAATAAATTGACATGGAAACCTCATATTAATAATCTAATAAAAAAACTTAATCAATTTTCTTATGCCCTATATAATCTAAGGAAGGTCGCCAATGTTAAAACGCTCCTTACAGCCTATCATGGATATGTTGCATCAACTTTGAGGTATGGGATAATGTTTTGGGCTAATACTACTGAAAAACAAAGTATTTTTACAGCGCAAAAAAAGTGCATTAGATCCATGTTTGGCCTAAAGCATGATGATTCATGTATACCGTACTTTCGCAAATATAAAATTTTGACTCTGCCGTGCATGTACATATGCGAGGTTGCAACTTTTGTACGAAATAACCCAATAAATTTTGAAATGAG
Organism: Pyrausta aurata; assembly: GCA_963584085.1. Lineage (NCBI taxonomy): Eukaryota > Metazoa > Arthropoda > Insecta > Lepidoptera > Crambidae > Pyrausta > Pyrausta aurata. Next base: position 6,194,405 of record OY757272.1, on the reverse strand, counting down.
TACTGTCGGAAGTCGTCGTGAAGGCACAATAAAAGTTAATCACGGATGCAAAACTCTCCTTCGAAGAATAAGTGTAATTTGCATGGCACCAAAGATCTATAATAAAATCCCATTAAACATCAGGTCAATCAAAGATGTAAAAAGATTTAAAACTGCGCTCAGTGGCTTCCTTGCTGAAAAAGTGTATTATGACTTAAGAATATTTCTCGAAGACAAAATTTAAAATAACTTTAGTACTTGATGTTCATATTCATATACCTTTAAGGTGAACCATGGCTGTACTAATAATAATTTGTATGTGACATCCTGTAATACTCATGTTTATGAATTAATAAATGATTGATTGATTGATTGATTGATTCTTACAGATTAAAATTTCTACAAAAAAACTACTATACATTCCAATTTACTTTACTATCTGTTATCCAGACCAAAAGTCGGAATTCTTTTATCGTTACGCTGCAGAACTATAGGAATCGAAATGAATATTGCTATTGTATTTTCTGAAAGGAATATTGGCTCAGGAATTGACGGTTTAGTGCCACGGTATTACGTGCCCAGAATGTCCAGCGAACGAGTTGCATTCGGAAAATAATCGAATAGTGTACTAATACTTATAAACGTTTGAGGAAATTGACTTGCTGACTAAATAACTCTAAATAAAATGTAAATAACATAATAATAACATGTGGATTACGCGGTAGGATGTATTACCAATTATAGATTATAAGTTTATACATATTTTATAAGTAATTTTTGTAACACATTTGTTCGTAGTCCCTATAAATAAATAAATAAATAAATAAACATGATGTTAAAATTGATACTTTGAAAAGTTTAACACTAGCATTGTAGGATGCTGTGAGCGATTCGGAATGAAAGGTTGAATACAAAAAGTCGTGTTAATTACACAACTTATAACTCAAGAACGTGTGAACCGATTTTCATGATTTTCAGGAATCCAAGTTTGCCGGGACTGCTTGCTCAATAAAAACTATCCATCCATCACTGCAATAAGCTGCATTTAAACAATAATAAATTATTTAGTTATTAAATTAATGTCAATAAAAAATTTTGACATTGACTTTATCTAATGTTTGAGACATTGCAATACCACTCCACGTTAATAGCTTTTCAAAGTACTATAAGGACTGTTCTACTGAAATACTTAAACTCTACGTAGATAAATGGGCGGGTCAGAATGTAAGCGTTTTCTGGTCAAAGGTCAAACTTTACAAGGCGCATTAGCATATTTAGTGACGTCTTACCAAGTTATTTATTGGCCAGACGTTGCGCTGAGATTGCGAAAAAGAAAGGACTTTTCTAATTTCGACGAAAAATTGTATTCTTGATAGATAGGCAAGTTAAAAAGTCAACAGTTTTCGGACTGGTTAAGATAGGCCATTAGCCCCAATCTTTATAGGCTACATTGTTACAGAAGGCACAAGTAGGTACAAGTAGGTATAGGATTGGTTGCAGGTTTGAAATTTACCAGTAATTAAGTAGAGTTTTGGAGTTAAATATGAAGCATTTTGTTTGGACTGAATGTAAGCACTCGGATTAATGAAACACAAACATGCTTGCAGTTGATTTAGTTTATATGCAGTACTAGCGAAACTTTACGGCTTTACTTGCGTAAATAATAGAATTTACTGTGACAAATTTTCGTTCCCATTTAATGGAATGAACGGTTTAGCGGTTTAGCGTTCATTACAAAAACGAAAAGCAAACAGTCTTGCATTTCTTATATTAATTATACCTAATAGAGTCATTGATACTTAATAACTTTTTTATGTTTTTATTTGTGGTAAAACAAGAATAATCTGCTTGTGCAAAATAATCCTGTTGTATTCCTGTGTCACTAAACCACTATAAAAGAAGGCGGGAAACTTAATCCTGTAAGCGGATTGAATTGGAAACTGTCGAAGAGGCCCAGAGGGTAACCATCATGTTGATATTATATGAATAGCGAAGTAAAGTAAAAATGTTTTTTTTGTAACAATTTTGTATAAAAAAGCCGGCCAAGTGCAAGTCGGACTCGCGCACTGAGGGTTCCGTGCCAACTTTAACTGAATTAGGGATTCTTACTTCCACTTAGCCAAAATACCACAATATTTGTTGACCGCAAATATAACTTTGTTTTTCATAGTATTTGTATGAAAGACAAAGTTATATTTGCGGTTGATAAAAATGTACTATATCTCAAAAATTGCTTGTTCGATTTCGCTCAAAACAATTTTCGTTGAATGTTTATGTTAAGATCTACGTTGCATATTTTTTTCAGAATTTTCACTTCTTTAGTTCAAAAGTTAGATGGGGGGGGGACGCCCATTTTACCATTTTGGAAGCGTCTATATCTCAAACGTTAGACTTTTAGAAAAAATGGTTTTAAGAACCTCAATGTCATTTTGAAAGACCAATCCATAAACACCCCACACGTATAGGTTTGAGTAAAAAAAAAATTTTTGGTTTTAGTTTCATGTAGTAGAGCCCCCCCTATAATATCATTTTTTCAAATTTTTTGTACCTGAATCGGAAAGCGGTAAAAAGGATACACCTACCTACCAAGTTTCAGCGGTGTGATGCGAATAGTTTCAGAATAAAGTGGCTGTGACATACGGACGGACAGACAGACAGACAGACAGACAGACAGACTTGACGAAACTATAAGGGTTCCGTTTTTTGCCATTCGGCTACGGAACCCTAAAAAAATGATGATTTAATTGGTAAGTTTACAGACACTATGCAATTTTAAAGTTACTATCAGGCTTTTATGCAGTACAGTGGCGTTAACTTATGATTGTTTATCAAAATGACATCGTTTTAGTTCGCTCACTTGTGTGTATTCGAGATTATTAAAGATTAATTTTTCAAATAATAATCGCCATCGCAATTTTTACCATACCTTATTGGCTTACTTTTCAAATATACAAAGTTAACTATGTTTGTGTTTTGTTTTATTGGCTAATGTGGTCCCCCTAAATTTGTTGCTATGCTCTGCTGACTGCTGTGATCTGAGATTTTGCCCTGAAAGCACGCACTATTTCTTTTGCAAAGCTTTCTATATTGACTTACTGGATATAGTGAAATTCCAGGTTGAAAGCTTACTTATAGTTATTTAATCGCATGTGGTGTAGGGTCGGAAATTAAAACAGAGTAACTTTTTATGCCAGTCACCAAAACTCACATAGCTACCGAATATAACTTGAGCCTACTTCAGCATGGGTTGTCACATCATTCAACATCTGAATAACAGAACAATGTAATTGATTTAGATATGAACAATGTATATTATTAAGTATTTCATGCTTGTTTAATTGTTAACTGTTTTGTGTGTGTTATAAATAATTCAATAAAAAAAATTTTAATTTTGTAACTACTCCAGTCTACCTTTAGGTATTAAGCGTGATTATAGTTGTATTTTAACAAATTTTCAAACGAAAATCACTCGCAATGTTGACGCGAGTGATTAAAAAATAGGGCTGCAGTGACTTTATCTGTCCATTACTTCAAACATCATTGTCCATTACTACAAATCCATCCTTGAATAAATCCATATTTGAATTATTTGCTGGTTAGTGCTTATTAGTCGATGGTGAAATAGCTTCTTAAATAAAATAAAATAAAACTTTCGCACATCACAATAGTTACTTATTTTTTTTTACTGAATATGTACAACTAAGGCGGTCTCATAGCTAGAAGCGATCTCTTCCAGGCTCCCTCACCCTTGTCATTCTGATGAAGAAATTATGCGTCAATATCAAGATAGAGAAACCTCTACCCTATACAGGGTGACTTTGTAAAAATTGACAATATTTTAAACTAAGAACCTACTCATGATTCATAGTCCCTTGCACATATTAAAATGAAAATCAATTGATATAAAGTATCATATGATGAAACTGAAAAAAACATATTAACCACTTTAGAAATGATCATTGCTTCAAATTAAACGAATAAATTACAGTAGAAGACTTTGTTTAAGATTTTAGAAATTTACTAATAATAATATTAAACGTATCAAAAATTACTCCGCCTAAACGGGAATCGGAGTGATACTGTTCGATTTTTGAAATGATATTTCATAACAATAGATTTTAATTTTAATATGTGGAAGGGACTATGAATCATGAGTGGGTTCTTCGTTTAAAATATTGCCAATGTTTTCAAAGTCACCCTGTATGTATAGCTAGTTCATAACTTATTCCCAATGCGACAAGAGATAATTTATCCTCCCACTTAACCTAGTTAAGTGCGTGACGCACTTAAGAGGAGTATCTAGTAGAAATGATAGTAAGTGGATAACTTTGTTCTTACGACACGTTCCCATCATGTAGCACGACGACAGATTTTCGTTTAGAATGTTTCTTAACACTCACAGTGTCATATTTGAATTCTTAAAGATGAAATAAGAAACCAAAAATTGCACACGGGCGGGACTCGAACAAGCATCTTTCTGGCTTACCGGGCCAACAGCTCTTCCAATTGAGCTACCGTGCTCCGCGCGAAATTCTTGGTCTCTTAGGGATACGTCATTGCGTGACGTTAGCGCCATCTACCCGTCTGTTTATGCAACAGCGTTTTTTGGTTTCTTATATTTTCATCTTTAAGATTATCGTGTCGCTCAAAGCGCTGTGGCCTGTTCACATTTAGGACGACATAATGATATGTCGTCCACGACAGATTTTGCATTTGGTTTAGTATAATAAGAACAGCTAGAAACGACAATCGTCCAACTAGAAATTAACGTCACTGGTCACGACCATAGTATGTCCGCCCTTACTAAGACATACGTGCACTTCGGAGCATTTTTTAATTAAGTACTCGTATATGTTTTATTTATGTAAGTAGTGGTATCGATAGATGTTGATGCAAGAAGGTGTTAACATAATAATATTTCATGTTTGAATTTACTCTTTGGTGTATAATAAGTACCTTTTTTTTTAATTCTCGACTAAGCATATATTTGACCTCGATCGCACCCAGTTTCAGGTGTAGATGAGGTCTAGGATGGTGCATATCTGCTTAGTAGCAGCCTGTTCTCTATTGCCTTAAAGAGACATAAGTCATATTCATATTACTTACTTACTTTAAGATAAACTACTTTGTTACTGCTGCAAAAACACATTTAGGATTACTATCTAGTCCAACACTATTATTAAGTTTCTAATGTCATTCAATGATTGTAATCTGTTTTGTTTTCCTTGAATAAAAAAATAATAGGTTTTTAATTTAGGGTGTAGTTCAATCTTAAATAAGGTTTTTATATTAGGGTGTAGTAAAATCATTGTCCTTATCTACATTAGGTTTGTCGCATGTCCTGACAATCTACAACAGTTTAGCTATGATATAAAACCTCCTTCTATAATAAATATTGCTTAAACCAATGTAATATTTATTAACACATATCCATTTCGGTCTTTGCAGACCCCCAAGTGAGCCTACCTTAGGCGTATGCCTACCACATCAACTGTAAAAACCTGATACGGCTTTGTTATTGTTGATTTATGACCGCCGTTTTAGGAGATACGAAAAAGATTCACGAAGCAAGCACTGAACCGACAATACGCCTGGGCATTATTCCATTCCATGATGGAATACGTTATGATTTTTGGAACGAAAAAAGAGCGAAAAAATTATTCGTTTTATTGCATGATAAAATGGTTTGGTTATATAGAATGAAATATATGTAGAAAACAGCTTTAATTGTTTCGGTTCTAACGTCAAACCGTGCATCAACGAGAAATTTTACACGTTTAGCTAAAAACAGGCAGTAAGGGATGCTCAAATTTAAGTTTTACATCTTTAGCAGCTTATGTTACGATACGAATGCCCTTTTTTACGCCGAGGAAATACTTTACGCATACCTAATACCGTGGTGATGTGGGATTCCATTGACGAAAATGATAGACTACTCGTCAAGTATACCCACTAAAACCTCCGCGAATTCCTGCAAGCCACTATAAACAGGACGACGAAGGTGACATTTTACGAAGTTTTAATAAAGTATATTTTTGATTTGTGGCTATCATTTCGGAAAATTCAAAATCCAAATGACACAGGCTCCACAGTCAAATTTCCAAAGCCCTTTCTCGACCAGCGAAGCGATCTTCCTAGTCTATGGTCTCGACAAAAAAGAACTGTCTCAATCAAATAAAGACCTGTATCACCAATATCATATCGATGGAGTCGTGCGTCCGATTGTTCGCTGCTTGTTATTCAGGGCCCGCGCGCTGTAAGTTAGCAGCCGCGTCATAGCCTCGCTTGTCCGAGATATTTTATTACAGGCAGTAGGGGTGGCAATGTAGTGTAGGAATGTTGTTTTATGTAAGCCAAAATATGGCCGTGCTTCGAAGTAGGTAATGATAGTAAAAATTTGAGATATGATTAATGACCTTCTGATTAATTTTCTGATTGAGTGACTAGGTTCTAATCAATTTTGAAAAAAAAAAACCACTCTGCCTACGTTTTAATAGACGAAAAGAATTGAATATTCAGGTACCTAGTAACGTTTTCAGAGTAACTGATTTGTTTTTGGTAAGATGTCTCATCTCCACAGTAATTTGCATTCAAACTTTATGATAAAGTTCGCTATGTTATGAGTTTTAAATAAGATAAATAAAGTTATGTTTGTGTCAACCCTGCACCGGTTCTGGGGCGTGTATCTCTGCGAGCGGAGACGTGTCTGGCATAGCATCATACATACCAGCCTTACCTTGCTCTTGTACAAATTCGCCACATATTGGACTAGAGGTCTTACTTTGTTTTGTCTGATGTGTAAGTTAGTTATACATATTAAGTTAGTGATATAGTTATAAATATGTTTGTGCTAACCCTGCAGCGGTTCTAGGCGGATCACGCGTGTCTGTGCGAACGGAGACGTGGTCGGAATATCGAGATTCTGGCCCTATCTTGGTCTTGGACAATGTGTAAACTAATGTTCGTATAATAGGCTAGTTTCCACTAAGAACAAATCACGATGTTGGTAGATTCTTGTAATTAGTTATGGTTTGGAGATATCATAAAACGAATTAATTTATTAATTTAAATTAGGATTATTAATATTTTTAATAATTTAGTTTGCCCAAAACGCACATTTGGTAACGTGACCGCAAACGCCTATCAGAGGATGTGACGTCATGCCTTGCCACGATGGCGGATTGTTTTTGCTGTCATTGACAACTCTTCATAGTATTTTGCTTTCAAAAATACTTTTAAACTTCCGTCGTGACGTCATTTAGTGATGACAGTTCATTTTTGAGACCTATTCATTTTTTTTTAATCATTATTAAATCATGAAAATCTATACATATAATAAGACTGTAAACGATCGATTTCTGTACATTGAAGATTTTTATGAAAAATTGTTACAGGGGGTCTTAATTACCGTAATAGAAGCCAAAACAACAATTTTTAAAAATTTTGTCTGTCTGTCTGTCTGTCTGTCTGTCTGTCTGTCTGTTTGTCCGGGCTAATCTCAGAATCTACTGGACCGATTTTGATGGGGCTTTTTTTATTTGACTCAGCATCACTTGGAGAGTAAACTAGGATAGAAATAATCACGCCAATAGACTTAGGGGGTAGGCAGAAAATATATATTATATAAAAGAAAGTCGTGTTTGTTACAACACTTATAACTTGAGAACGGCTGAACCGATTTGGCTGAAAGTTGGTAGGGTGGTAGCTTAGAATCAGGAAAAGCATATAGGATACTTTTTGTCCCGCTAGACGGGGCCGGGGCTGGGGTAGCACGGGACCGGGACGAAACGGTGGGGAGGTAGCTTAGTACCAGGAGAAGGACATAAGATACTGCATATAGGATACTTTTTGTCCCGCTAGACGGGGCCGGGGCTGGGGTAGCACGGGACCGGGACGAAACGGTGGGGAGGTAGCTTAGTACCAGGAGAAGGACATAGGATACTTTTTATCCCGTTCGATGGGGCCGGGGCTAAGGCGGGACGGGGCCGAGGCGAAACAATTTAAAATAAATGTGGGTGGAAATGAATCTGTAAAGTGTTTTAATTCAATGTGTAGTGTTTCCTCCATATTGGTTTGTATAAATTAAATGAATATTTGGTACTTTATGGTACTTGCCAAAGTATAACAAAACAGTGCCATGAAAAAATTTATATTTAGATCCATTTTTTCCACACAACAAAGTAAAATGTTAGTAAAGTAGTAGTTTTTTTGTGGCAAAGTAGTAGTTAAAAGTAAAGTAACCATATTATCCTATCAAACAAAGGAATTCCTAATCGAAATACAAATTGTGAACGTCCAAATAATCGGTATGGTCATAATAATTGATCACCTTTGATGTACCTACTACTTGCTTCTTATTGTTGTAATATGGCCAATTTTAATGATAAGTGAGTACTAAAATGTACTATATAAATACTTTATATCTTGCGTACTTATAAGTACTTATACTTAAGTATCTTATTTGTAAAATCATAAGCCTATAAATTAAAAATTCTATCCAAAGTCACTATTCCACGCGGACGAAGTCGCGGGCACAGCTAGTGTTAAATATTTTTAAAAATATCAAGGTATATC
>OY757272.1:5720852-6180852 GCA_963584085.1 Pyrausta aurata | reverse complement strand
TGTGGAATTGGCACTTAGTAAGCATCTAGGAATGGCTTGTGCGGAAATGAGAGAAAATATTTTTGAATTGGAAGACAAGCGTATTTTTGAGACGCTTGTTTTCGATCTATGGCACTTTTGTGTTACTGTCGGTGATAGTGGTTTAATAATTAAATTAACATGTTTAACTTGATACTATTCATTAAGCAAATATGTGTATTTTTTTATGATAATAAATAAATAGTAATATTTCAATCTAAACGCGTGTGGTCTAAACTACTCAGAAAATTAACACACAGAATGTCGTAGAGTTTGTTATATGACAAAAAAGAAACAGCTAGGAATAACACACATAATTTCCTCATTTATCACGGTGAAAATATTAAACCCTATCAAAAAGAGTACCCTGCAAACTTTTTTATAACTTCTGTGGTAATAAATAACTTTAAATACAATACAGTTACACTGCATTTCCTTCCTGGTTATTTCCACTGAAACGTTTCAGTAAAAGTTTTAAAAAAGAAACTTAAAAGAGTGTACTAAACAAAGACAGGAACATTGTTAATGCTATCAGAAACAGCTAAAGAAAACTTTGCAGCGAGGCTCCGACAAGTGTCAGCTTCATTTTCAGCACGAAGTTCCTATTCTGTTGGACTTATACAAAGCTATCTCTGTCACACAACCACTATCGCTGTTTGAGTAAGTGTGATAGGTAGAAATGTTTATAAGTAAGAGCAAAGGAACATTTTCTCCTTTATTTCCTCACTCTCCGCAGTCAGCATACAGATTAGCGAATTTTGGCTTTATAGTAATTGTCATGGGCCCTTTAAAGTTGATTGTTTTGTAAGCGCTTTTTGTTGTTGTTTTAATTGACAGGATTGGCTGTTTTTTTGTGATCGACTATCGTATTAACGCCATGAATGAAAGCCAGCTACTTTTTTGTCATCATCATCATAATCAACTGCAGGAATTTCACTGCTTAACATCAAGATCAAATCTCCCTCCACTATGGTTTTCCATAGCGGCCGGTTGCAAGAGGTCTCCATTAATTCATTAATTCTTTCAATATTAGTACAAGTAGATTCAAAAAGTTGAATACGTATCGTAGAATGTATGAATGTTAGTCACTTATCATTTCGGTCGTTCAGTTTTATTTCCCGTTACCCACCTGCTTCGTTCCGTTCAAATATTGCTCAAGCGTGGCAAGCTCTTCCATTTCCCGCAAACAAGTATACGATAATAATGTTCAGTAGACCCTCTACTAGTCCAAATAAACTGTGTGATCAGTTTGTCATTGTAGAACTTTTACAAAATATCTTGGTTAGTAGGTATAATTCTTCTGTATAGTGTAAAATAAAGAAGATCTATCTACTTCTTCATCATCATCATAGTCGTCACATACATTTTCAAAGTAACTCCAGCGCAATGTACCCTATGACCAAAAATACGTATGTACGTACGTAATTTATTACCCTTTTTTCCGGTGGCTGAGGTACATTGTACTTACCTTTAAGGCCGGTATTTTGAGGCGGATGTAATGCAACAGGCTTCTATTCAAAGTCAAAAAGTCAAAGAGATATCAAATAAAACTAAGTTATATATGTCACTTAATACAAGAAAACCAAGAAAAAAATAACACAGTAACACAATATCATATTTTATTAATCCTTTTACTTTTAATGTTAAGTACGTGACCGAGCCTACCGAATCTACCCAATTTTTTTTCCCGAACGTTTTCAATAACTAGCCTGATTTGTTTACCTCCACTTTTATTGCGAGTTTTATTGCATTTCCGCTGCAAAGCCGACTGGCAAACATGGGTTAAGTGTCGCTAGTAAAACTTTCGGTTTCGGGTCAAAAACGTATTCGTAAATTCAGCCGATGATTTTTTAGGTATGACCGTATTTTAACTGAGTCGAATATACAGTTTAATGACACTAACGGCCGGTTTCACAATGTCTGAATAGATTCCCATTAGCGTTGTCATACCTTCATACGAAATGACGTTCCATATTTGAATCATTCGTTGTTTGTGCTTTGTCGATGGAGAAACAGGCCGTTAAATGTTCATTCTTAAAAGGAAACACTAGACAGTAATTAGAAATATAAGTATAATTAGTCGTTAGCAAGGAAATCGCACAGTCTATCTGATTAACACAATGTTAGATGACTAGTTGATTTTATTTGTATTTGTATCCTCAGCTTTTAATGATGATAACATAATATACAATACTTTATGAATTACTTTTTGAAAAGACCAACGCATTTTACTTAACGGACTTCTTTGATTTTACCGGCCCCTATGATTCATTATTAATTACAGAATTCTACATGGTTAATTTAAAGGTTATAATATTAATTGATGTAGGTTTAGAATTTAAATACTCGCAAATCATGAGCTGCCTTAGGGGCTTATTTTAATGACTGGGAACGCCCACTACCTAATCCATTCAACCTTTGTATTTTTCATACTAGCTAACAATCTGTCCCTTTTATCATTTAAAGAACGCAATTGCCCTTTTTTATTTTGTTTAATTCCAAACTGTGGACTATCATGCTTTAAAAATTTATAATTTTACTTTAAATTTTGTGTTTTCTGCCAAAACATCAGTTACAAAATTAAGTTAGATTAACATACAATACATAACACGATTTTAAAACTCCCGTTTTCTTTGCTTGTCGAATATTAACAATCTTGACATTCCTTGTAACGAAATGATTTTTTTAAATAAAATAAGATAAAAACACATAACTCACAACCTACATTAGTAATTTATGTTAAGCACTGAGATCTTTTTAAATCAAACAACAAATAAATTTTATTCACTTTTGCGCTACTATTTCTAGAATGGATGTTGTTATTACTTACCCAGGCTCTTCCAATATACCAAACTCCTTATTGATGATCTGGCGGTTCCATACAGTTCTATACAATCTCTGGGTATGTGTAAAGAGGTTTTACGACGCAGCCGGATGATCGCCGACAGTTTTATTCGCCAATAATGCGAACGTGGTAGCAGTATATTTATGTAACAAGACCCTTGTGAAGATTTCAAGATCCGATTTTACTGTTTGGAGTGATTGCTCCCGAGTGAACGAACTTCGCAGTTTGACGTGGGGGAATTCTTTGCCGTTTTTACCTGTGCACAGTACAAAGCTTTAACCCCTTCATTTGCATGCGTAAAGGTATGGAAAGGTCAGCCTTTTCATGTTTTATACTCGTAATACTTATATGCTAAAATTATGTGGGAATTTTTTAGACAATTGAATCGTCCGGAATTTAACTTTTCACAGTTTTTCGTAAACGTTTCGCATATATATCCAACAGTACTTATTTACTCAAAATGATGAACGCTTATATTAGTATCCAAGCGGTTAAATCATTTTGTCTTCTTCTTCTTCTTGTAGGTATTTAAGGGTCATCGGTTAAAAACCTCGCCATAAGTAGAATTACGCCAACATCATTACAGTTGTTTAACTCGTCAAGTATGTGTAAACGAGACACAATAAAAATTCCATTGTTATGCGACTCTCGGCATTCGTTTGATACCTGACTGATTAAGAACGTAACTGTGTATTGCTCGGTGTAATTTTAATTAAAAGCTTTATCTGCAATCGATGTTTTTCTTTGATTGTAAGTACGCTTTGACAAAAGAAAATGATCATTAGCTGATAATTAAGCCGTTATGTAGTGACAAATACTGACATATACTTTTATTCCATTACGGTGCTTTATGATGGAATAAAGGAACTATTTCTTAGCGAATTGAAAAGGTTTTATTAGTTGTTGGGTTTTATATTGAACAGTCCAACTACAGAATCCGATAATGTGAGAGGACCTTTAGTATATTTTTCCTAGTAATAACTCAGATTCACAATTAAAATAGTGAACAGCAAGCTAGACTCTCGGCTCTGAACCGATCTGGGTGGCGAAATTCGTAGCGAGTGGGGAAGCAAGACAATCATCGTTAAAAGCGGCATTGTTGGCGTTAATGAAACCCGGGAGATACCAACTTTGTTTGCCTTTGTTACCGCGGCCTGCCCTGTTACGATTTCGGTTTTAGGCAGAATATGTTTCTGCCCACCTGGACCACGCCGGCGGATTTTAGAATATATAGTTAAGATAGGCACCAGCATCTTTATTTCTGCTGTCTATTCATCCTAAATATTACCAATTATTATTACTATATATTATTACGAAACTTGCCGAGCGATCGAGAAGCGATTGCAATCCGTAAGTAGCATGGACGTAGACGCTACAAAGTCATTACCAAATCAAGATAGTACAAGCGGATAGTATGCAATCTCTGCTAAAAAACAGTGCTTATATTAGTTCGGAGCTTACATAATTATGCCCTAACGTCACTTATATAACAATGCGACAGCAAGGGAGAGACATTATAATAAAAATACTATATTGCATTACAAATTTACATTTAGGCGTCTTTAGCAGCGCGACTTACGCGGGAAAGTCGCGTTGCCGATAATTTCATACAATAAACGGAAGAGCGGCAGCAGCGCCGCCGCGGTGCCTAAGTCGCGCGACTGTCGCGCTGCTAATGTAAAGGCAGCCGCTGCTTTCGCGCTGCTGACGTCCTAATGTGCAGGCGCACTTAGAAGTGACTTAGTCAAAAGTAGAACTCACTCGAAATCTACACGGCACATGTTACTAACTCGTTTACTCTCTTATGTTTTGATCTTCTACAAATATTTATTCTTTGTCCACCGCAACCTTCAGGTTCGGCGAAAGTTTGATTCCGTTGGAACCTTTGCTGTTTATTTAAAGTTTGCGTGCCGCGTGTTTCGTATCATCCTCGGTCGAGACCGCGTTTTCATAGGCGTATTATGTGATTCAATTAAGCCAATATAAGGTTAGGGATCGATTAAATTAAATATTGCAATATAAGTGAAAAGGTTATCCGTTACACAAGTCGTAATTAATATCTTCGTAATTTGATGTAAGGTATTCAAGTATATTGTTTTTAATTAAATTGATCTTTGTTGCCAGGTTAATTACACCCATAGACTCATATTACTATTGAAGAACTGATTAAACTAAATTGAATTTCCTAAGTTGAAATTGAAATTCAATTTAAATACTCACTAACAATAAAAAAACTCCTATCAAAGTTATTGCAATACCACTGGTACTTAACCCCAATCCTTCAAAGAGCTTTCATATCTCAAAGTGCATTTAGCCGTTTGTCTCGTGATCGTGTGTCTCGTTTGGACATTAGAGGGCCTAAATCGGCCTTTAGATCTTCAATCGGGGTCTCAAATGCAATCCCGGCTAAAGGCATCAATCCTGCTTTGTTACCTACATTTCAACTTGTTGTTTTCCACTATAAGTTGAGCTTTGATTGTCAGCACGATCCTTTTCGTAGCGGGTCAGCTTATAATGGAAATGCCTAGCTTGACCTACAGCGGTGTATTCCCAAAGGTTTTCTCGCTCACTCCGCGTGACAATTGCGCATCTATTTCGAGGAGAAGGTGGGTCTCGTATGGGGTCAATTATCTGGGAGCAGCATTGTGTAGCGTGCAACGCAATTAAGTAGATTAAAAGTACTTACGCGATAAACTCATTAGCAGAATGCAATGAGGTCTGAAGTTACGTATTGTAATAGATGACAATAAATTGCAACTTTAATTTATATTTGGCGTTTTTGTGGCACCCTTGGTAATACGCAAAAGTAATATCACGTTTCGAAGATGGACGCTGAGATATTTTGATTTTTTGATACAAGTCGCTAATACGATAAAGTGTGTCTTATTAGGTTATGATTTTTTTGGCCTCTAAAGAACTATAATTTATAGTCATTCTGATCAGGTAATGTTTCTACAATATACAACACCTCATATTGTGAATCCATCTTGTCGGTGGAGTTTTTTCTATTATGTATGCTTTTCCGCTATTCTCTTCTTTACCTCTTGATACGACGCCACATTTATGTTTTGTTTTACTTCAACACGTTTTAAATAACTAATGTCGCCAGAATTATAACCTACCGGTTTCCAGGTAACTACCATTATACATATTATTTCTAGCAACAAAAATAGTGATTTCGTTGACGTCAGTTCCCCCAAACTCATTAATTATACAGCTTATTTTGCTAATTTTATAATATCGCTGACACCATTTTACAATTAATTCCAGGAACAATGGAATAAATGTAATTCGCAAGAATGAGCTGACTGAATCAGGCAGAGCTCAATGCAATCACCATGTTTTATAGAAGCTCTCATGAACAGTTTGAGCGGCCCACTGCTAACGACTGATAGCACAATCTTCTGTTTCACCTTTGATTAAAGTAAAATAGCGGAAGATAGGTGACGCGCCACTCGAAAGTGGACCGCTAAAATCAGGCCCCCGTCGCCTAATTGCCATTGGATTGCGTGCGCGGGGGTGACATTTATAAGACGTGTGACGTAAGGAATGTGTAGTGCCATTTTTTAACTGACAATTAGTATGACATGCCGTATCTTCCGCTATTTTACTTTAATCAAAGTGTTTCACTAAAAATTTTACCGCCTTCAAAAACTTACTAAAAGGACTAGAATAATGCTAGTAGGAGAAACAAATTCATGTGGAGTCGGTGCGTGATATGAGTACGTAGACTATTGCTGTCTATTAAGGTTGACATCATAAACGGACTTCAAATGACTTTTTTTTAATTTTTTCTTTTAATTTTTTGGTAAGGTCTAAGTTGTAAATATACTTGATTGAAATAAAGTAGTCACTAAAACCTCTTCCTAAAGATAAAATACGTTCGTTTGCGTTACCCCTTCGGATGTTTAATCGCGTCTGAAATTCCATTATTGGCCAGCCTCGGACTGGGACGATTTATTTGATGTAAATTATTATTGGGGCTTTTGTATGGGGTTTTAAGCACAACGGTAGATTCACAAGACGTATGGGATGCCCCGGTAACGTGATTGAATGTTAACGGCTTTTCGGTATTTTATGTGATACTCGTACCTAATCAATGCTTCTTTTTGGGATTTAAGCTGAAGTCTTTCCGTGCCACCCTTAACTGAATTCAGTGTCCACTTACTTTCACTTAACGAAAACATCACAATATATTGCGACAACAAAAATAACTTTGTTTTTCATAGTGTTTGTATGAAAGACAAAGTTATATTTGCGGTTGATAAAAATGTGCAATATCTCAAAAACTACTGTTTCGATCTCCTTCAAACCAATTTTCGTTGCAAGTTTTTGTTGAGATCTACATCATATATTTTTTTCAAAATTTTCACTTTCTTAGTTCAAAAGTTAGATGGGGGGGGACGCCCATTTTACCACTTTGGAAGCGTCTATATCTCAAACCTTACACTTTTAGAAAAAATTGTTTTAGAAACCTCAACATCATTTTAAAAGACCTATCCATAGACACCCCACACGCATAGGTTTGAGTAAAAAAAAATTTTTAGGTTTTAGTTTCATGTATGGGAGCCCCCCCTTAAATATTATTTTTTCTTACTTTTTGTATCTGAATCGGAAAGCGGTGAACAAAATACACCTACCTACCAAGTTTCAGCTATGTGATGCTTATAGTTTCAGAATAAAGTGGCTGTGACATACGGACGGACAGACAGACAGACAGACAGACAGACAGACAGACAGACAGACAGACAGACAGACAGACTTGACGAAACTATAAGGGTTCCGTTTTTTGCCATTCGGCTACGGAACCCTAAAAAGTTAGCTTGTAAATAACCAATGGTGCCACTATTAATTCGCATTGAGACCGAGTGGTGGAGTATGGCTTATACTAACCTCGTACTTAAAGTCTTAAGTCTCTGTTGTAGGTGCTTCAAAAATTATTGTTCATAATATTGTGTGTATATAAATACACACAAGAAAAGGTCCTCATAAGTTGAGTAAAGACCATCGAATAAGAATAGGTGATAACTCTTTATTGCGAACTTATATTTATCATTACAACTTTTTTTTGATTCCTCACAAAGGTCAGTAACTAATATGTTTACTGAAAATGTAGACAAGCAATCTTGAGACGCCTGAATAGAATAATTTTACGTTAAAGGATTTTGTAAAAAACAACAAAAGTCTTGCCTATGAGTTGAAATAAATTGGGTCGTGTACCTACGTGAAGGTATCTACTTATTTAAACCAAAGAAAACACCCAGAGCGAGCACTTATTATATTATCTAATCCTGGCATTTGTATCGTAAAGGTTTCCCTTTAATAATAATCTCTTTAACCTTTTGATAATACAGACATGATTTCTTTTTCTAGATTGTAGACTTGAATATTCAAGAGTTATTATAGGTAGTGTTTAGGTACGTGTGTTTAAAAACAACAACGTTGGTTAGGCGGCCTCAATAATTGTTAGCCTGAAAAGTCCCACTGCTGGGCCACTGCTGTTTCACCACGCGGTGCGACTCAATGCGGATTGGTGGAGGGGTGATTGCAAGGCAAGCGTCTAACTTTGCTGTTAGATATTATCAAGCCGCCCGGGGCGCGCCCAGCAGGCTTAAGATGCACGCCGTGATAAAAAAATATCGAGGCATTTTAGCGCGTTTGTTTGTCAAAAATCGACATACCCGCAGTTGCTAACATGGCTGCCATGAAAGTCATGTCGTACTGTCAAAATTCGAAATATGACAAAAATATCATTGAACCCTAACATGCCACACATATTTTTATCGAATTTTGACATTTCGCCGTGTAACATTTTCGTCCACCATTAGCGACGACGACAAATAAATAACAACATATTTAAAGCAAAAATATATGACTGAGTCGTGCCAAATTTTATCCTAGGCTCTCAAAAACAATAAAGTGTAAGAATATTGAAAAGAAAGTCCCCGTGGAACATTTTTTATCCCTAACATATCTATTAATTTGAATTCATTATCTGTGGGCAATATTAGATATACCTTAGATTATGTATCCTGTAGATTTGACACATATTTAAAATTGACAAGTTAGAAAGTGATGGCTGTATACAAAAGTACTTAAGAGTGAGAGAGACGCAGATATTGTTTTTTGTCCTTATCACCGTTCATAGGTAATTTCGGCCTGCCACAATTTAAAAATAATGGCAGACATTTGACGCAATGCGAAAAATACAATAAAATTGCAAATTTAAAATAAATTTTGTGCAAGTGAAGTGTTTTGTGGATTACGGAGTGATTGTTTTACTTACTCAACATGGTAAATTGTTGTGTGCTTGGATGTAAAAGCCGTACTGAGCGTAAATATGAAAACATAACATTTCACACGTAAGTAAGCCTCATTTATATTGTTCCTTTAAGTTTTACCTGCATCGAAGTGCATTAATCTTAAATCCTATAAAAGAACATACATAATAGTGGAAAAAAGTAGTGAATTATCAATCGAATTGTAAAATATTTTTGTATTATTACCTGACCAAATATAAAAGGTCGTCTATGGCTCAACTCTGTGGGTTATGGCTATTACGGTAGCCATTTTGTTAGTATTTTAAATTTTGCTGGGTTATCGTTGCCTTTAGGGATACCACAATACAAAGGGTAAAAGTTCTCGATTTAAGGGTAATTTACAATCGACTAATTTTAAAAATCGTATATGTATTTTAATTGCTGAACGAACATTTCATGCGTTGTAGTGATCATTATTATTTGAACTAATTATGATTTGTGTTCATTTATATAGATTTCCAAAAGACGAGACGGTACTAAAGGTTTGGATTGCAGCGACTGGACGGCAAAACTGGCAGTCTACCAAGCACACTGCAATAGACAAAAGCATGCATACGCAATAGAGGCGGTTGTCTATGAAATGACATGTCTGTCATGTCAGTTAGTTTTATGTCAATATACTTTCTTTGTATTTGATTGCTGTCACTAATAAATATACTATGGAATAAAACACTTATTTCTGTTATATTAAACACACTCGCATGTGTTCTATCCATTTTAAAACCGAATGCTTTCAGAAAAAGCAACGGATAACTTATTTGGCAAATATTTGAATGTACGCAACAAATTTATGTTGCGTATTTATGTTATTATTTAATAAACTTACATCATTTAACGGCCCGTAGAAGTTATTTGTTGACTATTTTATTTAAACTTTATTGCTCTGTAAGTTGTATAATTGGCGGACTTATTCTGTTCTATGACGGTAAAAATCCTATTTCCTTCTTAAACATTTTTTTTGTACACAATTTTTGTTTTATACCTATATTTTTTTGTACAAATAAATAAAGATTTTGACTGTAAAATTAAGTATTTATTGTAATTAAGGTTACTAGTGTATTTATATGGGTGGGGAGTAAAAATTTTTATGAACATGGCCACCCCAAAATACGTAAGTACTTTATATCTGTCTCATACGGGTGAACGCGGCTGTCAAGTCTATAATATACTTCGTCTAAGAGATATACTCGTACTAATCTGTGGGCAATATCGAGTCAATCTGTCATTGTGTCAAGTTGATCATTTTGAGCCAAATCTGACATTAAATTGAGTGAATAGTTAGAAATTGACATATCTCGTTATCGTTGTGGAAAAATTTATCCAATGTGGTTGGCATGTTAGGGAATATGATAAAATAGCATAGATCGACTAATTTTGACATGTCGATCGAAAGAAATAGTGTGTCATGCATGTTAGGCCTACAGAAGGCGTCTAACTAGGCTCAACGACTAATGTCAACCGATATAAGCCGGGACCAACGCCTTAACGTGGCTTCCGAAGCACGGAGATCCTAGCGATATACATCGCGTCTCCTATATGCCGATTATTCCGACCATAGTCGGAATGGTCACTCATCCAAACACGACCGCACCGTAGGTTGCTTAACTTCGGTATTTACTACCCAAGCTATGCCACAACTACGAGCACCTCTCCTCTTATTCTTCTTACCCCGAAAGAATTGCTGCCCAAAGTTGTAACTAAGTAGTAATAACTAAGAAAAAGATATAAAAAGCTGTAGTTTGTTTTTCCAAAGTACAGATTTGTGTTTTTGAATCTAGCATATTAACATTATTTGATCTTGATTAATCATCATTAAGATTGTTAATCGTTTGGTTTAAATTTGTTACAAAAACCTTTACACGCTTTGTGACAAAATATAATTTTAAGCAACTTTGATGGCTACATTAATTTGCACTTTTACCTTCATTATACATAGTTAGCTTGAATAGATATTACAACGAATACAACGAATTACTTACTCCAGTGGAAATATGTTTATCTTGGCAGGAGCGAGCAGATTTTTCTTTCTCTGCTATCACAGCTGTAGTTTGTCTCTGTACTGAAATAGTTTGTCTTCGCTGAGGTCCCAGGTCACTGTCTGCCCTTCGCTGACAAGACTAATGCGTTTGCTGCGGAATGTGGAAACAAGAGTGAAATACGCGGTTTTAATCCAATTATGTAAGTATTTTTGTTTTCTTTCTACTTGCTACCAACATCATTGCGCGTAGCCTGTAACTAGCCATATGCCTGTAAATAGCTGTCCCACTGAACTTTGATTCACACCTAACTCCGTCCTGCCCTGGCCCGTTTATATGGTTCAATAAATAAAAATAAAAATATGCGCTAGACCAATTGTCTGGTTTCGTGGTAAGGAATAATCTTTCTTGTGATACAATTTAACGGATTTAAACCCGTTACATTGTAATCACACGGTTTCTACAATAGGACTTTGACATATACAGGGTGCGACCTGTAATAGGAGCAAAAAAAATTAAATGTATGTATAGTGACGACATCACACCAATTGTCTGGTTTCGTGGTAAGGAATTTTCTAACTTGTTTTACTTATTCCAGACAAAGATTACTGGGGCTCCCACAAATACTTAAATACGTAAAACCATCCATGACTTAGGGTTCGAACCCGCGACCACCGGCATTAATAAAATAGATAGAGAAAAGAGAGGAGATTAAAATAAATTAGAAGATAATGATAGAATAGATGAGTCATATAAAACATGGTAAAGGATTTATTATTCTTATGAAAGAGTTACGAACGTAGTAATATGATGTGATACCATGCATCCTATATTTTATTACAGACGTTGCTACTCAAAGTGCAGTCGTTTACGTGTTATGAGATTTGCATATTTTAGCGCGAAACAAAAGCGGGAAATGTGATTTCTAGGCACTGACACGACACGTAGACATTAGACACTGCGACTTTTAAATACTACTTCAACTACATAAGTACTCCGTCCTGAAATTGTGAGAAAGTCTGCAAAAGTGTGTCTAACACTAAACTGTGTACTTAGCAGAGGACTGTTATACCGTCATTCCAACGTTAATACATGTGCTGTGGGCCCATTAAGGGAAATGGGTCCAAATGCCCCATTATCGTGCCAAACACTGCGGTACATATATTTTTGTTTGCTCGTAAAACTGTTTGTTTTGCCGTTTTCTTCTTAATCTGTTTTCTTTAAGCATGTAAAATATGTGGTCTAGTGAACTCAGAAAAAACAGAGCATGAAAAACATATAGAAAACTGTTTGAAAGACTTTATTTATACCCATGTTTTGCTAGACATAGGAGTTTGATAGTTGACTAAAATATTTGATGTCTAAAAGTACACCAACGCAAATGCATGCGGCAGTAATGCGGTTGAACGATACCGATAAGGATGCACCTATCACATCTAGCTTTAACAAAGAGACATAGCGTGTACGAATTTCACATGTCACATGCGAATGCGTTGGTGTACTAATGGCGTAAATTAAAGCAGAATTCTCATAATTTTCCATTCCATTTATTCTTTACTTATTTAATTAGGTATCATCCAAACTTAATGTTGTTAGTATTATAGGTATAGAGTAGACTCTTTTAGTGAAAGATCGTATAAAATCGTTCGTGAAGGGCCTTAGGATAGACCCTCGACCTAATTTGAGCCTAAAAACCTCCGACATTTACTTCACTTGATCAAAAGAGGCTTGATAGTGGCAGTTTGTGATTTAGAGCCTTGCCAGCTTTGCTAGACATGACACTGACGGAACTCAGTTGCAAACAAGCCGACTTTAGCTATAAGTTACTTCATATTTGACGTGAGGCCTTTGCCCAGAAGTGGGACATACTAAACTAAACTAAACTTTACTTGCGCAAATTACCTACTGTTCACACTGTTACAGTTTTATCCAGCATATTGACATTTGGTCTTTAATCATGTTCCATATAATGTGGGAAAATCCAACGATTCACTTTTTTAGTGTAACAGACCAACAAGCTAATTACACAAATAATAGTCCCCCTAGTTCGACTACGATGGCCAGTTACAACGACTAACCCGACTGCGCGGGACATATCGAAGTGCACAAGTGTGTGCGCAAACACAGGTGAACTCTTTATTCCTTTTACTCTTATAGCCAGATGGGATAGCAATCTGAAACGACCGGAGAAAGATCAGGCGCAGGATCAACGGCTTTACGTGCTTTCCGAGGCACGGGGGTGAAACACCGCCAACTTCCAAACTCCGGGCTAACTTGAGAATTCCTGGACAGAAAAACCCAGGTATATTTTTAGCCCAACCCGCGGATCGAACCCGATCAATTTCACAAATAATGAGTCGGTTTCTAAAATACCTAAGGCTTAAAATTATAAGTTAGTAGTTTTATCTTATTTTGTGTAGTAATAAGTACTCTTAAAAAATGAAATATGAAACCAAAAATTGTGCACGGGCGGGACTCGAACCAGCATCTTCATATTTCATCTTTTAAGAATAAAATATGACACTGTGAGTGTTAAAAATATTGTAAAACCAATAAGTACTCTTTCACAATCAACATAGGTACCCAGAATAAATAATAGGAACAAGACGCTATTTATTCTCGTTGTATTGCGTGCGACGTAAAGAATGTGAAAAGAGCATTTTTTGCTACAAAAACACAAGTAGGATTACCAAATAAGTTTATCGCAACGTGAGCCGAAATTTTCTTGATATGTATAATGTCCTTTATAGAGTAAGATCCCAGGGCCCCCAGACGTTCCTTATTTTTGAAGTAATGAATTTCACAGTATAGACACTCTTATATGTGCTTAAGAGTGTGTGCATGCTCGCTAGCTTGGCTAGGCGGCCCGTTCGCAGGTAGCAGGTAGGGAAGGTAGACAAAAACATAACTAACTTTTGTTAAATTCGAAGCACTGATTTTCATATATATCACACAGAATATTATTAAAAATTAATATTTCATATTGACAGACCGTTTCTGTGGGCCGTAATTCCTCCCAGACGCTTTAAATTTTATTTGAAAAAAAAAAATGAACTTTTCTTACATTCGAAGTCTTCAATTTTAGATATGATCCTTGGGGCACTATTTTAATACCTTTTGTAGACAGCCAGACCAATTCAATGGGCCAAAACAATTATGGAGAACAAATGACAATTTATTATTATTATTATAGTAATAAAAAATACAGAAATTTTGTAAAAATATTATATTATATTTCACTTCATTGTCAGCTTCATATGGGATCTTATACTATTACAAAAGCCGTTACTAAAAATACAACGTGATATGAAGAATTCATACGATTCTCTTTAAAAAAACAGCTTCTTACCTTTTATCCTTGTTCAATAGAATAGCGTCTATTTTAGTACTTGCTTAATTATTTCTCAAAATATAAGACCTGTTTCACAATGTCGTAATAAGTTCTGGTTAGCTTTACCTGTCCATAACTTCATACAAAATTTCGTTCCATATTTGATATATTCGTTGGTTAGTACTTATTTGTTGATGGTGACACAGGCCCTTAGACTCCGAATATAGTTACAATTGACCAGTTCATTATGCGCTAGGCTATCCGGGCTTACCTACAACCATAGCCACCCTAAAACACAGGTGACGTTTATTTCTCTTTATGTCGTTCTCAATAGAATGTTATTGTTATTTATTTGAACGCTCCTTTTCTCGAATGAAAAAACTTTATCGCCTACACATCGTGTTAGAAGATTTGTGTAAACAGCCCGTTGAGAGGCGTAGGTGGTAAAAGATAGAAAATTGGACGGGTGAACAATTTCCTACGTTTTGCTATCACTCAATTTGCTGTTACCTTTAGCGCAAGGATTTTCCTTGATCAGCAATTTGAATTTACTTTCATCTTTTCATAAATTTTTGTAAATCAATTATGTGACGTCGCGTCGTCTATTTTATAAGTGGGTTATACTAATTTTCCTCTCTCTTCCTACGATTTTTTTAAATTAAATGATATATGCTAGACTACGTATGCATGTGTAGTATTTAAATTTAATTGGTGCATAGCTTTAAATTTTTTCCCTTATTATACTTCCTTTTACCGCACAATTATTTAGTTTGGTACCATTGTTTAATACAGATCAGTAAAGGTCCATTTAAATCAGACGATCGATTGCTCATTCTATTCCCACTTCATTGAATTCTTCTACTCAGAGCATTCGTTCGTTGTTCTATTGCGTTCTATAGAATATCCTAAGAACGCTCACTCGATTAGTGACTATATTCTCTTTGCGCTCGATATTTTGGTGTTAATCGCTGAAATCGATTTGCCGTTTAGAACAAAAGAACAAGAAATAATGTTCTGGTTACTTCTAGTTTTTTGTTCGCTTGTTATAAAATTTTACAAAAAAGCGTTCGCGAATACGAGAGATCGTAGTTCATTTGCATTGAAAATATTCGAATGATCGTTTCGCATGGTGGATACACCCACGCCATACACAAGATATGTGGCATGCCCAACATATTCAGTGCGCGTGGGCCGTAATATTGCTTCGACTTAAAATGAGCCCGTCGCCATTCTAGACACGTGAAAACTTATCTTTAATATCAGGAAATTATACGTAGCTTACTCGAGTAAAGAGACAGTCAAAGAATACTTGCTTGAGAAAGCAACTTGTTTCCGCGAGTTTTTGCGAAAATGACACACTATTATTAAAACTTTGAACTAATGGAAATTAATAATAAATGAAAAAATAGTCATTTTTTATGATTCGCAGTCAATTTAAAATAAAATCACTTCTGTAAGTACTGCAAATATTGAAATCTAAACCCCGTATAAAATTTCCACCTGGCCCGAGTTTACGGTGACATACCGTAAATTCGGGCCCGAGTGGTCGGCACCGCTGTAATGGTTCTCGCGCACTCGAGACCAAGTGCTATGCCAAATACAAAAGTCAGATACATTGACGACAATGTATGAAGCGTTTTTATTAAAGATTTGATGGATGGGCCCAAGGTAAAACTTTTAGGTAAGTATTGATGGTCTCATTCACCTCCTAAAATTTAGCAACACCAATGTACTTTTAAAAAGTTCTGATAAATTTGTTCTCTAAAAGTATTGCTTTGAACATATAAATTAGGACGATTTTCTTTGACTTTTTAGAGTAGGCAATAGCCACACGCCTAGTATCGGATTCGCAATTTATAGGTATACTTAAAAAGTTCTTTTCAGAACTGTCGGCATATTCACGAAAATTACAAGACTTTTACGAATTTGTGTTCTCAATAAAAACTCATGGGAGACCTGGCTACGTCGAACTTTATTTAATTACAGGACCCACGTGCTTCTCTGCTTACAGTGAAATTAAGTTTCTCAAGTCTCCCTCTCTTGACACAGTGAATAATGAGCTTAAAGTAAATTAACTTCGCTTGAATATGTTGGCTTGACATCTTCTTCTTAATCTTCTTCTCAAGTTTTGTTTTGTGTGAAGTGCAAATGGATAAAATATAAAAAAATACATACACTTACGAAATTTTACACTCGTGTTTGGAAGCCTTAATTAATCAACATACTCAAATATTATCAAATTCCGATGTCACATTTAGGTACATACACGTAAATGAGGTCTACCGTTTTCATGCTCAATAGCTTGCGCCACTGTCGCGTGAGGTCCATTTCCATTTATGGTGTGTAATTTGTCATGATGGGGAGATAAAAAAAAAGTTTGCCATTGAATCTTAATATAACAATAAATCGGGTATGCCGCAGTCCAGCTTTGTTAGGAAAAGAGAAGTAAGTACACAAGTTATTAAAGATTTAACATTTATTTTCTTAGTCCCCCTTTTAAAATACTCTCATTTATTGTTCCGTAACTAGTTTTTGCCATAATTAATGGAAATTATTGTTAAATATTCGAAACAATAATCTAAATAGAAATAAACCCGCACATCTAATCCACAAACAGTGACATTTGACGGAGACCTCACGCTACACAAGCGCCTCTAGCGGCGAATCCATACGCTTTACCCCTCATTGATAACCTCTTTTATTAAAGTCAATAAAAAGAAAACCACCTATCCGAGACAGACACTGCGTGCATGACCGATTGTATGACATGCGTTACTGCTTTTTGGTTATGTACTGTGACCTACAAGAGGCCGTCAAGTATAATAATAACATTTGTAATTACACTTCACGCTCTGCAAACAACACCGATACTGATCCGTAACCTTTAGGGAATAAGGTAGGATTTAATCGGTATTTGAGTAAACATATAAGTATTTAAATGGTTTAGTTTGGAGATGCGATCTGACATATCCCGGGGGTATTGTGATCGGTTTAAACAGGGAGTAATTTTAAAGGTTGGATAAATAAAGCAGACTATGTATTATTTTTATAAGACGGAATTAGGCTTGAAAGGTACCTTCATCTGTAATTTTTGATTATGGGGTCTTATCATGGCTATTTCTTTAATCGTGTTTATATTTCACTTACTTAAAGTTAACCGCCTGATACTATGTCTATAAGCGGGGATTAATAATAGCCTATTAGTTTGTAAGATAAATTGACCAATTGTCATTCAGAAGCTTGCCAAGCCACAAACAGAATATATTGTTAAGAAATGGTCCGCCAATCATGAAAATAAAATAAACTAATACTTTCTGACGTATTGATCATTATTAGCAGTTACTCGCGTCTTCGCCCGTGTTAATATCGAATATCACAACATATCATTATAAATTATTGCTTATGTTATGAGCTATTTTTATTATTGGCTATATTATTGTAAAGTTTCATCATAATCCAATAAGTATTTTTTGCGTAAAAAATTAACAAATATCCATCCTGACAATCTTTCGCATTCACTAAATTAAGAGGATTCATGCAATTTTAGATATCAACTACCAGCTTGACAATTTGAAAAAGAAGTACTGCACATGTATTATTAAAATGTCAAAAAAATATATACTCCATTGAGAGACGCCCCGTATATTCGGATATAGGTAATTGGGTGGCACAATTAAGGTCACACGTGCCACTACACATTTGTTATCTGTGTAATCAGTTTCTATACGATAACAAATAACTCTATATTCAAAAACAATATAGTATATTAAGATTGGCGTACAGAGGAAAGAGGTGCCATGTAAGTTTGGTTGTTTAAAAGGCTTAGTTGTATTTTCCACGAGTGTCTAAATCAAAGAAAAGGACAAAGCCACAAATGAAATTAAATACTAGAAAGTAAAATTAAAATTCACTTAAAATTTTAACAGACACTAATTTAATTTTTAATTTAATCATTTATTTCAGGCAACTTATACGCACATACAATAAATACCTTAAAGACTAACATACATACAATAACAACATTAAAAATATTAAAATAAATGACACTATTTTGCCGGCGTAGTGTTGCGCAACTTGGTGTCCTAAACTAAAAAAAAACGTCTGTTCTATTTTCCGAAATATTAAGTTATTGGTTTCAAAGTTTGATACAAATGCAATGACAGTTCCTACGCACTTTGGTTTAGAATTTGAACGTAATTTTTTTGTATTTAGAGTCAGAATTTGGTAAGGAGCGTGAAGTTTTCTGTTTTTTAAGTGTTAAGTCACATGTAAGATATTTATTTCTTAACACGTTCCGGGACAGTGAACGCCTACAGGCGTGAAAACAATAAAACATCTATTGTGTCTGGAGTAGTGTCCCGGAACGTGTTAACACAGAGTTCGATGACGCCGTGGCATAGGTGAAGTAAGTACTTGTAACGTGCATTCGATGAAACAAAGCTGGAATACACTTGATTTAGCATGCCCCCGGATAGCGTAAGACACAGGGTTCGATTCCTTATCTTACACAGTTATTAGAAACTAATTACTTGCTCGTTTTTAGAAATCCGAAGACAAACATACAAACTAACATACACTCACGCAATTTTTCACCCATGTTCGGAAGCCTCCAAGAAGATCAACATACTCCTTTTTAGGGTTCCGTGGCGAATGGCAAAAAACGGAACCCTTATAGTTTCGTCAAGTCTGTCTGTCTGTCCGTCCGTATGTCACAGCCAATTTATTCTGAAACTATTAGAATCACACAGCTGAAAGTTGGTAGGTATGTGTATCTTATTTACCGATTTCCGATTCAGATGTAAAAAGTAAAAAATAATACACTTAAGGTGCTCACATACATGAAACTTAAACCTAAAAATTTTTTTACTCGAAACTATGCGAATCGATGTATATGGATAGGTCTTAATGATGTCTAAGGCTTGAGATTTAGACGCTTTCAAAGCTTGGTAAAATGCGCGTCTCCCCCATCTAACTTTTGAATTAAAAAGTGAAAATTTTGAAAACTATACATATCTCATCAAAAACTTGCAACGAAAATTGGTTTGAACGAGATCGAACCCGTAGTTTTTGAGATATAGCAAATTTTCATCAACCGCAAATATAACTTTGTCTTTCATACAAACACTATGAAAATGGTAGTTATTTTTGCTGTCAAAAAATATTGTAATATTTACGCTTGGTGGAAGTAAGTGGACCCGAATTCAGTTTAAGTTTGGTACGGAACCCTCAGTGCGCGGGTCCGACTCGCGCTTGGCCGGTTTTTATTTTAAATCGTTAAAAAACGGTTTAACCCTCAAGTCGTCTGTGTATCCACGCCCCAATGTAAAGTCGCATCAGCTGAAATGACGGTTGGCCCCCGGGAGAGATTAGTGCGGTCCGCTTCGCGCTTGCCGAGATTACACATTTCAGGGCTGCTGCTCGGGAAATTAAATATCATCAACAATTTCCTTTAAGGAAACATTTTGACGGAAAAAAGGTTTTCTGTAATGTAGTGAGCGGAATCGAAATTAAGTCCTTTATTTTTATCTTCGAATTACTAAGTTGGCTGTAAGTATTTTCGTGGTAATGGAAACTAATAAAAAAGTTATTTGAATACATTAAAAAAAATACAGTCTTTTAAGCTTCACTCGAAATCGTAGCTAATCTGCAGCTGAAAATATGCAGCTATCCAATTGCATGGTTAAAATAAAGTATTAAGGAAATAAAAACCGACCAAGTGCGAGTCGGAATCACGCACGAAGAGTTCCGTACTGTTGACTAGATAAACAACATAGGTGAATATCAAGTGCCTACCTGTTGCCATTATTGATATTATATCAAAAATAAGCAAAATAGACGCGTTTGTTGTATTGGAGCCCTTAAAGATTTATTTTATTTTGTTTCTAGCATTTGTTGTTATAGCGGCATAAACATAATTTGTGAAAATGACAACTGTCTTTTTATCGCGGTTCTTCAGATACTGCCTGGTGACAGACCGACGTACGGTCAGACAGATGGACGGACAGACAGCGAATTCTTAGTAGTAAGGTCCCGTTTTTACCTTTTGGGTACGGAACTATGTTAATGTAGTTTAACTGCCTCGGTGGCGCAGTGGTAGAGGGTCGCATTTTCAAGCGACGGCTGCGCCAGAGGTCCCGGGTTCGATTCCCGGGTCGGGCCAAAAATATGTACATGGGTTTTTCTGTTCAGAAATTCTCAGGGAAGCCCGGAGTCTGGAAGTTGGCGGTGTTTTACCCCCGTGCCTCGGTCACGTTGCGCCGTTGGTCCTGCGCCTGATCTCTCTCCGGTAGTGTCAGAATGCTGTCCCATCGGGCTATAAGAGTGAAAGGAATAGAGAGTGCACCTATGTTTGCGCACACTCTTGTGCACTATAATATGTCCCGCGCAGTTGGTTAGTCGTTGTGACTGGCCACCGTAGTCGAAATCGGCTAGGAGGACTATTATAGTTTTATTTATGTTAGTGTAAACATTTTTTGCCACCCCTAACCATAACTGCTGCTGTGGTATTGCTCGATTTCTTATCCCCGCTACGATTTAGTTATTATTGTTTGTTTATTTTCTACCATTTATTTAATTTCTCAATTTTTATTGAGAGTTTTCCACCAGTTGGTACGAGTACGTCAGTTGTTCCTCAATATCTCGTATAGTACACAGGATTCTATAACCAAAGAAAGATTTCCCTTAGGTTAATGATAATGCAGATGAAATCGGTGGCTTTAAATTGAAACAATCCATCAATCTGAATGTTGGGGTACGCCAGGGCCACTTAACGTTATCTCGCTCGAACTAATCCACTGATCCTACCGCGGTTGCTTATAATATAGAAAGATTCAGAAGGCTCAACAATTTGTGCCTAATAATTTCAGTAGGTTAATGTTAATGTAATGGTCTGTTTGTGTATTGGTAGCCTTAGATTTTGAGAATGTCAGCTATGAAAAGTAAGTTTTTAACGGCGGTCACAAATCTGGAGTTCATCTGGTGGTGTCATAAATAGTTATTTCGGAAATACGATTTGTCCAACGATAGATATAGCGACTATACAAAGGTTTTGATGTTAGTCTCCTCTCATATAGTCTGTTGCGTTTTATCAGGTCTACTGTCCCTTTTTGTTTTTGGACCGTGTAGTAATTTGTTTGCCAAAGAATATTACTCTTTAAAGCCTTTAAAATATGGTTGAAGTTCAACTCGATCCTGAGCTCAGTGAAATGCTCAATACCATACATTCCCGTCTATTAATGTTACTCATATGGGCCTTACCCTCATACAGGTTTAATGGTAAATCCACAGGGTTTAAGGGTCAATCCATCAGCGCAACATAGCATTTGATTTCTGGTAGTAAAACTCATCGCTTTGGAAAATTAATTGAAACCCGTATTTCCGAAGCCAAATAGCTAAAATGATCAAGAAATACATATCTATTATAATAAACAGAAGTAGAATATTATAATCACTTACTACTTTCTGCTTAACATACTCAATATTGAACAAGATCAGTTTTTCTTTGCTTTGCGAATATTGTGACAAAGTTTTTTTTAAATAATAACAGTAAATAAAATTAATTAAATTTTTGATTAAAAAACTTAGATCAAGTGTTCAACGATAAATTACTTATGTGGGTTGTGACTTTTGTTTTTATCTTATTTAAAAACGGAAACGGAACGTAAAAACGGAATGTCAAGATTGTTTATAATATTCTCCAGGCAAAGAAAAACAGACTTTAAAATACCACTCAATACTTTTAAATCCGTTCTCAAAAGTAATATGATCCGAAAGCTGTCCACCGTCTGATAGCAAAACTGTTTGATCAATTTACTACCGACTAAAATAAACGTCATCTTAAAAGCTGGGGAAGAGTTCAAACAAATGGCGAAACTTAAAGCCGGACTAGTGAAGAGGGTTCTAGCACAGAATCAGGGTGTCCCAGAAATGGTGAATCAAACTGCTATAGGAGTCAGTTTGACTTATGTCTTATCCATAAAAAATAAAAAAAACGTTCATGATCATCAAAAAAAAATTTATATCCAAAAAACGGGAAAATCATCAAATTTTTCTAAATTTTAAGTTGGTTAGTTTTTTAGTTTTTTTTTTTTAAATATTTTTTATGGATAAGACATTAGTCAAGCTGCCTCCCATAGCAGTTTGATTCACCATTTCTGGGACATCCTGTATAATAGTACGTTCTACTACTTATAAGCAGAGAGAGTGGTCGTGCATCCATCACTGTTGCAGGAAACTTTGCATGGCGACGCTGCAGCGCTGCTTCTTCTTCTAGTAAGGTTAGGTTTATAGAACTTTTTTCTCATGGGAAATACAAAACTTAAAATGAGATCAAATAAAAATCAAAATTAAACTAACTATGTTGGACGCCAGTACTCTACGCTTCAATATGTAGCTTAAGCTTATTTTTAAAGGCATTCAATGTTTTACGATTCGTTTTATCAGGTAGCAGTTTGTTATAAAGCTTTGCTCCCTCAAAGAAAATAGTCTTCCTCCAATAACCAGATTTTATTAAGATTAAAGATAGTTAAAAATACTATCATTATCATTATTACCCAAAGGACGTCCACTGCTGGACATAGGCCTTCCTCACGGTTTTCCACATCGACCGATCACGTTATGACTGCAACCTTTTTTTCCAAAGGAGGTATCCTAATACATATATTGTTGTAGCATATCTTAATAACTTTTTACCGACTTCAAAAATAGGAGGTTATCATTTCCATTTATATCATTATTACCAAAATGTTATTATTATGATAAGAATACTCATATTAATAAATTAGTATCATAGAAGAGTTACGGGAACCTTCGCATTCATTGTATCCCAGAAAATAACAAGTAAAGGTATTTATATTCAGTAGGTATACTAAAAACCGGTTAAGTGCGTGTCGGACCCGCGCACTGAGGGTTCCGTGCTACCCTTAACTGAATTCAGGGTCCACTTACTTTCACTTAACGAAAACATCACAATATATTGCGACAGCAAAAATAACTTTGTTTTTCATAGTGTTTGTATGAAAGACAAAGTTATATTTGCGGTTGATAAAAATGTGCAATATCTCAAAAACTACTGGTTCGATCTCCTTCAAACCAATTTTTGTTGCAAGTTTTTGTTGAGATCTACATCATATATTTTTTTCAAAATTTTTACTCTCTTAGTTCAAAAGTTAGATGGGGGGGGACGCCCATTTTACCACTTTGGAAGCGTCTATATCTCAAACCTTACACTTTTAGAAAAAATGGTTTTAGAAACCTCAACATCATTTTAAAAGACCTATCCATAGACACCCCACACGCATAGGTTTGAGTAAAAAAAAATTTTTAGGTTTTAGTTTCATGTATGGGAGCCCCCCCTTAAATATTATTTTTTCTTACTTTTTGTATCTGAATCGGAAAGCGGTGATCAAGATACACCTACCTACCAAGTTTCAGCTATGTGATGCTTATAGTTTCAGAATAAAGTGGCTGTGACATACGGACGGACAGACAGACAGACAGACAGACAGACAGACAGACAGACAGACAGACAGACAGACAGACAGACAGACTTGACGAAACTATAAGGGTTCCGTTTTTTGCCATTCGGCTACGGAACCCTAAAAAGG
This sequence comes from Pyrausta aurata, assembly GCA_963584085.1. Taxonomy (NCBI): domain Eukaryota; kingdom Metazoa; phylum Arthropoda; class Insecta; order Lepidoptera; family Crambidae; genus Pyrausta; species Pyrausta aurata. The sequence continues at coordinate 6,156,757 of OY757272.1, read as the reverse complement.
ATATATAGATTTTCTTATGCAATTATATCTAAACCTGCACAATCCACAAAGATACCTATTATATATTATTTTATTATATCTAAACCTGGACAATCCACAAAGATTGACATTTAACATTATTTTAGTGAAGATTGTACAAAATCTCGGCCGCATAAGTGCAATCAACACTTGCACCAAGTTTTCGTTCTAGCGCGCGTGCTGGCTTTACTAATTGCTTCTTGGCTGTAAAGGACAATTTATGGAGCTTCCCACACATTCAAAACTTTGGATCTTATGAATATGTTAGTTTTGTTATAAATGGTAAGATAGACTATATGCATAGCTTATATTCAAACTTATTTTATATTTTTGGGAGAGTTAAGGCTAGAACATGGATTGCTTAAAAAACTGAACTTAAAAAAAGGCCATTAAGTTAGGCTATATTGTCACTTAACATCAGTGACCAAATGTCTGGCTATATCATTAAAAAAAAACCTTAACAGCCTGTTTATACTACGGTAGCGGTATGTTACAGTAACAATGATGTTGAAACCTTATTGTTATGTACATGTTTATAGCCTGACATGATGCCCAGAAACGAAAACGCTCTAAAATGTAAAAAAAAAGAAAGTAAACAAATCTAAAATAAAGCTGAAACTAAATTCGTTGAAACACTAGCGGCTTTACTCGTGGACGATTTATTCCACATCGGGGACCAACCAGAGGTTTACTCTAAGAAGCCAACATTCACATTATTTACTCCAGCTATCCTTGTCACTCATACTAATATGTGAGAGAGACAGTACGACCTAACATTCGGACATCGTTTTACAGGGTAAGTCCCGGTGTGATCCCGAGGGACACATCCCGTCTGCAATTGAAAAACCAACAGGAGTTTTAAGCAAAGTTTTGTTGGGGAGCAAAATACAGTGCAATGTACATTTTATTCGTCCGTGTGGTAGACTGCTGGATCAAAATATGCGGCTGCGATGCAAATCATATATTCAGTTTTAACGACAACACTTCGGGATCCTTCAGCAAACGACGCTGTTACCATTTTTTCCAATTAACCAAAAGTTATCACGGGTAGTAAAAACAGGATGTAAACTTTCGTGTTATAGGAAAAAAGAGCACACTAAAATATGAAATATGAAAGGATCTAGACATTTTCCATGGTACCTTGCCTAAATTTAAGAAAAAGCTGTCTGAGCTGCTGAATGAGTAATGCGTTTCAATATTTTTGTAAGCAGTGATTCTCAACTATGCATAGTTTAATTAACTTTATTATAACAATTATTTCAAAATTGTCCTTAAGACTAAATGATATAATTACTGTTGTTTCGTTTACTACAATGCTGTGTACGCCTTTAATAGGTCTACATATATTATAATAAACATTGTCAACGTTACTTTAGTTAAGTGTGTACAATATGTAAACTGTTGGTGTGCCTTTTCAATAAAATAAATAAATAAATAAATAAAATAACTACAGACATATTAATTGTAGACATGTAGAATATTATGTACTAAGTCCCAACGAACTTTGTTTCGGTCCGGGCCTCATCCCACCCGCTCCCGTTTTGGTTATTATCCTATTCTGGGCTATGACAAACAAATCCAAGAAAGTAAAAATGATGAAAATCGGTCTACCCGTTCTCGATTATTATATTATGTTTCATATAAGTATGGTATATATATTTCTCAGGGTTTGCCTGAAAAACAACCAGCTCTTAGGGCTCCTCGGCCCGGGGATTCCCCTGTTTGCAAAGTGTGTATAAACCTGCTAAGCCGTGTGCCTTGCTTCTATTAAAATTCGCTAACACTTAACATACACCCCTATTTTGATGTGCGTAGAAACTGAAATCGAATAGCGAGAGAAGCTCTCAGAAACTGTGTACAGACTGCAACATGTTCTACCGAATTTGAGCACGCTCGTGATAGAAGGTGTTGTGTCAGCGGTAACTTTGTCTCCTTACCGATAACTTACTGAAATAATTGCTTACTATACCTGTTTTACCATCGACAAATAAATACTAACCAACGAAGAATTCAAACATGGAAAGTCATTCCGTATGAAGTATTATACAGGTAACGCTAATGAGAAACTATTTCAACACTGTGAAACAGGCAGTAAGTATAAGTAAGTTTTACAAAATATCTACTCTTACATCTGAGAATATCTGACTTGTTCTTATTTTAGCACCTACAATTAATGAAGGTACTTATCTGTTTGTTTTGAACTCTAAAGAAGCTATACAAAACACAAATTTTTCAAGAATTCTTCTACCAAATACGAGAAAAATAGGACTCTATGTGAGAACTTGTAAAAGTTTTAGACACTTGCTTGTAATTAGATGACATTATTTCTTGTTCTTGAGTAGGTTATGGTTTGCTCTAAATGAAATGTAATAATAGTGTGAGGAAATTTAATTGGTTTAAGTGTTATTTATAAGTTTTTTAATATTTAATCTATAAAAACTGTATGTTTCCCAAATAATAATAAAATAAATAAATAAAATAATTTGTGGTCTTATTTTCCCAACATCTCGAAAACTAAGTATCGTGATTAATGTTTCAAAGCAAAACGTTAAAAATTGACGACGTCTGCCGTCGTAATTTTCGTCAACTCATCATCTTAGTCGAAGCGCTGATAAAACAGATTAAACATTGGCCGCATTGGCGAACGAAAAGCACATACAAGAACGGTAAAACGATGGATTGATTGAATAATAAATGTTTTTTTTTTAAACTATGTAGATGTAGTACGTGCCATCCACAAAGGCTCGCGCAGCCTTTCGTCCTATTCGTTTCTATTACATTTGTGCAAGATTTTGCCAATATTTGATGATATTCTATTGAATATAACTGTTAAATATTTATTATTTCATATTTTTATGTATGGGGCGTAGTTGAGTTTTTAAATTTTAGTTTTTAGTGACCTACATCCAGCGAAATGCTGTAACGTGACGAGCGTGACTGACTTGAACATGAGGTTGCCTTTTGTAATTCATTCGATTGAAACATCAGGATCAACATCATCAACAACATCAACTTAAATAACAGGTTGCACAATTAATTATCATAAGATTGAGCATACTTACTGAAGACACTTTCACATTTTCGAAGTACACTAAGTATTGTATTTTTCTACGATTTCTTCGTTAGCCGCCAGAGCAAACGAAAAAGTTTGCCTTCAAAGTTAGAATCTTTGCATAAAAGCCTTACTTAAGGCACTCTTCTGGTATTTTTATTTACTTTGCCCATAATAAACTAGCTTTGTCATTCCTTTCTGTGTTCAGGATAAATTGGCGGTGAACTTTGCAGCTTTTAATTACTTTTATCCGCTAATTTAATTGAAGTTTACTGATTGCTTTTGTTGTTTGGTTTTGTGGATTAATTTTTTTTCTGTGTTACTTAAAACACGTGTATGTGGAACAAGTTCACATCATCCAATGTCACAGATTACCAATATTTCAAACAAGAGATATGTAGACACATTTCTATACATTCCATATACTCGTATATTCAACAAATAGTTACCAAAAAACGAGACTTTTATATTACAAGTGTTGCGCATAATAAAATATCTAAAAAAGATGCAATACCTTACCTTACCTCAAACGAAACATAATTTGTGCCGCTTTATTCGGTTTTATTCAAATCAAATAAAGAAAGCTTTATTGTGTTTCCTGCAAGTAAATTCTGACTGCACTACAGTTTTTACACTATTAATATCGTTTCATACTTTCCTTCATTCAGGAAGCTCCTCATTGACTACTGAGCAGTCATGTAAAAAAGTGAAACAGGCGAAATTATCAGCGATCAAAAGAAGCATAAAACACGATTTACTGAAAAGCTTTGTCCGCAGAGACCAACCAGTAAAGACCCCACGCAATGGGGCGAAGAGATAAGGCGAAACATTGTGTTATTTTAAAATAACTGCTTCAAAGATTTTGTAAAGATGATTTATTTTTCCCTTCAATTATATTTTGAAAGGAGTTTTCCAGGCTTCCTTTAAATAGTGTCTATTTATTTATCGAAATGACAACGGACTGATTTGTTTTTTGTAGATACTTTAATTGGTACCTGCATATTTTTGAATAGACGTTGATTTACATTGTCATAATAACTGCCTACTTAAGTTGGTAATCCTTCTTTACCACAAATATTATATTGGTCATCATGGTGAAAATACCTTAAATGTAGGGTCATTCTTACATGTGTTTATATGATTAAGGTCTTACCTGAAACTTTCCTTCAGTTGCGATGCCTATACTTAGAAAATATCTTTCTTTTTTAGAACGCACATAAATTATTTCTCTTTACATATACATCACTCCTATAGGATGAGAAATGAAACAAATATTTAGAAAAAATATTTATATAAATCCATACGACAACCCATATTCAGATTAATAATACTTTATTCACAATTTTGAGATAATTATCTACATTCATTAACAGTAAGAACATCTATTGCAGAGATAGGAATAGGTAGGGCTTATTTACCTAAACTTCGAATCAGAACAGAGAGGAATCGGAGTCTTTTTATGATAGTATTTTTTTTTCCGAGACGACTGTCCCAAGATTCATATCAAGACTCATATAGGACATCATCTAAGTACATAAAAAATAAATTTTATTTGGAATAAGTAATTAGTTTATGTATACCAAACTTTGTGACTGGACATAATACAGGGTGTGAAAAAAGTACTATCCAAATTCAAAGAGGTGATTAAGAGTCGAGTATAGAATACAGGAAAAATATATAAAAAAATCTTGACTTTTTGCTAGATACAGTTTTAATTTGCATTTAATTGTTATACAGAACAGTTAACGGCCCACCCATCCAAATGGGCGTCCTTTAAAAAATGATCATGCTATTTTTACTAATAACAATTGATTAAAATTAAATCAAGCATTACAAAATCATACTCAGAAACATCTAAGATTGCGCGCACCTCATTCATTCATAAAAAAGCTGCAAAAACAGATGGTTAGCGCCGTTGCGAGCCACCCGGCACCGAACAAAAGAACATTTGTCTCTTTTGAACTTAGGTAGCCGCACTATCTGTTACTTTCGCACATTGATAACGTGTTTTTAGGGTTCCGTAGCCGAATGGCAAAAAACGGAACCCTTATAGTTTCGTCAAGTCTGTCTGTCTGTCTGTCTGTCTGTCTGTCTGTCTGTCTGTCTGTCTGTCCGTCCGTATGTCACAGCCACTTTATTCTGAAACTATAAGCATCACATAGCTGAAACTTGGTAGGTAGATGTATTTTGTTCACCGCTTTCCGATTCAGATACAAAAAGTAAGAAAAAATAATATTTAAGGGGGGGCTCCCATACATGAAACTAAAACCTAAAAATATTTTTTTCTCCAAAAATATGCGTGTGGGTTGTCTATAGATAGGTCTTTTAAAATGATGTTGAGGTTTCTAAAACCATTTTTTCTAAAAGTGTAAGGTTTGAGATATAGACGCTTCTAAAGTGGTAAAATGGGCGTCCCCCCCCATCTAACTTTTAAACTAGGAAAGTGAAAATTTTGAAAAAAATATATGATGTAGATCTCAACAAAAACTTGTAATGAAAATTGGTTTGAAGGAGATCGAACCAGTAGTTTTTGAGATATTGCACATTTTTATCAACCGCAAATATAACTTTGTCTTTCATACAAACACTATGAAAAACAAAGTTATTTTTGCTGTCGCAATATATTGTGATGTTTTTGTTAAGTGAAAGTAAGTGGACCCTGAATTCAGTTAAGGGTTGCACGGAACCCTCAGTGCGCGGGTCCGACACGCACTTAACCGGTTTTTTTCAAATAACGAGTGTTCATCCATAAAAATATCGGTTAGTAAGTCAAGTGCTTTATTTGTTTATGGTTGTCTCGGGATGCGTGCTCGTGAGCAATGATCGTAGACGCAGGTTCTTAGATATATCAATATCTAAGAACCGGAGTGACATGACGAAGCTGACATGCATGAGTGTGCGTGAAACAGTGCGTTGGTATTCTGAAAATAGTGTAGATTACGGAGGCGGTGTGTAGCAAAGTACCTGTGTTCAGAGCAATACAAAATTGGCATGACTTCAGATAATTTCATGCGCCCAGTGTAAGTTATTACCAGACAGATTATTTGCTATCGTAAATTATTATAAGTAGTTGATTCCAATTTTTTAAGTACGTACATGCGTACATGCTCAATTTTGCACTGGTCCAATCACATTTTTGTGTTTTTTGACACACTGGTCCAATCACATTTTTGTGTTTTTTTTTGAATTTATAGAACACGATTTGCTGCCTTAAGATTGCTCCTGTCTGTCTACATCAAATAATACGTGAGTCGGATTTTATTTGTCTATACTAATATTATAAAGAGGAAAGATAGATGTAGTAGCCATAATACTTTTTGAGGTATTGTTACACTTTATCCAGTCGTAAAATTAAAGTTAACAAAGACCGATCACTTATTCAAAATATTATTATTATTTATGTACCTAATTAATGATGTCCCAACAGATGTCCTAGAAAAAAAATGTAGTAAGGGAGTCTCCGATTCTTGTCTTTGTTCTTCGAAGTTTAGGCTAATAAGCCCTACCTATTCCTATCTTATCAGTGTTCTACGTACTCTTTGAAAAGTTTATTTAAATTATATTTATATTTACATTTTATATAGTAAGTGTTAGACAGGCACACTGGTATAACGATGCTTGTTGAAAACTCCATTTGAAACCCTCTTTTTGACATAAAACATATGTAATTAAAAGATTCATATTTTTTAATTATAATCTGTACGTGATTTTTCTTAAACTTATTATAGCAAAATTGAAGTAAGCTAAGAATAAGATTTTGGATATAATATATGCTACAGCTCATAGTTTTATTACGAGACTTCTTTCAAATGGAGCTGGAATTTTAGTAGTGGAAAAACAAATAGTTTATTTTATAGTATATAAAATCTTTCTTCAATTTTTTTTTAGTCAAACTGCAAACTAGTATAAAAGTATACAAAGACAGTTAAGTAAGTATTACATATTAGTATTTTTTGGTAAAAGATATATTTTATAATATTAATTTGGTAATTCATTCATTTAACAATGTGTTATTCAAGTGTATTTACAATTCATAATTTAAATATATTTTAATGAGTATCGAACACATCGTATAATTACAGCGTCGATTACAATGATTGATTTAAATATATTTTTCATTCTACAAAATAATCAACAGCTTTTCAACGAAATAGTAAAGTCAATCTATATTACTCGTTACATATACATTTATAATGTTCACAGCTATATTTGGATGTCTAGTCTTTTTAACTAAACAATATCAACAAATCATATTTTTTAAGGGAATGCCACGCTACATGAAACGAACGATCATATCAATGATATGCAACATTTTAGTATTTTATACTTGAGTGTCGGATCTCTTAGATTCGAGACAGTTTTATTATTAAATTATTATGGATTAGTATTAATGTTTCATTTAACATTTTAGTGAATCCTTATTTAAGGCTTAAATCCCTATAAATATAATTTGAGACAGGTATTGTAAAGAAAAGAAACTAAAAAGCGTTGAACGACTTTTATCAAAAATAATATTTTCACTCTCACAACATTGGTAAAATAATTAAATGTTAAAAGGAATGATTCAAAAACAATTTGTATAATTACAATTTTATTTTGGCATTATCAACCCACATACATCTACTTAAGTTCTAAGTTTATTTTATACTTACTAATAATTAATTTATACACATGAGTTCGTGTATATTATATATACTATATACATTAATGAGTTGAAAGAAAATAACACTTTGGTGACTAGAATAGTTCAGTCTTTAAAAGTTGTGTGTGTTAGTAGATTTTCCTGATTATGTTTTTACTATCTCTCTGGAATTTTCATTTATTTATTCTGTTTTAAGTATGAAATCATAAGTAGACGGTTGTATAATATTAAGGTCAATATATTGTGAACGCACTGAAAAATAACTTTTGAATCCAATAAAATGTATGAGATTTAACAGTGATTTATTACACATTTTTACTTTATAACATAAGTAGGGACTTATCTAACGACTTAATATAGTTAACTATATAATATATTTTTGTCGGTTGATATTGCCGAGTATTGCTATGAGTAAATATTTCAATTAGTTATTTACATATTTACATATTCTATGAAGCGTTTTACTTCCCTCTAAAATGTACAAGAAGCATCGGATGCTGAACTAAAACTATTTACATATTACCAGTAAATCACAGCTCCTGATAAGAAAAATTACATGACTAGAAATCACTGATTGCGTCTTTGGTTTCATTGATTGCATTATTAATACTGTTTGATCTTTTTTATTTGAACTGGCACTGCACTGGAACTGACACTGGTGTTGAGTAGCAACAACATCAGTACTGGCAGAAGGCTTAGGATATATGGGTATTATCAGGAAATGTTTTTTTAACTGGGCGCTAAAGTGGTGGGAGTCCCCCGGGTCTTAAACTGCGGTGTGAGAGGCAGAAGAGAAACCACAACACTATCTCCCCTAATTTGGAGTTTTGGAAAAAACTCCAACGCTTTATATGATGATGATCTTATTTAAGGCAGAGAGCTCTTTGTTTTTTAAAAATTGCACCAAGTACCTAACTGTTTTATAATTTCCAAGAAATAATGCGAGTGTGTACAGCGTTTGAGCAATAAAACAATATTTATATCAACTCACGGTTAATGATGCAGCCTATTACTATTTTAGATACAATTTGGCCACGGCTAAATAAATAAAATATTATGCAACTATAGCCAGCATTTCTGGTGCAATCACGGACTCAAACAGTGATATGTGTTTAATATACTGTCCGGGTGTGGTTTCGTTCCGTACCTATCTCAGTTTACTGGACTATTATGTCGAGGGTGCATGTGGTTAGTCAAATGGATGCGATTGCTACGCTAAGCACTATGTTGGCGTAAAACTAAAGCACAATTCACGTTTAACACATAAACCATCCACATTAGGAATTTATTGGCGCTCTCAGGGATTTATTGCTGCTAAATTTTACTAGTGGACCAAAAGCTTTACCAGCTTTTGCGGACTTAATTTAAGATGTGACACACAATACTTATAATAAATAGTTATTCTGGTGTGTATTGGAGCGAATTGTAACTACGGCACTAACATGTAAAGCACGCAAGTTTGATTTTAACTTCTGTTTGACAAGATAATTTCTTTTTACATACCTACGCAGTTAGTTCTCTGTATCAAGATTGTGCATTATATTTGAAATAGCAATTTGAAATGAAGTTATTTAAAGTATCGGCAATTATTATTTTCAGAGAAAAATGCATGTCACCACTTAAACTATAGCATGAGAATAGTGTAAGGAACTGTGTCTGGGTGTATCTGTGTAGTGTGACGTTGTCAGACCAGAAACCTAAAAGACGTCAAATGTCTTTGATTCAAACCATTTTGCTTGCTCGCTATACCTTGCTGGTAACAATGACAGAAATAGACACACCAATCCACTCAGTTTAAGAAGAAAGAAGCTTGGGCATTTCGTCTGTATAGTAGCTAGGTTAGATGTTAGACACTTTTACTAAAGGTACAGAGATTGATCAGTTGGAGATGACTTCAGCTTTAGTCTGATAAGTGACCTTCTTCTTACTCTTCTTAATAGACGGGTTCCTGCTCTCGCTCTCGATGCTGATCTCGCTAACAGACTCCGAGTCCGCGCAGTAGGACAGGTTCCCGGGGTACAGGTGCCGGTCGAGGCACTGTATCTGCAGGTGCGCGTCGTCGTATGGCGCGTGAGTGTGCTCCAGGTTGCGGAGGCGGCAGACGTCACTGCTGCGGCGCGTGCGCAGCGAGCGACGTCCCCTGCATCAGGAGCAGCGGGCGCGCGAGTTGCGACACGTGCCCGCCCGGGCTTGATGTCACAAGTGACACATCTCGTGCTGGGAGACCGATGAGTACATCATCGTTGATACTGGGTACTGGAAATTGGAAATGGTGTTAGTATTCTGAGGGACTGGATGCCGGGTCGGTAGTAAGCTCTCTCTCATTAGTAGGGAAGGCCAGAATGTAAAATTTGTAGTAACTACTCAGCTTGTAACAAACATACTAGCTTTTGACAAACTGAACAATTTTTGGATGTTTTTTTACGCACGCCATTTTTAAAAACCTGGTCTTGGTGGACACAGGGTGCAAGGCATCGTTCATATCTTAGACTGTCGCGCTCGAGTAACTTACAAAAATCCCCCCTGGCCTCTCTTACCATATGATAAACAAGGGAAACATCGAAAATCTGTACAATACGGGTAACTATCTACTGACAGTTGCTTTTCATAAATCAATTGATGATGACAAGATTGACGAAACACAACTTATTTTGTTTGTGAAAAACAATGAGAAGAACATACAGAGTCGGCGGTTATTAATTAGTCTGTTGTCTAGAAGACATTATTAGCTTTATGCCACTTACGTAAGATTATTTACTACAACACAAAACATGCATTCTATGCAAACAAGCAGTCGCAGGCGAATCGAGTTCAAACAATATTCACATATAAAAATGGAACGATTACAAAATAACAAATGGAAACAAAGAACTCGCATTGTTTTCAAAATATAGGCCCATGCAGGTGAACAGATGGGGGTATAGTTGAGATATTGAACGTAGCGCGTAGTCAAATTCACACATTCTGTTTGATATTATGACGACAAACCAAGTGCAGACACAAGTTGCGGAGGCCCATGAGAGCGGATCCAGGGAAAAATATAGTTATTTTCTTTAATCATTACAAAAAAAGTTAAAAATTTCATTAAACAGAATTGGTACCCACAAAATCAAAAAAAGTATGTCGAAATAATGTAACGTTTAACAATCCAATATACTGAATGTGCAGATTGTATAATGCTATAAGTAGGGTGGTAGATCTTTTTTCTCATTTAATTAATAAAGGATGTAAAAATAATTTATCGATCACTGTATACCGTTTATATTGATTTGTTTTTCTTGTATTTAACTACCAAATGAAATGCTGTGTTCAGCTATAATCGAAATGCAAATTAAACGTGATATTGTATACCAGTGTTACTTAGATTAAGTCTTGATTTGTATTTTGTTGCTGTACCTCAATAAATAAATATAAATATAAAATAAGTTCTTAGAAAAAGCGAGTCCATAATTTTTACTCCACTTAACTTAACGTAACTATGCAAATAACCCACTTAAGCAAACGGACATTATGATGACTGGTTAGCAGATGACTAATATGTTAAGCGCTGAAAGTACTTATTATAATGGTTACTATTACTATTTATGTTTGTTTTATGTAGAAATATTACTCGTAATTTTTCAAAACATATAACGCATCATGAATAATTCAGAGAAGTAACTACCTTCTTAAGGAACCAATGTGAAAAATATTACAAATGTTCATTACAATAATTTGATTGAAACCTGTGTTGCCATCCTAATCTTGCGGCGCGCGCTCCTACGCACATCATTTTGAGTACTTACCTATTTTTTTGCTTGTATGAGAACCCCGTAAAGTAGTTGCTTTCGAGACGTTGTTCCCATGACACTGAACTGACCTACCAGGGTTCAATTTTCGCGTGTGCTTTCCCTAAAACTTATCTGAAGACCTGTGTGACTGTGCCTGTGTCCTCGGTGATCACCTGCAACCTGGAAACCATCTACTGGCGGATAATAGGTGAGTCCTGACAGACAAAACCTCCCATATATTTTTTGCCTACCACGTTGAATCCACTGCCGATCTCGAACATCTTTTGGTAGCAGAGCGTAGTTTATTTTGGACCTTTGCCTTAATAATAATTTTAAAATTAACGTAATTAATAAGCTTCCACCCTTTACATAAAACGTCTCATTCTATCTTAGTAATTATTGTGAAATCTGCATTCCCCCTTTGCACGCGGTAGCCATCTTAGTTCCATTCATTTCTAGTAGTTACATAATGACGATAAATAAATAAATATCCAAATTCATCATTGTGTTACGGGGTGCGCGAGCGCATTTTAATTACTTGCATTCCTGCCTATTGTTGTGCTATTAATAACGTTCGCCGTCCCTTCGCCACGTGTGTGTTTATACGAGCTATTTACGAGTTACGATTATTCCTTACCTATTTTATTCATTACACCTTCACCGAGCCGTCCTGCATTCCTTTGCCTTTTTGAAAATTACGTGTTGAGTAATTACCATTGATTTTTGTGTAAGTAAGTACATACCTACTTCAAACATGCCTAATTCTGAATCGGGTAACGAGACCGTGAGGGCCCTACTTTACACGGACACGGCTGAATACCATGAGGCTATAGGTGAAATTCGTTATGTGAGTGATTGGGTTGATGATTCCCATCGCGTCCTTGAGACCTTCTCCGTTAATCGCATGCGTGCGCGTCTTTCTGACCTCCCAATTATGTGTGATAAGTTTAGAGCTGCCTGTTCTAAGTTGTTAGGAAACCTTGACCCTGCTATTTATGAACAAGAGTATCTTCAAATTAAAACCGAGATGCGCGTTGTGAGGGACAAGGTAGATGACCTAAAAATAAGATTGGAGGAAATAAAACCCCACCAGTTCGAGTCTCCCCTTACTAGTACCCCCTTGAAGGAAAATAAGTCCATGATTGTTGACACCCCGGCTAGTAAATTACCTGACCTACCTATACCTAGATTTGACGGCCGTCCCGACGGATGGATTAGTTTTATAGACCAGTTTGATAGTGTGGTCGACAATCAGCCGACTTTGACCCCTACCTTAAAGCTTCATTACCTAGTCGGTGCCTTGTCTGATGAGCCCCGTAGGTTGATTCAGCACCTTAAGATTGAAGCGGGCAATTATACTGTGGCTCGTGACCTTCTCAAGCGTAGGTATCACAACCTTCGCGTCCTGGCAGATACGCATATCGTGCAGATAATGATGCTACCTAATATTTCACCTAAGTTGTCCGGCTTACGTGTATCGTTTCTTAACCCTCTTCTCTCAACTTACCGTTGTTTAGAACGATTAGACCTGCCTGTTAATCATTGGTCATATTTACTGGTACACCTATGCCTTGCGAAGTTGCCTTCTGAATTAAAATCCCGTTTTGAGCGTCGTTTTGGTGATGACCCTAATAAACTTCCAACCTTTGATCAACTTATTACCTTCTTAGAGGATGAATGTAGGCATCACGACAATGTAGGTAGTGCTTCGGTCGTCGACACTACTGCCTCACTTAGTACGAGCTCCACTCGATTCCCGAAATCTAACGCGCGGTCTCCGCCTCCTACGAAGACATTTGTTACGTTTGCACCCACACCGAAGTGTCACGTTTGTAATAGTACATCGCATTACGTACGCGAATGCCCCGAGTTTGTTCGCCTCCCCACACGTCAACGTGTCAATGTAGTTAAAGAGGCCCGTTTGTGTTATCGATGCCTAGATAAACACTCCATCTCTTAATGCAAGCGAGATTATCGCTGCAATACCTGCCGTCGTTCTAGTCATCATACGTTGCTGTGTTATGCCGATGACGCCCCCGTGAAGCATCAGCATGAACGCTCCTACCGCGACGTCGCAGCCTTACCTTCAAACTCGCCGAGGACGTCCCCGCCGCGTGACCTGACGGAACGTACTTTCCCACGCACTAGAGCCTATAACAGCTTTTCACCTCGTAATTCCCACAGAGCTTCACCCCCGCGTTCGGGCGGGCGATTTTCGCCTGTACCCAATAGTGATCGTGTTTATCACGCTCCTCCTCCAAGATCTCAGGATGAACGTGCCTTCCATTCAAAGCCAAACGACTCTTCACAATTCTGACTAGATAGCCCTCCTGTACCTACCCTTACTTCAGTATCACGCAATTCTCTTGTTCTTTTACCTACGGCCTTAATTCACGTTAAAACTTCGTCTGGATATTACGCAGAAGCCCGTGCCTTATTAGATACCGGCGCCCAAGGCTGCCTCCTTACTACAGAGTTTGTTACGGACCAAATGAACTTACCTATCACTCCTTCACATGTGCCCGTTCGTGGAATAGGTAATATACAGTCAGTCCATTCCCATGGAACTGTATCCCTTTCTTTTAAACCTGTCAATTCTACCCTACCTGTGATATCGACTACCGCCATAGTTGTCGACGTGATTGCTGGGTCCCTCCCGGAAGTAGATGTACCTAAAAGTGTTGTTACCCCTACCAAGCATCTACCACTTGCTGACCCCCTGTTCCATAAACCTGGTCCTATAAGTGTACTACTTGGAGCTGACATCATTGGCCGCCTGTTGAAGCCTGAGTTGTTTGTTTTACCTGATGGCCTTACTGCCATATTGACAATCTTTGGGTTCGTCTTGTCAGGCCCTGTTCCTGGACGTCTTTCTGAAATGGAACCTCCTATGACTGGAGTCTCATTGTCCCAAATAGTGGAAAGGTTCTGGAAGATTGAAGAGGCCCCCCAGCTGTCTAATTCAAACCCTTTGGACTTAGAATGTGAGACATTCTTCAAAGCAACCACCACTCGTGAGAATGATGGACGTTTTATGATTAGGCTCCCTTTTTTACAAGATCGTCCACTCCTCGGTGATTCTAAGGCCAATGCCGTTAAGCGATTTGGAAGCCTTGAAAGGCGTTTGCAAGATAATCCTCATTTTCGTGAGAAATACATATCCTTTATGCGTGAATATATTGAGTTGAATCACATGTCCCTTTCGTCATATGATCACACCCGTGAACATTATTTCATTCCCCACCATGGAGTTTTTAAGAGCGCTGGTGGCAAAATACGAGTTGTTTTCGATGGGAGTAGCCCGACATCCAATAAAGTGTCCTTAAATCAATGTTTACACACTGGCCCTAAACTTCAGCGAGATATCTCCCATATCCTTACGAATTTCCGTATGCACGAAGTAGTGTTTGTTGCCGACATTCGTATGATGTTCCGCATGACCTGGGTACACCCCGAGGATAGAAGGTACCAACTGGTACTTTGGCGCGAGGACCCTTCTCATCCTCTCCTCACATACGAGCTTAACACCAATACGTATGGCCTTCGCTCTAGTCCTTATATTTCGATTCGGGTCCTTCTTGAACTCGCAGAACAAGAGCGTTTGAACTATCCCCGAGCTGCTGAAGTTATTGAAAGGGATATTTACGTTGATGACTGTCTTAGTGGAGCAGCGTGTATTTCTTCTGCACGGGCCTTAAAATCAGAGCTTGAAGGGATCATGGCCGCTGGTGGGTATGAGCTTCGTAAGTGGATATCTAATAGACCCGAACTCTTGGATGATATGCCCCTAGACCATTTACAACTTCCTCACTCAATCGTAGATCAGGGTAATCCGCAGACTATAGCAGTGTTAGGTGTTCAGTACAACCCTGTGAGCGACTCATTTATCTATAAATGTTCCTATGATGCCTGTGATACAGTGATTACAAAGAGAAAGGTATTATCTGTGATTGCCCGAATTTATGATCCCTGTGGCTGGATATCTCCAGTCGTGTTTAAGGCCAAAGAGTTTATCCAACGTTTGTGGCTATCTGGCCTTTCCTGGGATGATCCCCTTACGGAGCCCCTCGCTTTAGAGTGGGCTACCTTTATTCAAGATATGACTAAAGTGAGCGAAGTGGCTATTCCTCGTCATATACTTTCTAGCGGTTCCTCCTCCTTATCGCTACATGGTTTTTGCGATGCCTCCGAGTTAGGTTATGCTGCGGCCGTTTATTTACGCGCAGAGCATACGTCTGGTAATTGCTCCGTCCATCTTGTTATGGCCAAGTCAAAGGTTGCACCCGTTAGGACCCGTTTAACAATTCCCAAGTTGGAATTGTTAGGAGCTACCCTCCTCTCTAAATTATTACATCACGTCGCTCTTTGTCTGCAAAGGACGTCTGTGTTGACTTCAATCCATAGTTGGACGGATAGCAAAATTGTTTTGTGTTGGTTGAAAACACCTCCCCACCTTCTTCAGACTTTTGAGGCAAATCGTGTTTCCCAAATTATTAATTCTCCAACATCTAGTCATTGGAGACATATTCCTGGCTATATGAACCCTAGCGACTGTGCATCAAGAGGCATGCCCGACTCTAAATTGGTAGACCACACTCTTTGGTTTTCTCCTTCGTGGTTGACCGAGTCTCCTAATCAGTGGCCCGTGACTGCGGAACCTACCTCGAATAATGACCTCCCGGGACTACGTTGTTTAGTAGTGTCTGCTGAAGTTTCTCCTCCGGACCCTTCCTTTTTATTAGAGCGGTATAGCTCATTGAACAAGTTGATAAATGTAACTTGTTACCTAAGGCGGTTTTTATACCCTAAAACTTATTCCTCATTCCTGAGTACTGAAGAGCGTAGAGAATCTCTTATATATTTAGTGAAAATTGTGCAATTTACCTGCTTCAGTGATGAACTAGACCGTTTGAAGAGGGGTGATACAATCACCAACTCCCTCAGGAAATTAAGCCTGTTTTTAGATGACAGAGGCCTAATACGAGTGGGTGGCCGTTTACGGCACTCTGACCTTCCTTATGACGCTAGACACCCCCTGCTTCTGCCTAAAAATGGTAATTTCGTAAATATTTTAATCTCCCATTACCATCGTGAAAATGCTCACGCAGGTGCGAATGCCCTTCTGGCTATTCTAAACAGAGAATTCTGGATCCTGTCTGCCCGCCGCGCTATTCAACATGTGATTTTTAAATGCCTTTCTTGTTATCGACTTAAAACGGCTGTCTCCCAGCCTCCTATGGGTGACCTTCCTAAGGACCGTGTCACCGCGGCTAGGCCATTTGATGGTGTAGGCACTGACTTCGCGGGCCCCTTCTACACCAAAGTTCAGGCCTATAGAAATAAAAGGTTGGTTAAGAGTTACCTTTGTGTATTTGTTTGCCTCTCCACCAAGGCAGTCCACCTTGAGGTCGTGTCGGACCTAAGTACAGAAGCCTTTGTTGCCGCCTTTTTCCGATTCGTTTCACGTCGTGGTTTACCTCGCCTTATCCGCTCGGACTGTGGCCGAAATTATATCGGTGCACGTAATTACTTACAGGAGTTAGAGTCCTTCTTGTCTCAAAATCAAGCTACTATTGGTTCCCAGCTTTCCAAGCGCAATATTAACTGGGTTTTCGACCCCCCTGTCTGTCCCCACTGGGGGGGCCTTTTCGAAGCTGCTGTGAAATCGGCAAAATCCCACCTCAAACGCGTGATAGGAGAAACCCCTCTTACCTTTGAGGAATTAACAACTGTTTTTACCAAAATAGAAGCAGTTTTAAACTCGCGGCCTCTGTGTCCACTTTCTCCAGATCCTAACGACGTCGAAGTATTAACGCCCGGACATTTTTTGATAAGTCAGCCTTTAACCGCTTTACCTGAATACCCTTATGAGAATGTTAAGCTTCATCGCCTCACACGGTTTCAGCTGATCCAACAACTTACGCAGCACTTTTGGTCTCGTTGGCATTTAGAGTACTTAAATACCTTACAGGCAAGGAATAAATGGACATCTCCTTGTAATCCTCCCCAAGTTGGCGAACTAGTTCTAATAAAGGACGACAACCTCCCACCTTTGCAATGGCGCCGTGGTCACATTGCTCATATATACCCTGGACAAGACAAAGTTGTTCGCGTCGTTGATGTGAAAACTCCCACAGGTATCCTTAAGAGATCTGTGACGAAGCTGGTTCGTCTTCCAGTTTAGTATATAACTTTTCCTTTTACCCTTCCTTTCTCTCTCGTAAACACTTAACGTGTTTAGGGCGGGCGATATGTTCATTACAATAATTTGATTGAAACCTGTGTTGCCATCCTAATCTTGCGGCGCGCGCTCCTACGCACATCATTTTGAGTACTTACCTATTTTTTTGCTTGTATGAGAACCCCGTAAAGTAGTTGCTTTCGAGACGTTGTTCCCATGACACTGAACTGACCTACCAGGGTTCAATTTTCGCGTGTGCTTTCCCTAAAACTTATCTGAAGACCTGTGTGACTGTGCCTGTGTCCTCGGTGATCACCTGCAACCTGGAAACCATCTACTGGCGGATAATAGGTGAGTCCTGACAGACAAAACCTCCCATATATTTTTTGCCTACCACGTTGAATCCACTGCCGATCTCGAACAACAAATATTTTTCATATTAATATTTCAAATATTTTTATATAAATATTGCGATCGCATACAAAATGCATACTTATGTATGAGAAAACAACAAACATAATAGTGTCATCGAAATTCGTACCCCGCGAGCATTGAATTTTCCCGCAGTGAAAAACATGAATATTTCCTTAGCTATTTTAACTGTAACTTGAAAACATTATGCATATTTTAAAGCCCTCATGGATCCGCTCGTATGCAGGGGACACAGTGTGATTTAGTGCTATTAATGAACACCAACACACGTACCTCCAAACAGATTAGACAAAAAGAATTGTCCCATAATTCTGACGACTCCAAATTCGCTTTTGTGAAGTCTCGGAAGTGAATCGGCACTTGGGAAACTTGGACATCTACACATAATAGTTCCCTGCGTTGTCAAGAGGTGGCGCTGTCTGTTAGTTAGATCGCGGTGGCCAGACGCGTTTGCGTATGCACTGAATCGCTAAATATATGTCTGTTCGCAGGAGTTATGCCTGAGTTGCTGTATGCCCATCAGTTCGCTCGATGAGTAATAGCGTCGAGTCGTGCGCAACTGTAAATAAAAGTGATGACAATCTAATTAAGAAGCGAGCGGCACTGGCAAATTAAATTGTAAAATCCTTTCTAAATATTTGTTTTACACTTTAGGGCAAATAAAACGGACCACCTGTTGTTTTTTCCATCAAATTGCAGATTTTACAAGTTATACATTAATGCAGTGTTCAACTAAACTACAATGCTCATCTTTTGCAGCAATAGCTTACAGGCATTTTTCTTTTCTCCTGTGCTAGATTTATTTCAAATTAAATATATAGGGATGTTAAAAAAAGTGTGATCCGAATTATCTGCTCTTAAGTGTCGCTACTGAAAGCCGTAAAATAGGTTTTAAAAGCTCACCTGTGATTGCTTGAAACGTAGTTGGGGCTGGTATTTTCTTCTCAGTTTTCGTGGACAACATACGCAGAGTATCCTCAAGAATGCCCTGGAACAAAAGAATCTTTGTTGATTAAGTTGTTTATTTCAGTGCTTTAACTTTTACTGAGAACATCGTTTAGTATTTTAATTTCTCAGTAATTTGAATTAAGAATGTTGTTTTCCCTGGTTTTGGTCTTGCGACCCTTTTTGTAATTGAACTGAAGATTTGACCTACACTTTGAATACCTATTATACCCAAGGGCCACGGTGCTAATAGTAGCCTATTTACCATCACACCCTAATGAGGTAGCACTACTAGAAATGTACAATCTTTAAAGGAAGAAACCCAACTCAGAAACCACTTTGTATTGAAGTGATTCGACAGGACTATGTACCTTATTTATCCGAGAAACAGATTCATGAATTCGAGTTGAGTTCGATCAATTCATTTTACCTTTAAAAGGCACTAAAACTTTTAAGACTCATTAAACATTATCACCGGAGAAAGAAATTAAGTTTCAAGTTCAAGGGTGTCAAAGGACCATTAGCATTGTAATTTGCTTTTTCCTCTCAATAAATGGATTCTATTAAGTTTAAATTGCTAACCCTAATGTGGGGAAATTACAATTTCTAAAGTAAGTTTGCTGTTTTTTTAAGTAAATGTACTTATTGAAATGTAACTTTCTATCGTTCTGTAGATACTGTTGGACAAACTTAAATAAAAAATAAAATGACAATGACGAAAATGCTGGAATTTATTAATGAACAATGATTATTTAATAAAACAAATGAGAACTCTTTTGAACACCCTGGCAATAAAAAGCCAGAAAAAAAAGACTGACAAAGATTATCTGTTGTTTTAAGTACTTCCAATCACACGCCTGAATGTAATAAATAACTATCATGTTATATTAAATACAGGTATTTTTTAATCGTAATCAGTAAAACAAGAAACACAACCGGCGATATTTTTCAAAGCGGCAGTGTCATGTAAATATTTGAAGATTCGCCGTCGAAACTCTGAAGCAACATTATTAAAACCCTGTGCATCTGTTTGCGAGTGTTCCCCCGCAGGGAGTATTTTGTTTGCGTTATTTGAAACGTAGTTTCACTTTGAAGGACCGGAATTTTAGTTTCATGTTCGGCTAAGTTTATAACAACAGGTTGCAAAATTTGCGCTGTTCAGAAGTTATTAGTTATCACAGTTTGATAACTTTTGGGCAGGGAAAATGATAACTTCTAAATATAGTAACAAAATTTTACATTTTACATTAGCATAATGAATGTATTCTACCTTTTTAGCAACCTAAAATAAATAGGTACGTTGTTATTATTATGTGTTGCTAATTGCTATCGCCTGTGGGAGAAAAGTGATTTTAGAAGGTAGTGGTTACATAATATACAATAGGCGAATAATAATTTCCTTTCTTATTTTATCGATTTGTGATTTAAGAGGTAGGCTCTTTCGATTTCCTATTAACAATATTTGCAAGTGTATGTTTTATTTCAGACATGATTCAAACTGATTACTAATAAAATAGTGCGTAGTAGATAGAATAACGTATGTAAACGACTTATTCTCAACATATGTTACGAAGCGTTTGTTGAATACAATGTAGAAACCCAAAACTTCACTGAAGTTTCTCTATCTGAATGGTATGCGCAACAGAGGTCTGCATTACTCAGTATCAAAGTTTGGTTCGCCTTGTAGCGGCTTAAAAGGAGTTTGCTTATTGCAACTGCATATCTTATTGCAGCGCGCCTCCATTGTGAGCCAGTCCAGGGACGTACTAAGGTGAACAACGATTGGAAATTAAATGAACAGCGCAAGTGCTACGACTATTGTGTCCTGGAAAAATAATAATAATAAAGTATGTATGAGTATTCATTAACTTTTATCACCATACATGAGGCCAAGGGCTAACTCAAATCTAGCTATAAATCCACTTATAGCCGTCGTCGTAAGTAAGCATAAAGGCTCAGAATGATACTGGATTTATTCTACGACACACCAAGATCAGGTAAATTCAACGTTTTAAATAAAAGTGTTTTAAATAAAAGCACTATATTCTCTATCGTGATTAATATAATTTACTATAATAGCGGCCTTTCAAAGACCCTTAATGCGACCCTGTGGCCTTGTTCTCGCGATTGTGTATTCACGTGCGGAAACAAAATGTAAACGTTCCTAAGGAGTTTCCGACTAGAAATTCATTTTCTCAGTTTGTTGTTTATTGATAACGTATTTCTACTTGAATACTTATGTTACAAATTTTTGTTGATCTTAGGAAAATGAAGGTTTTATTTTCATACAGAGAATTAAATGTATGTAAATGTTTATGGCTTGTAGCACAAACGAATGGAGATGAGAACTTTTGGAAGAACCACCGAACAAGAGGCTTACTACGAAAAACGATCCGTACCACTGTGTGATAAATTGCATACCAAAAATGCTTTGGATCAAAACGATTAATTTTATTGATACACGTATAACCACAAAATACAATGATACTCGTATTACTACGAATATCTATTTTTTTTCATCAATCGAGTTTTATTGTGCACATCTACTGATACAAAAGCTCGTGCTTACTCGTTTTAGGGTTCCGCAGCGGAATCGCAATAAACGGAACCCTTATAGCTTCGTTAAGTCTGTCTCTCTGTCTGCCCTTCAGATAGTCCCTGTTTTCCTGTTTTCAGATACAAAAAGTAAAAATTAATGAAATTTAAGAGGGGTGGGGGCTCCCATTTGTCTTTCATACAAACACTATAAAAAACAAAGTTATTTTTGCTGACAAAAAATATTGCGATGTTTTCGTTAGGTGGAAGTAAGTGGACCCCGAATTCAGTTAAGAGTGGCACGGAACCCTTAGTGCGCGGGTTCGAATCGCACGTACCCGGTTTCTTATTTATGTTGTTTTTCCTTATACTTGTATTCATTAGAATCTACATTATAGTCAAGTTACACGTTGACACGGTTATGAATAATTTTGAGAAGAGTTGTTTACACAAGAGTTCTCATGGGAGGAGGTCACAACAATGTTTTGACGCCATTTTTCTGATCTTATTACAGCCTCGGCTTCTAAGGGAAATTATAAATTTCCATTGCCAAGATATATTAATTAATTCCTCAAATGACACCTCATTCACTATAACCAGCTCAGTAGCTTAGACGTAAATATAACAACATAAAAACCCACATACAAAGATACATGAACTGTGAAAAAACGTACTATGTGTATATGCAAAAAATATAGGTATTATTTACGATTTCAAGGAGTTTTTACTATTTAAATTATAATAAGCAAGTATATATAAAGTTGAATAGAAGCCCATACATTATAAAAAAATAGCCCCTGGAGTTTTCGCTTGGTAAACATAGAGTTCGATTTTGTGGTTTATCTACGCAACACGCAATGGCCTATAAATACGTCTGTTTATTTGTAGCCAATTCAGTCCACTTCTCCTAAAGTGCGTATTTACCCACATTTGCGGGAAGAATCAGGAAGCAAATAGCACTAGAGTTCAAGGACATTTGGGACAAACAAGAGTACGAAAATCGTTCGGGTGAGATACGCCAAAATATAAACATTATGTAAATATTTGCCTCTTTGCAAGCCACTATTAAGTGAGGTCATACTATTTAAAAAGTATTGCCTACATTTTGCACGAAAAATGACCAGAATGGACTTAGACCTTATTGGACCAGATTACATAAAACCAAGCTTCTCCGTTACACCTATTTACATTATACCGTAAGTATACTGTGATAATTATAACTTAATCAACTCATATTTTATAGGTATCATAATTGTACTAAGTGTAGTAACGTATGCTTACTTCATTTTGTTGTTTTTTGTCTATCTTTGCAAACTTAATATTATATTTACTGAACGGTCCTGCGCCCAATTGATTTTCCGATTACAATTTATGACTCTTACTGCTGCCATATCATCAAAACAGCATCATCCCTCAATAAAATAAAATCCCGTGCGCTGTAACATAAGCCACTCAACTATCAGCGCACCAAAACAGAATACGGTATGAAGCAATCAAAGGAACTGACCATCTGGCTCAGACTTGCCACCTTACTCAATAAGAACATGTTCTGATTTCATCACTAGTCGTCCTTGTCACTCATTATGAAACAATGGCAGCGCGAGCGAGATAGATGTAGACGAAAATACAAACCTCTTTCAGAGTGGAACCTTAAGACGAACTTTGTAGGTAGGTGCTTGAGAACCAAGTGCCTTCTGTCAATTGGAGTTTCTTTGATTGAGCTCCTTTGTTTAGGATATCCACAACATCGTATTGAATCATCTCTTCTCTGCTCTTGAGGCAATCGTTATGATAGAACGGTCTCCGTCTCATTAATGGTATCTCGACGAATACACACAGCCTACAATACTGACTCGGAAACTGTTTACAATGGACTCAATAACGCCGTTAGTCCACCCCCGCATTTGTATGGGGAATGTGACACTTATACTCTGATTTTTAATTAGATAGACCAGAATGACAGCTTCAATCGAACTTTTTATTTTTTAATGTTGCTAGCGTAGTACCTATAGTGTTGTAACAATTCAATTGTACGCGATTAATTGAACTTGTGATATAGATAGATAGATAGATAGATAACTCTTTATTGCACACAAAATTAGTGAATTTACAAATTTGTTTAAAGGAAATGTACAATTTAGGTGGTCTTATCGCTATAAGCGATCTCTTCCAGACAACCTTTGATATGAATTTTCAATAATGTGATTTTACTAATTAGGATAAATTATACATGTTTAACGTTACATAAAGCCACAAATAAACGTAATACATAAAACAGTTTTTGTGAGGAGTAGAAAAATCTAGGTTTTTCTTGCAATAGCAATATTCTTACCTTACGTATGGCCTTACCCATTTTGACTTTTCAATACTTTCTATAAATTAATTCATTGAAACAATTATGAATTTTCTAAGATTCCTGATTTTTATAAACAGATTTTATTTAAATATTTTAAAATCGAATATAAACAACAGTTGAATGAAATTGAAACTTTCGATTATTAAGCACCAACACTATTTTTAAATTACGAAAAAGTGCCCACCAAACGTCATTTTGGTCTATCTAATTAAAAATCAGAGTATAAATGGGTATGCGACATTGGGAAGTGCTATGTCTCGCCCTAATACAGCTAGATTTGATATTTGCCTCCTTGTCGGTATCGTTTAGCCGCATCTAGCCGCATGCGAATGCGTTGGTATACTAATGGCATAATAACGTACGAATGATATTTCCTTTCAAATTCATTGAATGCCTATACAACTTTAAACTAAGGCAAGGATAATTTTTAAAAGGGGAAGCTCGGAAATTCGGAACGTATTGCGATCAGATTTCAGCACATCAAAAGAAAATACGGTATATAAGGTTATTATAAAGATATCTTGAATAAAAATTTAAAACACGGAGGTAAACAAGAGCTCTCTAAAAGATACTGTAGGAATGAACGGAAAATGCGCAAGAAATGTATCACGTATCCGAAATTCCGAATGCAATTCAGCGACTGACGGAAATTGGTCATTCGACTGTGACACGAAATGTGCTCTTTAACGAAATATATTTCGAAATAAAATATATTTATAATAAAAGAAAAGCAGGTTTTTAATCCACATTCAATATATTTTTAGAAAAGTCAAATTTCAATTGTAAAGTCTTAAAACATTAATGCAGTCGTACTTTGAACTGAAACCCTAAAATAAATTGAAACCTCCAATTTCCATAATTCCTTTCAGAAAACTTCGACAAATTGGTTTTATAAAAATGAACTTGAAATAAAGAGCTAACCGCTTTATTTTTCTTTTACATTTTACCGAAAGTGATCTAATTTGGAGCAGACTCAAAGTTTTAGGTAATGAATTCAATTTGCAATTAGTGATCTGTCTCCAAAATCTATATCAATATAAGTTTTACTTCTCTAGCTTTATAGTTTCATAGTTTTTATTGTTGCCAGCTGCATTTTGAAAAGTTTTCAAAAGTAACGATTCATCTTATTGGTTTTCAAATGTTGAGCTTAAATGTATCGTGAAGACCCAAATAGGTTAGATACGAGTATTACGCGTGTTTTTTCTTCGCCGGTTTGGTGGAAAATTGGGGCGTGCTCAAAAGGAAAAGTATATAAATGATTGCTTTTGATCACATATTTATCTGTGGATGCCTTTTTTCGAGGGCTTACTGGGGATGGGCTGATTAGACCAGAGACGTCATTATTAAATTATATTTATTTTGACGAAAATATTTGATCGCGATGCAATGTTACATATTATAAAAAATGGAACAAATAGGAATGTATCTATAGTTTTCTTAGAACCTTAAAAGATTTTCTTTCAGATTAGTAGTAAAAATTATGTCAATTTAATAAGTATGTGTATGCAATTTAACTTTCAACCTTTATCATAATATTGACACCTCGTAGAATAATAACGATATGTTCATACACACATGCGTGTATGCAAAAGAAAACAGCCTCGTCCTCTGATTAACTGGAATTGGACCAGCTAGAATTCTCTTGTTATTCAACAGTGAAGAACTGGTTTCGTAAAAGTACGAGAGAAGGGTTTACTACTCGTTAATCATTTCACATGCAAAAGTTAACATGTCTCAGCGACTTTTGCTAACTGCAATCATGTTCCTCTCGGTCACTCAGATAAAGCCAGTGACGAAAGAGCTAATTAAACGCCGTTACCTTTTGCTTTTGCCGATGCAAAAGCAAAAGGTAACGGTATTCTGTAATTCTGTATCCATTTCTAGGAGTACATCTATCGTAGGTTAACAGCTGCATGCGAACAGACGATTTGTTACTCGATTAATTAAATCGTTCCGCTAAATCGAAATGCCGCGAGTGAACGACCCAATACAGATTGATGGCCAGTTGGCCGGATGAGGCGCCATTTTGTTATTGTTTACCGAACTTCCGAGTCGAATGAAGCTAAAGTTTCAACTTTGAAATTTGAACCGGTAAAATAGTGGTAAAGTTTTGAGTGGTGTGGTCAAGTCGCTTTTTCATTGATATATTATGTACTAGTGCAAAAATTCATAGTTACCTCTTCACATATAGCAGTGCAATTTAAAAAAAAAACGTTTAGGTTTCTACTATTAAAAGGTTCAAGACTGTCTAAACGACACGAATGTGTGGTCCATCCAGCCTATACCGACGGATGTCCTTACCTTTGATGATTTTGATTTTGCCTAATTGTCTGTGTTCTGTCTCCATTTTTCGGCCCTTTCATTTTTCGGCACAAATAAAGATTTTGAATTTGGAATTTGAATTTACTTAAAATAGTTAAACAAAACACGGTGGAATTATTTAAATTTTTCTTTATTTACAAAACTATTTATGTAGGATTTAAACGTGGAATGGGACGTAAGTAGTAAGAAGTGACAGACGAAAGAGAACGTTTGAATTGGAATAAGGAATGCAAAAGTTGATGTTATAACTATCATGTGAGGAGAGTGTGAGAGAGATCAGCAGTGATATGATGGAAGCCATACGAATAAATACGCCTTTATTATTAGAGGGACAGCAGCGCGACACAGCGGCGCTGTCGCTACTACCTAATCACTACCTATCGCTTTTTCCCCTTATTTCTTACATTTCTAGTACGAGTATTATTATTTTTTATGTAAAACCGGGAACAGTTAATTGGTTTCATAATCAAAGTCAACTACCTACTTACTTAAAAAATATGTCAAAATTAAATTAGTCTGGGCATCGTCGTCGGCAGACATGGTACTTAATTTTATTGACTCAGTGGAATGACTAGATATGAAGTGAAATAAACGACCACTTAGTCTGATTAAAAACCTTGTAAGACGAACATATAATATCAATTTATATGATTTGTGAATTTATTATAATATAATTTACAAATACAAGGGCATTAAATGCGGTATTTCTGACATGGATTAGTTAATGTAAGAACCGAATCAAAAATTGTTTTCAGAGTATGAAAAACATGTTAGTTACGTCCACATACACACCACGTGGGTTACACTAATCTCTTTATTTTTTTAAAAACTTCCTGTTTTTTTTGTGCAAATGGCAGACTTAATATCAAAAGGATTCTCTACCGGTCAACCATAGGTCAAGGAGACATGTTTCGGCCCTTTTAGGGCACATTTATTTTTATTTTTTTTCACTGCATATTTGACGTTCATAAGTGTGCGAAGGAATTGCATGACCTAATTCCACCGGCCCCTTTTCATCTTCGTAATACAAGACGCGGGCGCGGCTTCCACCCCTATGTCGTAGAGATTCCATCAATACGCACCCAACGATTTCGGTCCACATTTCTTTTACGTACTGCTAGGGTGTGGAATTCGCTGCCGGCAGAAGTGTTCCCTAGCAACTACAATTTGGACGTTTTCAAGAAGAGAGTGAATAGGCTGTTACTAGGCAGACATGGTCCATCTTAGGCTACATTGTCACTTAACATCAGGTGCAATCGTAGCCAAATGTCTGGCTATCTATTATAAAAAAAAAAAAAAAAAAAAAAGTGTCATTTCTTGACCTAAAGTGAAATAAAGATTTTAAATTTGATTTTGAATAGGTCTGCTTAGAGAAAATCTTTGATGAAACAGCCCTCATAAATGACCTTTATAATATAAGCCCCGAATGTCAGCATTCTTTTTTATTGAAAAAAAATAATAGAGTAGAGCCCTTTATTTTACAGATTTTCTTTGTCTCAACTTCTGTCGAGCGCTTAAAGGCGTGAGCTTAGCTAATGAATATGCAAAATAAATTCTAGTTTGGCGTCTAATTGGCGTGGCCTATATGCAAACTGATGTGAACGAGGCTTATGAGCTTAACTTTTGGAATTGGTTCCTAGTCCTAAGTAAAGAAGGCTTACGTGAACAGAGTTATACGCTTGATTTTTACAATCTAGATGCATACTATGCTTAACCTTTTTGACATTTCTATGCGTAACTTATTTTACGCCACTTCATCACTTATCATCGGATTTGATTGTGGCCAAATTAATGGCTGCTTGCTTATATTAAGAAAGCAACTAATGTTATCATCGTAAGGTATGAGTGCTTGTAACGCAATAACCTACGTTAAAAAGGGCTGAACAGATTTGTAAAATTTATAGCACATTAGCTATTGCTTATCTCAAGAAAGTTTACCATTTTTAGGGGATAACATCTTCGAGTACGTCAATATGAACTGGCGTTGAATGAGCTGTTGGTCAAATCGATTCTAACATTTTTATTTTGATAAAGTTTTGTTTAGGAAGTCTGGGACTTCTACATCTGGTCGGATTAGAATTTTGAGCAAATGGTGTAAGAGAATTTGCGCACGAAGAGGTTTATTGTAAGGTTTAAGCCTTTATTCGTATATGCATCCTGGGTTGTGGCGATAAAATAAGGAGGTATAGGATATTACGTATTCTGTAAGATAGACAATGTATTCTGTAGATTTCAATCTTAAGATCAGTGAATAGGTCAGTATTTTAAATTAAGTTGCGCCAAACATTTTTGACTTTGACTTTGAATCAAAAAAGTATTCAATAAAGCTTTGAAGGTCATAATTAAGGCATCTTTTCTACAAGGTCAGCAGTGTAGACAGTGACAAACTACTTTAAAACAAAGCACCTAACTAGGTACAATAAATCCCCATTTCATACGTATTAGTCTAAAAATATCAGATCGCGTGCCACATTTCAACCGGAAGTCCTTTATTGTTCTACTTTCAACAATATAACTCGTACCAACTTCGACAATACAACGTTGGTTATGTTGGCGGCTCTGCGTCCGTTAAACTTGCCAGTTCCGCCAACGTTGCGGAGTTCACTTGCCGACCGGAACCGGATGTCGGGACGAACAGGCTGTATGGAACTTAACAATGTATTTAGTTGAAGTAAAATGAGTTAGTTAATTTACATTCTAAATACCAGGCATGACTCGCTAAAATAGAAGATAAGGTTTGGAAAGCAGCCAGAGGTCAACCTTAATAACTTACTCGGTTTACTTATCTTAGTACCAAGATAACTTTCATTTTTGACGGCATCCTCACTTTTCAGGTATTTGGAGGTGTTCTGAGATGTTGATAAAACCTTTTATACTTTATTCATCTCGCTCCGCGTTATATTACAATGATACAACTCACGTAATAATTACCTATCTCAATCTAAAACTAAGTTTAAGTTATCTTTCCATCAGTCGATTATTATAAACGTTTTTAACGCAATTTATCTTAAATTATCAAGAAATTTGTTTCATTGTAATTAGTTTACGCGAGAAATATCTTTGGTTAAAAATATTAGTCACCATACAAGTTCTCCATGTTTATTCTAAGTACAGTCACATGTGTTATTCGCATAAAATACAAAGAAGTAAAAGTACTCGTAGTAAAAAAGCTGTAATATTTTTTTATTACGATTTAATTATGTATGCCCATGTTAAACTTTATGGGATATCATCGTAATGAGCCCAGCTTGCTGAATAATCAAGTTTACGGTTATTGTACAAAATGCAGCCGGAAATAAGTCCCTGAAATGTTTCACAAATAAATGTTAAAATTGGTATGAATCATTTAGATAAGTAGAATGGCTTTTTTATGGCTTGAATCATCGCTGATTAACTAATAAACTTGAGTTCTGTTTCGAAAGTTACTGCGTAAGTTAAGTATACATTGAGATATTTTATAAATTCAATGCTATTAAAAGTGTGTGATATACGGTCGTAGGGATACCCCTACCTTACCTCTTTCAGTCGGAAATTGCTTCAAAACATGGCACAATAACATTACATTACTTTAAACAAAAGGCGTTTTCTCATAATCTGGTATGGTAGCAATGTACCTGAGCATCGATTTAAGCATAGCTTAGGAAAAATATTTGGGGTATGTTACCTTATGCTAATTTAGTTTAAAGTAAACCAGTAAGTGATAATAACCATATTTTTGAAAATAATCCATCTGACCACAGAGTAAAGGAAATAAATAGGTCGAGATCTCACCGTGATTTATAGCTAGCATTTAAATGTACTGTTCGTGCATTTTTAAAACTCATTTATCATGTAGTCTCCGTCTCCAGAACATTAGTTCTCTCCGATTGCAGATAAAAAATCGATTGGCATTTTAAGCTGATCGAGTTTTATCTAACTACTTACTCTGATACAACACCAGTGACTCATCCCTTACCTCTGTAAGCTACATGTAGATTGCATACCTATATATATTTTATACAAAAATTCTGTAATTTAATTAATTATTTAAAAGTAAATGAAATGAAAAATGAAACGAAAGGACTTTATTTGACACAAAATTATTTAAATAAAAAAATGTGTCGAAAAGGTGCTCGGCAAAATTCGTGACAGCGCGAGTAAGTAGAAAAATGGCTGTTAAAAAAAATATTACTCATTAGAAATCTGAAGCATTATCAACTTTCTGACGGGAAATCGTTACTTCAACGTTGAAATAATAGCTTATCTGCCGGTGCACGTAAACCAAAATAACAAACCTATTAAAATTCTGTTAGCCCACATTCATTACACAGAATGAGTGTTATGACGCAAAAGTACAGATCATGATGCATCATCATTAAGGTTCCGCATTAACCTCCACGATCCAAAGTCTCATCATAGCATTTCCGACAGTCCTTATTACACCGAGGGAAGTTGGTGTCACGTTCCACCGTATCTATAAATAAATGTACAAAATGGAATCACTTTACATTTAAAGGGTGACGGCGCCGTAATCTGGGAAATAAAAACTCTTACGATCTCCCCGGGTCGTGACGGGTTTAATCAATTTGAAATCAACCTTTTTCGTTCGTGAAATAAGGCGCGGATTTCATTGGAGTGTGATTTCGTGAGAGAAACTGGGCATACATCGGACAAATGACGTTTTTTGTCAAGCCACAATACCAAGCGAGACTGATGTTCTTTTGAAAGTGAATTTGCGCCTTTTTACCAAAAGCCTGGCTAACGCATTGCGGGGTTTCAAGTCTGAGACTGATGTTAGCTCTTATGGTAATAAGATTTAAAGTGAAAAGTATACCTACTAACAACAGCTTGATTATGACGACCTTTGTTTGAATGTTTGAGGTCACTTCATGAACTGTCTGCTTCTATCCGTCAACTACATATATTCGTCAACTACACGTATCCGTATTATGATATTCTTTTGGTGTATAAATTGCTTTCTTTTGTATTTTAAATATATGTAACCTTAGCGACAAAACAAATAAAAACGAATACAAAATTATATTCTACTTTCAGCAAGTTTGCTTGGATTACAATTCATTGCAATAAGGTTTCAATTTGAATGCACCTTTATACGTTTTCAATGCTCAACGTACTGTACGTGAACGTCTTATGTTAATAGCAGTTGCTGTAATATTATATATTCCTGATAGTAAGATTGGTTTAGGTTATATGATTGATAAAAATATTCATCCTACTCTATGCGCTCAGTCACGTATGCGAACCTAATTAATGATGAGTTTATTTAAATAGGCTAAGGACTATCGAAAAGAGATAAAAAGACGACCGCAATCTCATTACCTTTCTAAAGTTCACATAAATCTTCTTCAGTAAAGCATCAATAAGAAAAACTAAAATAATTCAACTTAGTGCAACACCCAGATAGATTAAAAACGATCGTTGACAAAGAATAGCCGCCGACATCTTAGTTTTAAACAGACCGATACTTTGAAGACAAAGCTAGCAAAGAAGCCTTGACGAACAATAGTTCTTGTCGCGAACGACACAAAAGACCAACTTCAGAGCTGCTTGGCTTAAAGCCACCTGGAGCTTTACCGATACTGTAGCGGTGTAGTTTGTGTTGTATTGTAAGGTAACTTTTTGGGCTCAGTTGCAAGACCTTAACTATAACTTTCATCTTTTTTCGAATATTGATGTCAAACTCCTTCAGAAAATACGTAATTGCGGTTATGGTTCGGTTAAAGTAAGACGGTGCTGCTGAACCTACTTTTACCACTTACGATAACTGCAAATGATCCTTAGTTTACCGTCTATAACCCACTAAATTAGAAACATATTTAATTTAATTACATTTTTGTTCTTACACTGTTTTGTCACTTTGTTTGCATAACTTAATATTTATAATTGCACTTGTTTAAAACAAGTGTCAGTCAAGGAATCGAACTCTGTATCGTAACGCTATACGGGTGCATGCCTATACCACCCGACACATTGGCGACTCAATAATGACAAATGTGCCCAGACTTCACTTGAGTTTATTGAACTGTTTTTGTCTAAATAATTAAATGTTGTTCCTAATATTTTATTTTATATTAATTGTGAAAATTATTTTTGTATGATTGTGATTTAATTTTAATTCTATGTTGATCTTGTTTCGTTTTTATGATTCTAATTTATTTTAAAATTTTTATTTCTATTCTAATTAATTTGCTATAATCGATTTAATTTCTGTATTTTATATTATTATATTAAACAAGTTGTGAACACTGTATAGGTTACAGCCCAGCCTTTTGTCCAAACGTAATCATTTAATCATGCATCGATTGTTATACTGTTTGTGTTCCTTAAATAAATAATATCTACAAAAAAAGCATGTTGAATTTCGCAAGTGCTTTCTCTAATGCGTAGGATACGTCACCTCATCAATGTTGCGAGATTGCTCTCTCAATCTCAGGTTCGATTCTTTGCCTGAAACAGTTGCTTTTCACAAGTTCAATTACTATTTAATATGATTTCCTAAAAACTATAAATAAAAACTCTTTAGGGTCTCCTTAAAATAGGTAACAACTACCACGACTACCACAATTACACAGCAATTAAGCTGTGCCCAAGGATTAACTGGATAGATCCACAAGAATAGTGGATAGAAAAAATAGCTTACGCACAAGCAAGAACGTGATCTTTTTTAAGCTACTAGTAAATACATAGGTGAATACCTATGTTACTGTATATAGGTATAATCATTCTATGGGTTAGGAGATTTTTAATAGGTTAAGACGAAGAATTGTTGTTCGCTTTATGCTATTAAACAGTAAACCACACACGGAAGTTATATTTAGCGAACTGATTCTTGATGGCATTAGCTTCATTTGTTCAGTTGCTGAAACGCGATTGAATGACTTTTGTAACAAAGATATTCGTGTCAAAGATCATCATCATTGGGCTTTCTTCATCTTGACAGATGATTCAAACGTCAAAGATACCCCTTTTTAAAATAAATATTTTCAAATTACACACAAGCGAGACTTATTTTTTACTTCCAGCTTTCTATGCAGATGATACGTTAATAGGCTTAAAATTTTCGGAAGTATTTTTTTATTTTAATTCACATTTTTATTCATTTAAGTCTCATTTCTTGATTTCATATATTGCGTCGACCATTATAAGTAGACCTGTGACGTCATCCTGTGACGTCATCCTGTGACGTTTTTCCCGTGAAAGTAGCAATAGTTGTAGTATTTAGTTGTATAATAGTTGCTGATACAGTTGTTTATCGATGCTTCGCCTAACACAATAATGCTATGCTTATGCTTTAACACATACGATTAGATATGTGTAAAAAACAAAAAAAAGGCCATTTACTATTCAGACCGTGCAAGTAATTTCTTCAATGATTGAGTTAATGAATTTTTCACTGTTATAAAGTTGCATGCATGAACAATTAAGCGAATTTTAGACGAACCACAATTGTTGTGCTCATAAAAGAGAGTAACCAGCAATTTTGCAAGAAAACTCTGAATCTCAACTTAAATATTTAAAAAGTAATTCGCAAAATGCCCCTTTAACTGCTTCCCCGCTAACTGCTAAGCTTGGTGTTTACTTGTTGTTTTATTCATTTAAATGGGTTCAACTCTACGTAAATATTCCCTGAGTTGCAAGTAGGTAAGTAGTCATTGAATTATTTTAAAACATTATCATTCTACCTAAATTATAAAATGACTTTCTAATGATTTAGATGGTTTTTCTAACGGTAATCCCGCCCGTGCGAAATTTTTGGTTTCTTATTTCATCTTTGAGAATGACTTTCTAAATTATTACTTTTAGTTTGTCCGAAAATAAAACTTCTAGGATTCGGAAACGCAATTCAACGATTGTAGGTATATGTATTCTACACTATTCAAGTTTTTATTCGTTTTCTTTCGTTCTTAATTTCGTTTTCAAAACTAAGATTTCGCCCAGCAGTTTTAGGTACTGGTGAACAAGAACCAAAAACGCTCTAGTATTTACCATTTTCAGCAAGCCATTTTTAATTCCGACTCTAATCAAAGAGGCTGAGTAATGCCATTAACCTTTAAATACCGGGCTGGTTAATGTTTAAATCGTTCTTTGCTTGCAAATCCAATAAGTTGGCGACGGCGGGCCCAATCGCCGAGATGAGAGTCAACTATGAGCGCGTTTCCACTTTATCACGACAAAAAAATATTGTGTTATTGAAAGCGTCGTGGCTTGTTTATTTTAATGCAAGTGTTCACAAACACTAGGCGACAAAAGTCGTGCGACACTTATCGCTTGTGACATCGGGTAAAGTGGCGAGACTTTGTTCGACTGGGAACATCGCGCGACACGTTTTTGTAGGATACTTAGTGTCGCGCAATGTCCCCAAACATGTCAGGCGAAACTGCTTGATATGTTGCTGACAGTTTTCAACGAACATTTGTTGCCAAGTCAATCCATTCCCTATATTTCAATGGAAGTATTTACATTTATATCGACATTGTTAAACTTTTTTGACAGGCATGAAAAATTTTTCATTTGTTTGCTTACAATGCGAACAGCTGGAGATGAAAGTCGTCCAACAATAAATTGTCGTCACTACACAGTGGAAACGAGGTCTAACTTTAAATGGATTATCAAGGCGTCGGCGCCTCAGGCCGCTTCCCAAAGATATTACGATTATACAATTTACGCGGCGGGTTAGTCAAGAAATATTGGTTGATGACATTGTTTGTTTGGGTCAAAGTTAAATTTTCGAAGCATTCCTAGCGGACATCGCGTCGTTTAAAATTAACAAAAATTTTTCAAAACAAGAAGTGAAATGAGACAGCCAAAAAATAAAAGATGTCGACCTGCTAGGCAACTGCAGCAGACCTATACGTAGGAACTAAAAACAAAGTAATAAAAATAATATTCTCCTAGCGATTTGCGGTAATCTCCTGCGTAAAAAACATCTCAATAATACCTGCGTATAATATGGCCTATCTCAACAGAGATAGGCCAGAATATACGCAGGATATATTTTTGTGCCTAGAGGTGTGCTTTCCCTGTTCCTTCACTCTCATTAATTCGGTGAGATGAAATACAAAGTATATTTTTACAAAATACATAATAAACTCGGAATTTAAGAAGACATGAGAAAATGCAAAACTTTCGTCGGAAAACTCATATTCTCATTCTTAACTTTAACTCAACTCAAGAGCACTTATGAAAACTCATATAAACTAAACAAAATTAATATCCATTCTGGTGACAGTGACAATTGTTTATAATATTCATCTGTCTGAAAGTGATTTCAGAGTATGTAATTACGATGAGAATTAGACATGACGGGTCTAAACACGAAGTATAAATATGAGTAAATGCTACTCACTCATGTCCCATTCTCATTGTAATGCAACGCGAAAGTTTAAAATCTCATATGTAATTACGTTTCCGAAGCAAATTTTCGTTGCTCTGAACTTGTATTGAAATGCATCAGTCAATGGCAAATTATAGCTTTTAAAGCTATAAGATATCGTAAGTGAAAGCTGAGACAAAAGCATTTACAAATCCTTGTATCGTTCTTTGATGGGAACAGGTTATGCTTTTTTCTGTTGTAGCATATTTCTGGTAGTTTTTACCCTTATCGAATTTATTTGTATTTGTTTATACCATAATTTTTATTACCTGCATCATTAGGAAAGTAAATAACGCTCATACTCGTATAGTAAATAAAACACCATTATGCAGTCTCAAGCGTTTTTTTACCGCCCTTATCTTGTATCTTCCGCTCCTACGGATATTATCTCATTTTATTGCGGCTAAACGTCGTTAGAGGAATATTGATTTTGTTTGCTGAAACGTGAAACAACCATTTATTTAGAAGCAAGAAGTCTTTGTTTACTTTACAAAATGTAATACCTGACAAATGAAAGACATGAAATGACAATAGAATTTAAGTCGCTTTACCATCGACATGATAAGAAAAAGATTCTTGTGTAGAAAAAACATTATTATTATTTTTTACACAGATTGCACGTCTTCTTGTAAACATCTCTATTAATCAGTCAGGTATTAAACGACTGCCGGGAGTCGCATAATAATGGAATTTCTATTGTGTCTCGTTCACACAAACTTGACGAGTTAGAAGCATTTATTAAATGTAGGTTACTTATAAAAACAAGACAACTTACACACCAAGAAGAAAATCATACCCTTTACTTTAGATCATCATGTGTTTTACTCAAAACTTCAGCCATTTTACAGTTTATGGCAACTATAATGCTATTAGTAACTAACTGGCTCCACTGAAATTAATGTATCATGTTCAAGCAAAGTTATAAGCTCGTTGGGTGGAACGCGAGTTTAACGGTCTTCGCTTTCACGTTAGCTAATAATAGCTAATGAGGACGGTTTGAACTAAAATCCCTCTATTCTCGCGAATAAAATTTAAATCTGAAATGCAAAGAGCCATCCTGTTACGCAGAAATAGTTAGAAAGGTCAAGGGAAATGAAGCTGAAAAAGCTTAGTTATCATTATCATCTATATCAGCCAAAGGACGTCCACTGCTAAACCTAGGCCTTTCCCACGGTTTTCCACATCGACCAATCACAAGCGGTTTCCATTCAGTGATGTGATCTGGGCCCCTATTTTTGAATCAACCGCTTGGATATGGCGTGTGATTTTCGTTCGAAAACACATAAAAAATCAACGGAAATCACTCAAAATCTAGACGTGAGTACTCACAAAATTGAGCAATGATTTTTCAAACCCTTTTTGTTTAGATTACAACTGGTTTTCATTCCAAAATTCGACTTTAAACATTGAATATCACTCGCCATCGCCAGAGGTCCAGATCTTTACAAGGTCGTCATGCCATCTTGTCGGTGGACGTCACTTGGTGGTGGTGGTGTTATTGTGGTACGTGTGGGTTGGCCCTATTCGAAATTAGCGTCTTTCAATCATGCACCATCGACGCTGTTGAATACAGTGATCGGACCCTTATAGTTTGTAGACTTTATTGAGAGATGTTGTTTTTATCACAAAATTTAGCTATTTTGTGCTTTTATTAATTTGCGATTTGCTCTCTGCAGTTTTACCTCTTCTTAATTACCTATACTATAGGGTGACTTTGAAAACATTGCCGATATTATTTTTAAACTAAGAACCTATGATTTATAGTCCCTTCCACATATTAATTTGAAAATCATTTGTTATGAAGAATCATTTAAAAAATCGTACAGTATTACTCCGATTTCCGTTTAGGCGGAGTAATTTTTTGATACTTACGTTTAGATATTATTATTAGTAAATTTTTAAAATCTGAAACAAAGTCTTAAACTGTTTTTTATTAGCTTATTAGAAGCAATGATCATTTCTAAAGTGTTTGATATGATTTTTCTCAGTTTCATCATATGATACTTTATATCAATTGATTTTCATTTTAATATGTGGAAGGGAGTATAAATCATCAGTAGGTTCTAATGCTTACAAAGTCAGCCTGTATATTAATTGAATAATTTTAAGAATATTTTATGCGTGAAATCTTTCAAGTTTTTTATTCATTCGAACTGTTTACTTTGTAAGGTAAACCCTTTTCATTTTATGACTAAAGTAGGCGTGGTGTCATCGCTCACGCTACTTGGTAATTATTTAAATTTAGCCTTCCTATTAAAAAAATAAAGCATGTTAGAAATATTAAGTTGAAGTCTACTTATTGTTTGACTTACCTATCGCCTATTCATTTAAAAAGTTGAGGATAAATCTTTTACTGTTTGTAGGTCAGGGTATAGTATTGTTTGCATGTTAGTAAGCGAGATTTGCGAATTGCCTCAGGTGCTTGTCGAGAGCAGACGTGTTGACAAATTTATTCGGAATTCTTAAAAAGTACGACAATTAAAAGTGATCCCTTGCAGT
Source organism: Pyrausta aurata (assembly GCA_963584085.1). Lineage (NCBI taxonomy): Eukaryota > Metazoa > Arthropoda > Insecta > Lepidoptera > Crambidae > Pyrausta > Pyrausta aurata. The sequence goes on along the minus strand of OY757272.1, from coordinate 6,118,632 downwards.
AACGCAATAAGGTTAAATATACAGTGCAGTTCTCAACCATTTAAGACATTACCGTTCCGAGAAGTGAGTGCATCGGCTATCGTCGCGCGCGCGAACACTCCCACCGAACCACAAGTGCGAATAAGAGGGCCGTTATCTTTGTCGCACTCGCACACGCATAAGCAACTTACGTACACTACACAATGAGTGTGCAACGATCGCCGCCACAGGGCATGTTAACAAGCGCCAGCGGAAGCGGCAGCGGGTCCACGCCTAATCTATCGATACGTAATGATGACGATGAGTATCTTAATATCAATTTAAGGAAGCGGAAAGAACGAACCGAAGAACACGACTACAAAAATGATTTTTTAAACTTCCGGTCGGATATAATGAAGTGCCTAGAGAGCTTTGCGAATACTCAAAATCTACAACTGAATCATATCTGCGAAGAAATCGCTGAAATCAAAAAAGAGATTAAAACAATCAAGACGACCACAGAAAATCTGACAGTACGGTTTGAGGAAGTGAACACAGAAATACAAACCCTTAAAAACAACAATAAAACGACACAAGATAGACTAAGAAATATTGAAACTGAAATATCACAAATAAAAAGTCAACAAGTTGAAACATTGTCGTCTAAATCGCTAATTCCTACGCACGAAAACCTCATCCTTGAGATACGAGACCGCTGCGACCGAGAAAAAAACGTTGTTATTGTGGGTATTTCGGAAATTAATGACAAAAATTTTAAATCAAGAAGACTGTATGATGAGGAACAAGTGATGAAATTAACTTCATCTTTAAGTGAATCCTGTCCTAAGCCGACCAAGGTAATAAGATTAGGTAAATACGCTCCTAATAAGTCACGGCCAATTAAAGTATTCTACAACAACAACGAGACTCCGAGATTTCTGTTACGAAATAAAACGAAACTGCCTGAAAATATTAAAGTGTACTCCGATCAGACCCCAACTCAGAAGTTATATCTAGATACATTAAAAGACGAATTGTGCAAAAGGAAAGAAGATGGGGAGTCCAATATCATAATTAAATATATAAAAGGTGTGCCAAAAATAGTCAAGGACGACGCATACCAAAAAAACTAAATAATTCTCAAGTACAAAATGAAAAACGTAAACATACCAGTAGATTAAGTCACCAAATAATAAAGAACTATACAGATATACCATTGCATAAGTCATCGCTGCGATTTCTATATGCCAACTTACGAAGCATTCGAACTGCTGGTAAGTTTGACGAGATTAAATGCCTGCTACAAGCCATAAAAGCAACTACCCACCTTCTTATCTTTACTGAGACCTGGATTACCTCGGAAATTGATGCTAAATTATACTTCTTACCAAATTATAACCACGTCTACAATTACAGATCAAATAGTAAAGGTGGCGGAGTGTCCATATATGTGCACAAAAGCATAGAATATGAAATAACGGAGGAACATTTTGAAAACGGAAACCACTACTTATGGCTATATATAGACAAATTATCACTCAATATAGGAGCTATATATAAACCGGGGGATACTAATATAAAAGACTTTCTGAATATTTATTCTGACCAATTAGAACGGAGGAAAAGGACACTAATATTCGGAGATTTCAATATCAATTTGCTTAGCAAAGATAACAGCGTCACATTATACCGGAATGAAATCAAAGAGACTGGCTACGAAATACTAAATAGGATAGACGGAACATACAGTACACGAGAAACCAGTACCACAAACACAATTCTGGACCATGTCTGCACGAATATTAAGGAGCACGCATTCAGCATGTCTGTTATTGAGTCAGCTTTATCCGATCATAAACAGATTTATCTTGAGGTTGGTGGCTTAGAACCTGTTATAAAAAAGAAAATAAAATACCAAGCAATTAACTACGAAAAACTTTATAATAACGCTTCGAAGGCAACCCTTAATGCCGAAGACCAAGACTATTCGCATCTGGAGCAATTCATACAAGAAAAAATAAAAAGCAGTACAACCAGTAAGTTCAAAATAAACAACCCCCCTCAAAAAGATTGGATAACCAAAGATATAATCAATGCGATTAACCTACGAAATGATTTATGGCATCAGACCAAAACCCAACCACAAGACAGTGACGCGCAGAAGAATTTTGAGAAGCAACGGGAGAAAGTGAAAGCCATGATCAAGACGCAAAAAAAGAAATACTACTACAACCTATTTCAAAATAACTTCAATCATCCTAAGAAACTATGGGAACTAATCAACAGCCTAGCATTGAATAAACCAAAGAAAGCCATGCTCTGCCGAAACTAATGTCGGACTCTGGTATAATCACTGACGGTAAGGAAGTTTGCGATTTATTTAACACCTTTTTCTCTTCAGTCGGCTCTTGTTTGGCAAATCAGATACCAAAAACCTATACGCGGGATAACGTAGACAATTTGGTGGTTGATCATGATTTTTCATACTGCAATGGCTTAACTCAATTTAGACCTTGTGATATAGACGAAATATCTAAAATAATTAATCAATTGGATAGCAATACAAGTACGGGCTTAGACGGAATCAGCACCAAAGCATTAAAATGCTTAAAAAGTATTGTTATTGATAGGTTGACAGATTGTATTAACTCTTGTTTATCATCGGGGGTCTTCCCTGACAGCTTAAAAGTGGCTAGGGTTACACCGATTTACAAGTCTGGTAGTAGGACGGACCCGGGAAACTACAGACCTATCTCAGTATTGCCAGTCATATCCAAAATATTCGAGCACATCTTGTTTGATCGTATAAGTACATATTTGCAGGAAAATAACATATTAAATGATCGTCAATTCGGTTTCCGCGCTCAATCTAACACCCTCGCAGCGGCAATAGACTTAATAACAAAAGTCAATACGCACATTGACCAAAAAGATTTAGCATTAGGTATATTTATCGACCTAAAAAAGGCATTTGACACGGTGAACCATCAGAAGCTCATACGAAAGTTAAGTGACATAGGCATAACAAATACAGCTCTCAGCACACTCGAATAGTATCTACAAAACAGGTGCCAGGTAGTAAAGATTAACGACCACACAAGCTCACCCCAAAATGTATCGTATGGAATCGCCCAAGGGTCGAAAATCGGACCCTTGATGTTTCTAATATATATTAATAATATCAATAATATTGGACTTACTGGGCATTTAACGTTGTACGCGGATGATACATGTCTTTTCTATTTTGGTAAATGTATTCACACAATGATCAGCAATGCACAAAAAGATCTAGATCTATTGAATGAGTGGTTCAAATATAACTCACTGACAGTCAACGCCTCCAAAACATCGTTTATGATTTTCGCAGCAAAAAACAAACCCCTCCCACAGCAACTTACTCCTCTTACAATTAATAACGAGACCATTCAACGTTCCCATCAGGAAAAATATCTCGGATTGTGGATAGACGAAAAATTAACATGGAAGACGCATATTAATAATATAAGAACAAAACTAATGTCTTTGCTGGGAGCATTCCGTAAGATATCTCACTGTATCCCAAAGAAAATTAGCAAAATTATTTACAACTCATTGGTAAAATCTCATTTAGAATACATGATCGAAGTATGGGGTTCAGCCGCTGCAACTAACCTAAAATCACTACAGAGAACACAAAATAAAATAATTAAAGTGCTGTTCCACTACTCATATTTAACTCCAACAATAACACTGTACAAAAAAACAGGTCTACTAAATATAAAACAACTTTACGAATATGGTACATGCATTCTTGTCAAAAAAATTATAACTAACTCTATTCAAACTAACATCAAAATAAACAAAAAAACATCTAGATACAACTTAAGAAACAAAGACAAACTTGAGCTGACAAATGCACGCACTGGTTACGGAAGAAGGACGATATTGTTCGAAGGAGCACGGCTATACAATAAATTACCAAAGCATGTAAAGGATTCCGATACCCTAAATATGTATAAAAGTAATCTTAAAAAACATGTCCAAAAATAGTATCTATCTTGTAATGTCACAGAGGCAAAATAATTATAATTCTATTTTAAGATAACACTAATCAAATCTCATTGTAAGTGAACTAGTTTTAAGTTCTTATGAGAAATAAATGTCTTTAAACCGGATTTCTGGAGAAAAACACCCATGACTCGTCCGTATAAAAAGGTAGGTAACCTAGATGTTTTTATTACAAATGCAGTGGGTAAGATCGGCCACAGGTGCAGCACATAATTGTGCAGTCATCTTGCGCCTGTTATGCATGACAAATGCGGGGCGAATAAGCTTGAATTGAACTCACAATGAATGAAGGTATGAGAGATAATCCATCCACCCATCCATCCATAGAAGCCTTTATTTTACGCCACGCAGGACGGAACTGGATGAAAGTGGCACGAGAGAGACGAAAATGGATAAATATGGAGGAGGTCTATATCCTTAAAGAAGTAAAATAAAGGCTGCTATGAGAGATAATAAATAAATAAAATAAATATGCGGCAGACAACACACCTATTGTCTTGGATTCGAAGTAAGAAATTTTCTGTAACGAATACCAGACGACAACGATTATTAAAGGATTAAAATCTGACTAAAAATTATAAATAAAATAATTTTTTCGTTTTACTAGCTTAAACTAATATACTGGGGCACCTACGGATCCAGATTTCATGAAGTTTATGGTATTCATTCGCTTACAAAATATTTAGTTTACTTTATTTACTAGTTTCACCTACCGATTGAAATACTGAATGTTATGTGGCTGTATGTCACCCTTACAGTATAGAAATCACAGCCTAGTCTAATAATTGTTTGTGACACGACCGTCCGCCGCCCGCCTACCTATGCGTTTGAATTCAAATTCAAATTCAAGTTCAAATTCAAATTCAAAATCTTTATTTCAATTTAGGTCATGAAATGACACTTATGAACGTCAAATATAAAAATTAAAATAAATGTGCGAAACATGTCTCCTTATCTTTTGGGCCCTACCAGCGCTTCGAGACAGAACACAGACAATTAGGCAAGTGCTGAGAAGAAACGCCGGAACAAACTCAGTCACCACTAGCTGCCGTAAAATCAAAATCATCAAAGGTAAGTACATCAGTCGGTGCAGGCTGGACGGACCACACATTCGTGTCGTTTAGATAGTCTTGAACCTTATAATAGCCTTTAGACATAAGCGTGTTTTTAACGTGTTTCTTAAATTTATCAACCGGCAATTCGACAAGATTGTGTGGTATATTATTAAAGAATTTTATACAATTTCCCATGAACGAGTTACTAGTTTTAACTAATCTGAAGTTAGGAACGACAAGCTTGTGTTTATTTCTTGTGTTATATGGGTGAATGTCGCTTTTCTTCATGAAATTATCTAAATTTTTACGAACGTACATTATATTGTCAAAAATGTATTGAGAAGCCACAGTTAATATGTTGATTTTCTTAAAGACCTCTCTCAGGGAGTCACGAGGACTAAGTTTATAAATAGCACGAATGGCTCTTTTCTGCAAAATAAATATGGTTTCAATGTCTGAAGCAGAACCCCACAAGAGAAGACCGTAAGACATAATACTGTGGAAGTAACTAAAATATACAAGCCTCGCCGTTTCAACATCAGTCAGATACCTAATTTTTCTAACTGCAAAGGCAGCTGAGCTTAGCCTCCCAGTTAGGGCTTCAATATGAGGTCCCCACTGTAATTTTGAGTCAAGTGTAATGCCCAGAAATACAGTGGAGTCCATTAAGACTAGATTATTACCATTTAGTACAATATTTGGTGTAAGTTGCTTTACATTAGGCAAAGTGAATTTTATACATTTAGTTTTACTAGCATTTAGTAACAAGTTATTAGTGGTGAACCAATTCAATACTTTGGAGAGAGTATTGTTTACTTCGTCAAAATTTTCTTCATGTCTTTTCATTTTAAAAATCAAAGAAGTATCATCAGCAAACAAAACTATCTCACAAAGATTTTTGGAATGAAATGGTAGGTCGTTTACATATATTAGGAAGAGTAAGGGCCCCAATATTGAGCCCTGGGGCACCCCCATTTGAAGGGGGGCACCGGAAGAGTAGGTACCATTTATGTTAACTGATTGTATTCTACCTGATAGGTATGAACTTAACAACCTAGATGAGTTTTCCGAGACACCATAGTGTTCCAACTTAATGAGCAGTGTTTGATGGTCTACACAATCAAACGCCTTTGATAAATCACAGAATACACCTACAGCATCATGTTTGTCTTCAAAAGCATCAAGAATGTGTCTGATGAGTGCTACCCCAGCATCAGTTGTATTTCTACCTTTAGAGAACCCAAACTGTTTTTCGTGTAGTAAATTATTTAGTTTAAAATGGGAAAGTAATTGATTAAAAATGAGTTTTTCAAAAATTTTACTTATTGTGGGTAATATTGAAATTGGCCTAAAATTGCTGGGGTCACTTTTGTCTCCTGATTTAAATAAAGGTACAACCTTACTATGTTTCAATAAATTTGGAAACTGATTTTGATCAATACATTCATTAAAAATATAAGATAAGTAAGGAGCTATTAGAGGTATAATGGGTTTTATTGTGTCTATTGATATACCCGATTTATCCTCTGTTTTCTTTTGTTTTAGTTCTTTGAATGTTTTTATTATGTCTAAAGGACCGATGTGTCTGAATTTAAAAGAGGATTCGCACCTATCAACACTCGAAACTAGTAATGATTTCGCCTGAAGTGAGCAAGAACTCAACTGCTTAGTCGTCTCTATAGGAATATGACAGAAATAATCCTCAAAAGCGTTTGCTACCTCATCATCAGATTTAATAAGTTTGTTATTTATTTTTAGACTAAATTTGTTATCATGAGATTTAGTTTTACATGTTTCTTTATTTATAATATTCCAAGTTTCTTTGATCTTATTACTAGACTTTTTAATTTTATCGCGTATGTAATTTGACTTAGCTACATAGCAAACTCTTTTGAAAATTTTAGAGTACCTCTTAACGTACTCATGAAACGATGGATCCTTTCTATATGCTTTTTTGTTATACAATTCAAACATTTTTTTCCTACTTGTATAAATTCCTTGAGTAGCCCAGTCACTGAATTTCGGTTTACAGTTATTAATAACTATTTTCTTTTGGGGGAAAATAATATCAAATTGTTTTTTAATTACCTGAAATAATTGATCATACAATTCACTAGCATTTTGTTTATCAAAAGGTATAAACGGTAGTTTATCACTTATAAGGTTTTTAAATTTGTCCTTACGAGATGCAGTGACCGGCCTGCATTTTATTTCAAGACGGCGTGAAATTAAATGGTTCTGTAGTGTAACTATCTGTCCGCAGTGATCCGATTTTACAAAATTAATAATAGATTGTTTGATGATTTTACAGTTACAAAAAATATTATCTAAGCAAGTAGCTGTTGTAGGAGTTACTCTAGTGGGCTCAGCAAACAATGGAGTGAGGTCAAATGATTTAAAAATGCTCAAAAACCTAACGCGATGTTCCTCCGTAATATCTATTATGTCCACATTGAAATCTCCACATACAACTACTTTCTTTGTAGTTTTGCATATTTTATTTAACACATTTTCCATTACAGATTCAAATAATTTAAAGTTTCCACTTGGGGGTCTATAAACACAGACAATAATGTAGTCGTCCAGCTCCGCACACGATATCTCAATAGTTCGCTCAATCGTGAGAGACACTATGTCTTTTCGCTCTTTACATTTAAATTTATTATTAATTAATATAAGTGTCCCGCCGTGGATTGCAGTCTCCCTAGTGAACGAACTAATAAGATTATAATTAAATTTTGTTCAAAACTAGTCAACAGTCTCCACCTACGTCGTGCTAATGAACAGTGTCCGAAACTGCGGAGATTCTGATAGAAAAGGTTCAATCAAGCGCCGCCTCCTTTGTGATGCATGAGCGCAGTCTCGGCGTATGCGACCAATTAACTGGCCGCCTGTCTACACTGACAGGGTATTCATTCAATCACCTTGAACGAGCACTATCTGGATTTCTAATAGGGTGTCTGTGTGTGGAAACCTGCTGCTTTCAAGATAGTCAGAATGCCTAGTACATTATGCCATGCAATTCTAGATAGACGGAAACTAGTAACTGCACACCACATACTGTAAATGATACATACTTATTATCATACCACATAGAGTTTAATATTACAAGTTATCCTTTTACCGACTTCAAGAAGGAGGTATTTATCGTCCTTTACCGTCATGATTCTTACTTACATAATATATGCCATTGTATTGGTTCGACTGTGATAATAACTCAACTTCAGTTAAATCTTTACAAATAAATGCCTCATCATTTAAGTTGCATGTGGCACGCGATGTGTCTTATCCGTTGATCAATTGACGAATTACTTATTGACAGGTAACCGGTCAATATGTCCCGGAATATAGAGGCCAAAATATTGCTTCAATCTACAAAATTTATCAGTGAATCCTCGCACGTCCTGTTAAATTATTAGATAGAACATGTCAATTTGGCCTCGGCTGACGCCGTAAATCATTTAGTCTTATTACATATCTGATCTTCAGTAAATCATTCCGTGTGTGATTTAGGGTAACGTAACAAGGAGCTAACAAAAGAATGGCCACCGGAAGCAACGTGGTCGTTTTAATTTTTTAATTTACGCATTGTTGTTATGATTTATGACAGCGGACAGTAGACGCAGAAAAAATTGAAATTATGGCATCTGTATGTTGTGCGAGATACGAGAAAGGAAAATAGATTTTGCCTTTAATTACATAGCTGAAGAAAAAAAACACGTGAAGAAAAGGCACATTAGAAAATATTGTACCAAAATACTACTATGGATACTGAACTCTAAATTAGCAATAATATGAAATTAGGTGCTAGTTTTATTTTGACAGCCCTGCGTACGATTTCTGGTAATGATTGAGCAATATTGCCAATGCCCTGATGTAGGGTTAACACATCGATCGGGCTTAAGTAATTGAGATGTCTTGTAAGGTCGAAGGTCACTATGTAACTACTATCTCGTATTTGAATTATGTAAGACGAAATTTCCTCACTTGATTAATTGGTTTTGGTTTGAGTTCTTTGCGGAAAACACATTTTGGTAAACAATGATATCTTGTGTGGAGTTACAACTCGGCTAAAACGATTAATAAGTCCAAAAGACTTCCATTTATCATAGAAATTTAAGAAAAACCACATTTTTTTAAATAATAAAATAAATAAAATTGTTTTGCTACAAAATTAACTGGAGCCAATCCTTACCAAGTGGGTAAATACAATCACGGTATCAAAATGTAAACATTTACATGAACTCACTAAATTTGAAATACTTAATTTTCAAAAACACGTTTGCATTCGTTCATTGCTTTTGAACACAACAAAGTACCTTAATAATAAGATTCTTCTGTAACTGTATCAAACCAAAGCAACCCCTAGGGTAGGTTCTTTGAACTCAATCGCTCGAGCTTTTAATGATTCCACGCAAACAAAAACGTTCCCTATAGTAAGAAACAAAGCTTTCCCATCCGAATAAATTTATTAAACATAAGTAGGGCAATTATTTTGTCACGACTATCTCGAAATACGTCCCCAGACGGATATGATTTTGAATAAATTAGGCTAAGACGACAGACAACGACATATTAAAAGATGACAAAGACGACGACATATTAATAGATGACCCCTTTGACATTGCCACTATATTTAATAATTATTTTTCTGACATATCAAATAATTCTATAAATAATCAGAGACAAAATAATAACATCAAAAATAAAGTAATGTTATCAAATTCAATGTTTTTAAAAGCCTATGTCGCGAGATGAAGTTCAAAATGAAATATTAAATCTGAAAAACACTAGAACTCTGAAGGTTACGATGGAATCAGTACTAAAATTATAAAGGCCAGTGTTAATGAAATCACAGATATCTTGACACATTTAGTTAACATGTCTTTTAAATTGGGGATTTTTCCGGACGCGCTGAAATTGTCTGTAGTAAAACCAATATACAAAAAGGGCGAAAAAAACGATATTGGTAACTACCGACCCATCACGCTTGTGCCCATATTTTCAAAAATATTTGAAAAATGCATGTACAAGAGGCTTCTAGAATTCTGCACAAAATTTGAAATAATAAACAATGACCAATACGGCTTTCAAAAGAAAAAATCCACCACTCTCGCCACTTTTACACTAATGGATACAGTACTTACAAATCTAAATAATAACTGTCTAACAACGGGGTTATTTTTTGACCTGTCTAAAGCGTTCGATTTTGTATCTCACAATATACTAATAAACAAACTAGAAAGCCTTGGAATAAGAGGTGTTGTACTTCAATGGATAGAATCGTATTTGACCAATAGAAAGCAGTATGTCACAATTAACAGACTCGTCAAAAATGAAATACTTACGTACTCGTCTGAGCACCGTGTTATTCAAAAAGGGGTTCCTCAAGGAAGCATACTAGGACCGATATTATTCTTACTTTACATTAATAATATAACCGACGTAACTAATCATAAAACTATTCTATACGCCGATGACATTTCCATTATTGTAACTACTAAAAAAACTGTAAACTCAATACATAATCACGAAATGGAAATTAATTACTTAGTTGATAAAGTAATAGAATGGCTAGAAAATAATAATTTGACAATTAATCTACAAAAATCTTTCTTTATTCAATTTAATAGATCGAAACATGACAAATATAATTTTAAATTAAATATAGAGAAAATTCAACAGGTACAACACATAAAGTTCTTAGGTGTTACAATTGACGAAGATTTAAATTGGAAACTGCATATCAATAATACATGTAATAGAATTAATAGATTTGCGTATGCTCTTTATCAAGTCCAAAAAGTAACAAACAAACAAACGGCTATAATGTCTTATCGTGCCTACGTGGAATCAGTATTGCGATACGGTTTGTTGATGTGGGGCAACAGTACAGACTGGGAAAGAACATTCATAGCACAAAAAAAGTGCATCAGAGCGATCTGTGGAATCAAGCCAGACGTGTCTTGCAAACCATTTTATAAAAGTCTTGGTTTATTGCCACTACCATCACTTTATATTTTGGAAATTGGCAATTTTGTGAAAAACAATCTGAATTTATTTAGGAAAGCTAAAGACTGCATAAATTCTAGACAGCGTAGGAATCAACATAAACTTGTTTTAAGTGTCAATCCAAAATCTCGCAAATACAACAACAGTTGTTTGGCCATGTGTGTAAAAATATTCAATAAGATTCCAAATGAATTTAAACAACTTAGCAATAATCAATACAAAAAGAAACTTTATGAATGGCTCAGTATTAATAGCTTTTATAGTGTTAAGGAATTTTTCGAACACAGACATTGACATTTTATAGAATTGAGTTGACATTTGTAATTAATTGACATCCCACTGACATTTTTATTTCATTTTTATATTGATTTTATTAATATTAATTTATGATTCACAATTTATTTATTGTTAAATGAATGTTACAAATAAATTTAATTTGCATGTCATAATTTATTGGCTGAATATGAGATTCTTTGTGAAAAACTTAACATCTTTGTATACCATGTTTAATGCAAATAAATATTTCTATTTCTATTTCTATTTCTATTTCTAAGTAATTGATTACCCGACGAAAAGCCATTAAAGGTAAGTTACAGTGACCCAAATAATTCTAGGTGAAAATATACTGTGCTGTATATAAACACGAAGAAAGGGCTAGTTTTTGAGATAGCGAATTGGTCTTAAAAATTCAAGGAAACATTTATCTGAGTCAAATAGAGGGTTATCTTTTAAAAATAATTCTTTTGAGAGCGAAATAATGGTTGGAATTATATAAAGTCAATACTACGCGGTGTCTTTACAAAACCCTGCAAATTAGTTAATGAGACTAGAATAGAACCAAACAGTAGTCTTCATTTTTAGGGTTCCGTACCCAATGGGTAATAACGGGACCCTATTACTAAGACTTCGTTGTGTGTCGTTCCGTCCGCCTGACAGCTATCGTTATAAGGCTGTATCTCAAGATCCACCATAGCTAGTAAGTTGAATTTCTCACAACTTATGTATTACCGCTACATCTAAAAATTCAAAAACCCAAATAAAATTAATATTAAAGGAGGGGACTCCCAAACAACAAACGCGTTATTTTGCCTTTTTTACTCAATATCAATAATGGCAGCAGGTAGGCACTTGAAATATTTACCTATTTTGTTTACGTAGTCAATGGCACGGAACCCTTCGTGCGCGAGTCAGAACAGTACTTGGCCGGTTTTTAAAAGTCTACGTCACAAAGAACACACTCTGTAAGTTTCAGGTCTCAACGATCAGCGGTTTAGTTGATCCGTCAGTCAGTGAATCATTCAGGACAAAGCATTTTATAAGTATAGATGACAAGCTTCAAGCAACAAGATAAGTTTGTACTAAATTGCTTCCGATTACAACTACTATTAATATGTCGAACCCACTAATTAGATTAATAATGTTTTATGCATGTGTCAATCGCTTGCGGCGTGTATCAATATGTGCCAAATGGGTATTAATTAAATAAATAAATAAATAAATAAATAAATAAATAAATAAATCTTTATTGAGCCATATTACAATCAGGTCAGCTTAGACTAATGCAGTTATTAGTAAAAAGGACAGCGTGGGTTCAGCAGCTGAAAGTGATCCCCCCTCGAACTAGATGTGAGTCTGTATCTCGAGGGATAGAAACAGATCCAGATGAGAACCGCAAATGTTTTTACAAGTAATGATGGCTAATTTATGACACAAACAAGGAGCACTTACTTCCCAAAAGAGATTTTATCTGATTGTTTGGGAAGAAGGTTAGTATTAGGCTTAATATTAGTGTGTGTGTGTGTGTGTGTGTGTGTGTGTGTGTGTGTGTGTGTGTGTGCGCGTGTGTGTGTGCGCGCGTGTGAGTGCGTGTTACATATGAAACAGTGTGCCGATTTACATGCGTATATTGTAAAAATAAAATATGTTACATTAAATAAAAATATGAATGGTTAGTTGGCAGCTTTGAGAGAATATGTCATGATATGGTGTTAAGCAAGTCCTCGGTATTCTCGTAGTCGAGTGTTTGTAAATAATTGCGGATACATGTTTTGCATTCATGTTTGGTAATGGGATATATGTTATTTATTTTATTTAACCTATTATAGAGTTTACAACTTATTATCGAAAAATGGCGTCTTGCTAGAGCAGTTCTATGAGGTGGAACAGGGCAAACATTGTGTGATTTACGTTTTTTATTAAGTTCGGGATCAAATTTAAGTTCAGAATGCTTTCTTAGAATAGTATGAAGTATGAACAATTGTCTGACATTTAACACATCGGTGTCCGCATACAGCAGAGCTGACGGGTATCGAAACGGTTTACCGGTGGATACTTTTAGAACGGCCCTCTGGGCGCGTTCCAAAGGCATCATTGTAGTTTTTGGTGCACCACCCCAGACTGGTAGACAATATGTTAACAGTGACTGACATAATGCTAGGTATGTCATTTTGATAGTAGCCGAATCCGCAGCATCCCTTAACCGGCGAAAAACAAAAATAAGTTTTCTGACGCGATTTGTTAACTGCTCAACTTGATGTTGCCAGTTTAGAGTCTGGTCCAGAAACACACCGAGATACTTAACTTTGGTCTCTCTAGAGACTGATAGACAGTTACAGCTAACAGAGTTAGTGCATAATTTATGCGCTTTAACTGTGTAGTTTTGAGGGGGCAGAGAACATGTTCGTGCGGCGAAGGGAACATAACTGGTTTTTGCTAGGTTTAAGGTGAGGAGGTTAGTTGATAGCCAGTTCATAATAATTTTTAAGGCAGATTCCGTGTGTTCTTGTACTGAGTCCCATCCGTCACCGTGCACAACAAGGGCGGTGTCATCTGCATAGGTGTAGATGTTGCAGTTTGGCATTTTTAATTGAGTGCTGTATTAGTTAAGAATACTGTTGTGTCAAATTCAAAGCTATATTGTTACATTGGTAAACTCTAAATTAAGATACAATCAAGACAAGACATTGTCCTGTTTACCTTCTACGTCTAGTATAAAGTAAACATTGAATTACATTGAACGTCGAGCTACTTATTTTTTATTTCACAAATAATAACCATTCGTGCATCCATAACCTGCCTGCCCCCCGAATCGCGTATTTTCGGCATCTACTGTTGGACTCTGGACTACAGTAGTTATTCAGTAGTGCTATTGTAACACAATCGTGTGCTTTAAGTCAGCAGCATTGAAAGGTGACACGCCGCTGTCAGAATAGCGAGGTATATAAATTGTACTCTCGTAGTACAAGCAACTCAGTGACGACTCAATTAGTGGAATTGAGGCTCGACAGTTGCTAGTGCGTATGAGATGTTAATAGAAATTATTACAAGATTATTTATGAATAAAAAACGTTCCGATGACCGAATAAACTTTTTCGCCTACCTCTAGAGAGAGGTAGACCTCCTACGACGTTAAAGTAAAAAGCTTACCTTTTTACTTTAACGTCGTAGGAGGTCAGGGAAGGCACTTATGACTTCCCTGTATCTTCTAAACCTGACCAAATATTTGCTCACGTTCTCTGTATTTGTTTCGAGTTTTGTGCTGATTGCGCGGAAAAGGAGGCTTGTCACATATCAGTGAGCCAACAGAGCCGGGCTGAGGGGAATCTTAATGACAGTTTGTATAAGACTTTTGTTTAGTTTGGTGTGGTTTTCGAGTAAAATTCTGCACTAGCAATCCACCACAATAGCGATAATAAAAACCACTTGTCATATTATTATCAGAATCATAATACATAGTCAGTCGGGGCAAGAGCGGCATATTTTTTTCATAGTTGATTACGATGCAAAATAAATTCTTTAAACGCTGACTTATCAGTGTACATCTATTAAGAGGACAATATTTGGTGTTTTATAACTGCAATAAATGTCGATTCAATCAAATCTACCAATAATTTAAATAAATTTTAATGGAAATTTAACAACATGGTTATAGGCGCACCTGTCCCATTTCAGGGGCAAGTGCTCCTATAACCTGCTAGCTATAGCGGTTATTGAGATACTGCCTAGTGACACTGACTGACGGACGGGCGGATAGACAGCGAACTCTTAATAATGGGGTCCCGTTTTCACCCAGGTACGGAACCCTAAAATATATATATAATTTCTTGAACCTGAAGCACACAACCACAAATTGTACATTACAATGTGCAATGGGCGCTTAGTTCTTCTCACACTATATTAAGCTTAGCCTGAAATTCTACTTCGAATGTGTACCTTATGATGTACGCGGTGCCTGAGGTTCAACGATTATTTTATTTACTATGAACTTGAGTTTCATAACGTTTGTAATTTTTGTCATTAACCGATGAGAGCTTGGCAAGTGCGAACATACTCGCTTTAAAACGTAAAAAGTAAACGTAAATGTAACAAGCTCTGAACTCGTAACTCAAGTAAGTTAGCTGTAGGTACCTACTACAAGTTATAATTGCAGACAAAACAATGGTAATTTAATGTGAAACTTCGGAACGGACTTTGTAAAACATTTGAGACTACGAGAATCCGCTTACAACCAACAGTAATAATGGAATGCAATTAAAAACCTAACACTGAAAAGTACTGGTGTCGTGTTTACCAAAGTTAATTTATGGTTTTTAACAAATAAAATACCACTTAAACAATTGCAAATAGAATGCACGTGACTGGCCATTACGTATTCGCTAGCACTCTGCTCGTAAAAGCTTTTATACCAAAATATATCTTTGTAACTGCGCACCCGCCTGTTAACATTGTTTCAGTACAGATTGTGCAGTTTTATTGTTACAAACAGAACTAAATTGGTGGTCGGAATCACAACATTTTGTCGAACGGTAGGAATCAAGTCTTTACGTAAACTCCATTCATTTTTGCTAGTCCAATCATGTAAACAAACTTTTTGTAACTTTTAAAATAATGTCAGCAAATAAAATTATTTTACTATTTCATTAAAAAAATATTTCAGTGTTGTATGATGAATTAATTATTTATGTTGTATGTATTGTATTTATCTTGTTTCAAAAGAAATATTTTCGCAAAAAAGGAATGTCAAGATTGTTCACAATATTCAACTAGTGAAGAAAAACGGACTTTACATTAAATCTAGTTTGCACTATCTAGTTTTCACTATAATTAATGTCATACAACTGTAAAACTTCTAATACAAGCATTGTTTACACAGTTGGTAAAGACTGGACAACCAAGCTTAAGATACCTACATGATCTAAATTTGTAGTCATCTTTTGTAATATTAGGGACCATAAAAGTTAAAGAAAATTCTTATATCTTTTACGTAGATACGATGGAAATTGCGGACCGTAGGTAATGAATTCTCGGGTAAGTAAATAAGTACCAGCTGGATGAAAAAGTGTTAACATGATAAGGATAGATGAAGACGGATGACCAAGTAAAGAATTAACACAGTAACCAACATCTTTTCATGATCGAAAATTACATCTCGTATCTCGTAACAAAGCAAACATTTTACATCACATTTTGAGACTGTAACAATCAAATATGTCAACATTTGATTTAACTCTGAAGCCTAAAAATAGCAACGTGTGTAATAAAATTACCCGCTTACTGATTCAGATTCATATGCGAGCCAACAATACTGTACATTTCGAAGCTCATTCACTTATTGGAGTTTTGGAACTCAATTGCGAATAAATTGGCTGCAACGGAAGCTTTTACCGTGTGGATAATTATATCACTTCAATAAGCGCTTTGATAAATTTACCTTAGGACCTTGTTTTACAGTGTAGGCATTCTAAACACATTATGGCCCATTTGAGCGGTGGAGTACAGCCTTGTTTGAGGTGATTGCACATCATAGAGTAGAGACCACTCACTCCATCGCCAAATTTTAGGTCACAGTGAAAGGAAATGAGGAAACAGAGTCTACGTACCTTCGGAAATCTCTGCTCCAGCACGCGTAAATGACTGGGTTCATTGAAGAGTTGACCCAGCCCAGCCAAGTGACCACCACGTTCACGATCTCCTCGTGAGCGATGCACGCCGAGCATATTCCCGACAACAGGTTCACCACAAAGAACGGCAACCAACACACTATAAACACACCCATCACTATACCAAGCGTCTTTGCCGCTTTCTTCTCTTTCGCGAACTTTGCCAGTTTCCGCGATAGTGAAAAGTTTTTAGGTAAATGTTTGGTGTGCGTCACATTCGTAAGACGCGTGGAAGACCGTGACATTCCATTATTTTGTAACGCGGTTAAAGGTTCCTGATCCGCCTCTTCAGGCGTACATACACCGTGACACGCGTCACTCCTCTGCCGAACCGTCCCACCCCTATGAATACGCAACGTCAACTCTAATTCACCACTAGATTTCATCACTTGCTTAGTCCCTATTTTTAACGACCGCGTTTGGATCGTCGCCGCGCGGTATATCCGGTAGTACGTGAATACCATCACAAACAAAGGCAAATAAAACGATATTGTCGATGAGAATATTATGTACTCTAAGTTTTCCGTGAACGGACACTTGTAATCTGGTACTTCTTCTACACGCACTGCGCGCCACCACGCGATGGCGGGGAAGGATATAGCACCTGAGCATACCCACACGGCAGCAATGAGGAAGGCGGCTTTCCTCCCGCTCATGCGCATCGGATAGGTTATAGGGTCAGTGATGGCCCAGTATCTGTCAAGTGAGATCACACAAAGGTTGAGGATTGACGCCGTACTGAAGAGTACGTCTAGCGACCGCCACACATCGCACCAGTCGACGCCGAAGAACCACGTGTGCTCGAGGACTTCGTATAGCGCCGAGAATGGCATCACTACGAGGCCGACAAGGCAGTCGGCGACTGCCAATGATGTGACAAAGTAGTTTGTAGACGTGTGGAGATACCGTTCTCTGACGACTGCTAGGATAACGAGCATGTTTCCGAACACTGTAGTCAGCGAGAACAGCAGGAGGAACGTGACGAGCAAGGCGCGGTCTTGGAGTAGTTTGATGTAGTCATTCCAGTGTTCCACGGAACCGTCGGAGAGGTTGAACCCGGAGGTGTTGTCGAATGTAACGTTGAATTCTAGGACCGCGTTGTAGGCCCCGGAGGGCACCACCGTGTACTCGGGGCCTCGGTACGATATGTCCAGTTGGCCTCTTGCCACCACTATATCCGGTCCGGTCGCATTCATATTTTTTCAATGGCTATGTGCTCACTAGCGCCATGGTGAGTGTTTATGTTTTCCTTGTTTCGCCCGCAACCATTTCGAGATTACATTCTTGGCAGGCATTGTATTCCCGTATTCCAATTTCTGGCACATGTTTCGTTGGCATGTTTTTTCTGTTGCCCGCAGATATGCTTAGCCTCGTTCTGAAACAAAAATGAAAGGATTTAAATATGTATTGTTAGATTAGAAAATTCTATTCTTTTAATATGTTTGTCAAACAAAAGTTTCTAAAGTGGATTCTTTTCAAATTAATTTTTCATTTGGCGAAAACTGGAGACAAGTTGCATGATTAGTTTTTCGTTGTAATATTAACACAAAAGCAATTGAGGCTGCTTAGAAAATAAACATGTATGTCTACTAAAATCAGACTATAATATTTTAGACTAGGTCTCATAAATTTGTGATTTGAGATTAGTTTTATATTAGATTTAAGACTATTCGTAAGTATCACCAATAAATAAGTTATCAAAATTATTCCAAAAACCGTTTCAAAACCTTAAAAAATTTCCTCGAAAACCTAATCACGTCTCAATCACAGTTTAATAGCTAAACTTTGATCCCGTATCGTCTTGCTTGTCAGTGGCGTCATCACAGGTGTCCTTGTACATAAATAGCAGCGGGCGGCGAGATCAAACGAATTGTGTGCCGTGGGCCGTGAGCGGCCCGTGCGCTTGACAGCCCGCGCCCGATCCCAGCCCAGTGCGCATCCAAACTTTACAATGTTGAATCTTTACGAATTAGCGGTTTGAAGGTGAATGGTACGTTGTTACGTGTGATATTTAGTTGTAAATAAAATAATTATTGGACACCAATCAAGTAACAGCACCCAGTAAGTATGCATTTGTGTTAGTTAATAAAATAAAAAACGAAGAGATATACTTTTTAGCGTTATAAATCTGTTAACTTTCCAAGGTTTTACCAGCTTATTTACGTAGAATTACCAATATGTACCTTACTTATAATATGACGTAAATTGGTTTCTTAGAAAGACGGCTAGACTCAGGTCAATCCGAAACTTCTACATTAAAATTGCATTCGAAGTTTTCCATTTACTAGAATCCGCTTACGTCAGCAGTACTTAGGAAGTTCATCTATTATTTTGCTAACAATTTAACGAAACGAACCCATTTTTAGAGTTAATTCACTTGTATATTATCAAATTAGCAGGGTCACTGTGTAAAAAGGATGTTTCTAAATATGTAGGTTTGGCTAAATTGACCTAGAATAAAAGAAAGCTTTTGTGTTTGCTTAGTACTAACATAGGTAGGTGGTAAACTTATTAATTTCTCTGTATCTATTTCTATTGAACTAGCATTTTTTTTTCTTTTTGGTAAAACCTTCACTATAGACTTAGCCAAGCATATCTAATTTATTTAAGTAGTATGCTACATGCTTAGAGAGATATATTTAATAAATTTTTAGATTAAAAAAAATACCGAACCTCTTCAGTTAATATACCGTTATGAAGAAAAAGTCACTGACGGTGTGAGTAAGTATAGACTAAAATGCGAGTACACTCGGTCATATGTTCAAAGCAAAAGTTCTGACAATTTGTTTTACACCCTGGGATAAAAGACAAAACTGAATGCATTCTTATCCAGTCTTAAACACAAAGAATAACAACAATCTCAACAAACGCCCAAAGCGACCCAAACTAAGTGTTTGTAGAACACAAGTTTCTTGCAACTTTTAGAGACGAAACTTGGTCATATGTGCATTTTAATTAAAGCATGCACTTTGTTACATTTCAAGAACGATTGTTCTTCTTTTGCGAGTCCTTTTTTAATAGGTCTTTGAAACTTAAGAGGTGCCTTTTGGTTAAATAAGTGTAACCTTCCTTGATAATGTGATATCGTTAGTCAGTATTTTTTTGAAAATTACTGAATCTCTCATAAATATGAGCAAGAACTTACATTATCCATCATAATATTATCGCAACATAAAGTTAACTTCTGTCTTCTCATCTTGCTTTCTTCATTAGCATTGCCTTTCTATAGAATTTCTTAACCTCTATTCCAGGTTAAATACAAATGATTGACGAAGTTATAAAACAGCAAAATAAAATAAAACAAAACTCTAGTGAAAGATGGTCGATGACAAAACGACAATGCCCATTGCATTTTCCAAACAAACATATTTTAAGGTTTATGAAATCGTTGGATATTAGATTTAAAAAGGCAACACTTTCACGGAACGACTGTGACCTTAATTATATCACCGCATTTACATAATGTGCCATGCACTAACAAATTAATAGCGAAATGGCAGATGAGCGTGAATTTAATAAAACCACACAGATTCATGCGAAATATTAATAAATACACCTACCTTGTATTCAATTGGTGAAATTTTGTGATAAATTAAATTAAATTGGGCTTATACGCAGTGATGATTGGTGAAAGAGACATTAAAGGTGTAAGCGTCATCATCACTATCAGCCGAAGGACGTCCAATGCTGATCATAGGCCTCCCCTATGGCTTTCCACAACGACCGGTTGTGAGCGGTCTGCATCCAGTGCGATCCTGCGATCTTTACAAGGTCGTCGCGCGCGTAGAACTGATGGCCGTTGGGGAAGAAAGAAAGAAAGAGAAAGAAAGAAAATACATTTATTCGACTCACAAACACATATACAATACACTGACTCGTAAACACAAATACAATAAACAGACACACACATAATTACATTTACATCAAGAATGAGCCGAAAAGGCTTCATCGTGGCAGCAAGATGCGCATGCCACGACACTGATTTTCAGAGGGTGCCTTGTGGGTATAGAAAAAACACAAACAAGAAAAACGTAAAATGAAAGAAAGGAACAAAAACAAAAATAAACACAACAACAAACAATATAAAATCACAGAAAAATATAAAATAATAATAAAAAACATGTTTAAGGCTTCGCAAGCGCTTAAAAAGTTGCGAGCGCTTGCAAGCGCCTACGACAGTCGCTGAACTCTGATGTACACAGCGAAACGAAACGCACCGGCGGGCGAGTATGAAAAAAAGGAAAAAAAAATGAATTACGTCAATTACGTCCCGTCCGGTGCGACCGCCACGCCCTGGAAGAAAAGTCCTAGATTGGAGACCCTTCGACAAAAGGCGCAGCGTAGGACGTCCACCGACAAGATGGACAGACGACCTTGTAAACGTTAAAAGTGTGGTTAATTAATACGAAGTAGGTAAAACATTTGATTTTAAAGTACTCTTGTATCTTACAGTATATGTGAGCAAATTTCCCTTAGCGTAAGATGAGGTTATATTAATTTGATCTACAACCAAGCGTGTGGTTATGTATTTACATCCTAAACTACCATAATTTCCCAGATTCATATCCCTGTACAAACACTCCTAAAAACAATTTATGCTCGTCGTGCGAACAGACAGACAGCTGCTTCTCATTACGCCTACCTATTTGTATTCCGCAATTCTCCGAAATTTACATCTTAATTACTCTCCTTTAGGGAATTCTTTTATTTAAAAAAAAGTTCAAAGACTAATTATTACTTGGACGCTAGAAACTACAGACCTGGAGGTCAACTACGAAAAACGAAATTCATCAATACGATAGTCTTTTTGCGGATCCGAAGCATTTTTAGTATGCAATCCGTACTACGAAATGCGTCGGATGCAGCATCCGACGCATTTCGTAGTACGGATTGCAGAAACAGCAGCTGTTTCTCCTGTTTATTTTTTTCCCAAACATATTTTTGTAGGTAATGCGACGAAAAATAGAGTATTTTTTAATAAGCACATAATGTTCGTTTATTTTTCTTAAACAGGCTTTATCACAATGCGATGCGACAGATAGCAGTAGAATATATTTTTTTAATAATTAAATAATCCTCATGAATTGACTTTGCACTAACTCGGGTAGAACATTCCATATGCATTTAGGTATTTAGTGTATATTTTACCTTTTAAAAGGAAATCAGAGGTATCTATAGGATTAAAGTTGTCTGCTGTCACAGCCCACGAGCAAGTATTTTGAGGTACAAAAGTTATTCAAAATACTTTCTGAGAAAATTCTAAATATTTTAAGGGCTCCACTTAATTAATATGCAACGTCTTATTAACTTCATGGTTTCTTAATAACTTTCGGCATAACGCAAATTTCATTCGAAGCATCTGTAAGGATGGATGAATACCTGTACAATTAGGTTTAATTAATGTGAAATCAAATAACCTACTTGGTTTAATTTTATTCTCTTTTGATCTGGGTGATTACATTTAAAAAATACCGTTAAAGAAAACGTCTGAAAAGAAGTGTTGTTGTGTGTTGTTATACAAATCGAAATTATACAAAAGAAAAACTTCGTTTGATGTCAGTTTTTCGAATGATAAGCTGAAATTTCGCCAAAAGAAAATTCTGTTACAGCCAATAATAAAGCTGGCTGGTTTCTAGCTCAAAGGATTAGCATAGCTATCCAACGCGGCAACGCAGCCAGCATTAGCCTCCTTGCCACAAGGAAATGGTTTCGGTTTTGAATAGGTTGGTCTTAGTTTTTTTATATTGCATGTCCTAGTTTTAATTTTTTCTTGTTTGTTATTAATAAAATATTAGCTGTTAAAGATGTAATTAAGTAAAATTCGAGCGTCCATAAACGTGACGGTTTTGGAGTTATGTCATGATTATTTTTATTTATTAAGGCCGCTATTATCGGGCAAAATTAAAATGGTGGACCTAAAAGTGAGCAAAGTTCCATACGCTTTCCAGTACACTCTATAGGTATGTATTATAAGTTATCGATGACCCTTACAGAAGGACCACGCAACGAAGCGTTGACAGGGCGGGAAACTTTTGAAAGTATTTTTTTGTTGACGGCGCAATATTTCTCTTCATAAAAATGAGTTTTCCTCGCCAAATAACATTTTTCAAATCGGGATTGAAAAAATATATGCGGAAAACAAAAGAGGAACGAATAAGCTATATTATGTGCTCGTACGTATACCAGTTTGAAGTAAAATGATTACTATTGATCAAATGTCTTAAAGTTCTTTTTATTGCTTTTAGTAAACTTCATCATTGTTATCAAATTTAAGAGCTAGGCTCTCGTCAATGGACTTTTTTTCATACAAACTCCAAATTGGGGAAAATAGTAAGGTGATTACAATAAAATAATATTTGAATTAGTATCTCCTTTATTTTGGAGGTAGATTCTAAATTAATTCATAATGGCCTAAAATGGATCATATGTGGCTAGTAACACAGCTAACAGCCCACACTTTTCTTGCGAGCATCCAAATCATAGGAAACACTTCTGACATAGGTACTAACACTGGATTGTACATCCCAACCAACTATAACAAAAGTTTGTTTAGTAAATTAAAAGCACTTTAGGTCCAGTTGCGTGATCGATAGTTAATTTTGCGTGCTTTAAAGAAAAAACCGGCCAAGTGCGAGCCGGACTCGCGCACCGAGGGTTCCGTACAAACCTGCAAGAAAAAATATATATTTTGTAATGTAACTAAAAATTTAAGGTTTTCGGAATTTTTCCTTTATGTGTGCTATAAAACGTTGCTTCATGCCAAATTTCAAGATTCTAGGTCGACTGGAAGTACCCTTTAGGTTTTGATTCCCTTGCCAGTACTTGCGAGTTTCAAAATATGCAGCTTAAATTGCTGTTTCTTTTGATTGCGTTGACATAGAAGTTTGATTTTGTTACAGCTTAAAGGTATTATAGACCTGAGTATTTGGTATGAATTTCAATTTAATACCTCTACGCGTTTATGAGGAAATGGGTAGTAAGTTTAAAATTATTAAAAAAATATATATTATGTGATGTAACTAAAAAATTATGGTTTTTGTAATTTTTCCTTTATCTATGCTATAAGACGTTGCTTCGTACCAAATTTTAAGATTCTGAGTTCACGGGAAGCACCCTGTAGGTTTTGATTCCCTTGCAAGTGTCGAAAATTTTCGGCATAAACGGCTGTATCTTTTGATTGCGTTGGCTTAGAAGTTTGATTTTTTCACAGATTCAAGGGACAGTAGACCTGAGTAATTGATATAAATTTCAGCTTCATCCCTCCACGCGTTCCTGAGAAAAAGGGTCTTGACAGACGGACGGACAGACGGACAACAAAGTGATCCTATAAGGGTTCCGTTTTTTCCTTTTGAGGTACGGAACCCTATAAATACGAGATATTTTTCAAAGCACGCAAAATCGCAAATATTCAACCAGCTGCAGCGGTTGACTGGTCGAACGAACTACCAGCGGTAGTTTGTTTTTGAATAGGTAGGTCTTAATTTCTATGTTGCATGTCTTAGTTTAAAATTTTTCTTGTTTGTTATTATTAAATAAACTGGGTCTTAAACAACATACATTATCTCAGATTCCTTTTTTTATCAAACTCTGAATGTTTCGAACATGGTTATGATTAAGCTGCCGTCCGTTTTCTTTTCACAAAGGTCGCTGCATGCTCTCAACACAGTCATTAATCATCCGGATTGGAGGGGACCAAAATTTACTTGTACATTTGTTGGATTGAAGGCTAAATGTTGAGGATTTAATAACAAATCGGTCTGATCTTGAGACGAGGAAAACTGATGACTTGGAGAGTGGAAAGTATCAGTCATATTTGTGTCGGCTTGTTTACTGATTAAGGCCCAATTTCGTGATAGATAGTTAACTTAACAAATGGTTAAATGTCGTTACCAGCGGTTGAATATTTTTCTATTGTGCGTGTTTTAAAGAAAATATACCTTTACAAATAGTATTTAAAACAGCTCACGTTCAGATCACATTCTCACATTTAGTTAAGGTATTTGGGGCGATATTGGGCCATAGAATCATTATTTCATGATAAGAATATGTCATGTTTTTTTTAGTGAAGCGCATTTCATCGCAACATGCGACGACCGGCTTAGGAAGAACTTAGGCCTATCTAGGTCATAGTCTTCGAAGTCGTATCTCTTATATTGGGCCATGTATAAGTGCTCCCAGTGACATATTTTATGTATTTTAGGATGACCATCATCAGACAGGGACATCCTAGTCTCCGATCATTTCAGTTCTTTAGGCTGTATGCAAGAACGGTTGCATGTAAGTATAAAGGCATGGTTTTACATAAAACTAACTTAGTTACACCATATACAAATCTTAACTCCCTTGAGTTTATACAATCGAAGTATATGAAGTAATTGCACTGCTGTGATGACACAATCAGACTAACTCCTACATCACAATAATAAGTTTGTTACTTCAAGTGGTTCCGTATTCATAGCCCTGGAGCTATTCTATCATCTAACCAAATGAGATTCCGCGAAGATTAACGAAGTTTGTAGTTAGTAGGAGCCAATCAGCTGGAATTCAAATTTAAGATAGTTCTGGTTTTGAATTTGGAGATGAGAAATATGAAGTCTTTTGTGATGTATTTTTATGCCAGTTTCGATTTATTAGATTTTCACTTCAATTGGTAAGTATATTAAACGTTACTGGCATAATTAGAAACACATAAAGTATATATAGGTACGATCGTGGCCAAATGTAATAGCAGTGGCAATCAAGGAGTAAATCGTTAACTCCTTAAGCCGAGCAACAACCACTACTTCAGACACAAAAAAAAATGTATAGATTCATAATAAAAATAAAGAAGACGTTTTGTTGACCACCCAATTAGATGCATTGCAGTAATGAACTCCGTATACTGGCGGCAAAAAAAGATGAAACATCCCCAAGACACACATCTGTCAAATCCGCACACGACTGGGCTTAATAAACGACCCTCAATGTGACCCCTGAACGTGGCAATTAATAAGGGTAACCGGGTAACTGCCGCCTTGAGATAAGCAGCTGACGAATACTGCTAGCTAATGAATTTTAATTGTGTATCCGCAATTTTGTTTACCACTAGCAATCGGTTGCTGTGGAAAACCGAGGCCTATAGAATAGAAGGTAGAAGGTAGTAGGTACGGTGAGGTACTAGTACATAGAAGGTTTACAATCCATTTGATGTCAAGCCCATTTAGCCATTGACAAATAGTATGCAAATATTTATTTTAAAATAATAAGCCTCTTATATTATTAAATCACAGTCAACATGTCAGATCTTTTAATAATAATCAGTAACATTAAATTTTCTTAAAAATAGTTAAAATTTTTCATGAATGAATTTTCATGAATGTCATTCATTACCATATCTCGTACTATACATCAACAAATTAATCTAATTATAATGTTTTTTTATTTATTAAAATTTTTAAAGGAGTCATTTTTTTCTTGTATGGAGGATGAGCCCACCATAAATTGTGACGTCTAGTAATGAAACATATATTAATTTGTTCCTTATAATTAAAATACAAAACGTCATTTCGTATGAATTTACCAGACATTGTAAAAGCCCCTGATATATGAAGTCATCATCGCAAAACACACAGTAAGAGAAAACAGAAGGTAATACTTTGGTCTGTCAATTTCTTAAAATACATCTAAATAATTTAATTTTGATGTTGGAACGATGGCGATGTCCTGTCTGTAGTATTTCTGCTCTGCACACTCCCAAGTGATTAATGTTTGAGAGCACGTACGATACGATAGACACCGAGGTAATTAATACACGTCATAATTACATTTGCTGTCTTGTGGATAGCAGTTATATTTCATGGTTTCAGTTACATGTAGGTACATGATACCCGTGGTGTGTATCAGTTTGTAACTTCTGCTAGGGATCTGCAAAAGCTTTCCATTTTTTTTAGCAATCTAATAGTAGAACCTTAATTAAATAACCGTTTGAATTAAAAGAACTCAAGATGTTTACATAAATAATTTTAAAATTCCTTTCGCTAAAATGGCGAAAATATGTTGGTCATATCAATAAAAATAACCAACGTTTAATAAACAATAGTGTAGAGTGTACAATGGGAACCCTAAATGTTTTACAATATAAAGCTTCTGTAAATATTACTTACAGACTTTGGGTCCACGTTCTTTGGTCATAAATACTTCGTCTTTACATTTTGCACATACTCGTAAGCTCCGAAGTCAAGTTTTACAATGTCCATTGTAAGTTAAACCTAATAAAGTACATCGATCGATTCAGACGCAGCTCAGTGTATAATGGTAGCTAGTTCGTCTTCCTTGAAAAAGTTTTTCTTAAAGAAGACTCAAATATTTGTTGAGGATGAGTCATGTTTGGGACGCATCTATATTTTTAGACGGTATATTTGAGAATACAGATCATAGATGGGAAAATATTGCAGTCCCATGTACCTTTGAGTAGGTCAAAGACATTTTTTTAGGGTTCCGTAGCCGAATGACAACCGGGCTCCTTATAGTTTCGTCAAGTCTATCTCTCTGTCTGCCCGGCGTATGTCACAGCCACTTTTCTGAAACTATTAACATAACCCAATTAAAACCTGGTAGGTAGATATCTAAATTGTTAACCGTTTTACGATTTCCATACAAAGAATAGAAAAACATGACATTTGAAGGGGAAACAATGACATTTCCTTCAAAAACATACATGGAACTAAAACCAAAAATATCGATTTGGAGTCATTTCATGCGGCCAGTGTTTCTTTTGATTGTTTAATTAAAGCAAGACACTTGCAAGTTCACAGAGCTATTCCAATAGCTTTTCCAAATTATCAGCATACAATAAGATTTCAACATAATAATAATAATAGATGTTCCAACTCAATATATATTTTTTAGGGTTCCGTAGCCGAATGGCAAAAACGGAACCCTTATAGTTTCGTCAAGTCTGTCTGTCTGTCTGTCTGTCTGTCTGTCTGTCTGTCTGTCCGTCCGTATGTCACAGCCACTTTATTCTGAAACTATTAGCATCACACAACTGAAACCTGATAGGTAGGTGTATCTGGTTCAGCGCTTTCCGATTCAGGTACAAAAAGTAAGAAAAAAATATATTTAAGGGGGGGCTCCCATACATGAAACTAAAACCTAAAAAATTTTTATTACTCAAAACTATGCGTGTGGGGTGTCTATGGATAGGTCTTTTAAAATGATGTTGAGATTTCTAAAGAATTTTTTTCTAAAAGTATAAGATTTGAGATTTAGACGCTTCCAAAGTGGTAAAATGGGCGTCCCCCCTAACCTAACCTAACTTTTGAACTAAGAAAGTTAAAATTTTGAAAAATTATATGATGTAGATCTTAACAAAAACTTGCAACGAAAATTGGTTTGAATGAGATCGAACTAGTAGTTTTTGAGATATGCCACATTTTCTTCAACCGCAAATATAACTTTGTCTTTCATACAAACACTATGAAATACAAAGTTATTTTTGCTGTCAAAAAATATTGTGATATTTTCGCTAGGTGCAAGTAAGTGGACCCCGAATTCAGTTTAAGGGTGGTACGGAACCCTCAGTGCGCGGGTCCGACTCGCGCTTGACCAGTTTTTTTTCAATTAATAAATACTTAGTTCTTTACGATAAGATAACTCTTTATTGCAGATCACTTGTGTGATAAAAAAATCGGAAATGTACATTAAGGTCCCCACCTAATGTACCTACTTTCCTCGTCTGTCATAGTTGTCTATTACAAGTGTGATTTATATAAATTACAAAAATATAATTGTACATTTTCGAATTTTGGCTATTTTTTCTTGATTTGCTAGTACGCAATGTCGAGTATAATAAGACGAACATACAACGAAATTGTATCACAAATGGGACAACTCTTTGTGTTAACTTGGTACTAACTCCCGGGTCCTTGGGATTTACGAAGTAACTTTTTGATGTCCCGACACTTGCGTTAATTTGCCAAGCAAGTGAGTTATGATTGGATATAAAAGCTCTTTGTTTCATGAGCGAAAATTTCGGCAGACGAAAATAATAAGCAAGCACATAAGTCTTAAAAAAAGTTTTTTTTTATCCTTTTTATTATTACTTATTTTTACTCCACTTATATTTTAACAATGCGAAATTCTGATTCCGATAAGTTTTAATTCAGATGTATTTTAAAATACGGAGACGTAAATAGGATAGTTTCGAACCCTGAAATCATCCCCTGCTCTGAGCTTTGATTTGAATCACGTTGAATCACATTGAGCTTTGATTTGAATATCATCAGAAGATATAAAAGAGTTGCTGTTAACGTAAGGTAGATTTTTTTCACCATCTAAATAATAATGTTGATTGCATTGCAACACCCCTCCACTAATCCGCACTGAGCCCGCGTGGTGGAGTACGGCTCATATCACATCAGTCCTTTGGCAGCAGTAGGATACTCACAGGCTGACTTTACTTTGATTTACCTAAATAATGTTGTAGTAGGTAAGTCTTTATTTGTTACCAAGATCTTAAAATACCTACTCACGCCACCATTTTTTGGTAACCATGTTATTTCTTTATAAAATGCGTTAGAGGAAGTGATTGCCGGCGCGAATTCAGTTGCCGGCTATAAACAAGTCTATTCCGCGTCGGAACAACGTGAGGGTACGTGTATCACGTGGTAAATGGGATTTTGTACTTTGCATAATGTTTGCTCCCCTCGCCCACAGCTCAGTTAAGAAGAGCCAAACAAGGGAAGCAGACCAGTTCAGTGCTGTTATTATAATGGAATGCCATTTTAGATTATCATTTTCTATTTATTTAACCAATGGTGTAGTGAAAAAATCTATAAATGAAACTTATATTTTTACTTTATATTTTTTTTTAATTTATATTTTTTATGGGAGACGCCCCACGTCGTTATCGTTGTCTGGTATTCGTAGCATAAGGAATAAAATCCTTAGTTCGAAACCATGGCAATTGGTGTGTTGTCTGGCGCATATTTATTTATTTATTTATTTTAGACTACCAAAATTGTTACATGAAAATTAAAAAAATATAGAAAAAAGGTAAATACATATACAAATAGTAGTAGATCAGTTAGTTAGCAATACAATTTTGATGAGCAATTGACTGCAATAGTAAAATTGAGAGAATTAATGCTAATAATCGAATCTGGGGCTATAAGTACGCGTTCGCACAATGCCATCATGACGATATTTTATTTAATCATTGGACGGCTGACAAATCCAAAAACTATCTTCTGTGTAGAAAAGCCGTGAACAGTTCGTCTTATCGTCCTATGTATGAAATGTATGTACAAGTCACGATTCTTTAAACGACATGATTATCAGCAAGTGCACAGTAATAGTGCATTTGAGTTTCGCATACTCCTTGTATATGGCTTATTTTTATTGTAATTTTCCGTCAAAGCTAGTAGTATTTTTGACGTGTAGCCACTTCAACAAATGTGAATTTTGACCTCGTTCTGCTATGCGCAAGTTCAGGCGACGTTATGACGTTTATTGTAGCTTTATTTCATTCTCGGCGGGCCCGGGTGCTTTGTGTCACAAAACACATTCGTCAAAAGTCGGTTAAGGGTTAAAGGGAAATAAAATCGCGAATAACTTTCTAACAAATTCGTGCTTTTCGGGTGCAAACTCGACGTATTCGCGCTATACAATTTTTCATGAGCTTTGTGTGAAAATTGTATATTACAGAGTTTTAACTTAAGCCACTATTTTCTTTCATGTCTACTTAGCTGATCTTTTCATCACAAGTTAACGAAACGTCTCACGCTCATGTTTTACAATGTCCTAATAAGTTTCTGTTAGCATTATCTGTTCATTACTCATACAAAATTACGTTGTATATTTAAATTATTAGTTGACCAATAAGGTCGATAGTTAAACAGGCCTTTAAGAACTTACTTTTAAAAGATTTTTTCACGCCAGTATTTTACGCTTTTTTGACAACGACTAATTCGTCAGAGGGCGGTGATGTATGTCGGACTCCCAACTCCGACTTGGGCTAACAAGCGACGCTGCCGTTGCATAATTTGATCCGGGATTATTTTTAAAATCTTATTACGGTAATAAGGTTTACGAAAATTGCCGTCGAATAAAACGGCCCATTTTTGTCAGAGAACGACCATCCCAGCTCGTGACACGTTCATGGAAATTCATTATAATTCAAATTCAAATTCAAATTCAAAATCTTTATTTCAATTTAGGTCATGAAATGACACTTATGAACGTCAAAATATACAGTGAAAAAAATAAAAAAAATATATATAAAAATAAATATAAATAAATATAATAAATAAAGTGTAAAGTGTAGTTCTTTAACCATTGTACAAAAGCAATTTGTCTTAATGTGAATTTGATTACGTAAATACTATCGGCGCTCCACAATTGGAGTCAATTTGATTCGCTAATAGATTAAAATTAAATTTACGGATAGTTTAGCAAAGATTTATTACATTTTATATCCTGACTTGTCGCACATCGCTAATCTCAGGAACCAATAGTACCTGAGATTAGCGGTTTCAACGAAACATACGCTTCAGCTTATATTATTAGAATATAGCTTCATGGAGAGTTGTCATATCAATCAGACGGTAATAAAAGGTTTGTGATAAGTAGTTATCAGCATTTCCTACCCGGGACTCGGTTCATTAGCCGTATACGGCTTGCGTCATCCCATGGAATTTCCCCTGGGTCCTTGAGTTATGGCCATTTTGCCTCGGACTTTATTGATGTGGAAAATTCTGCAGCTCCTTACCAGGTTTCATCTTTCGAAAATAATTTGATAAACACACCTATAATTTTGTCAGACGCTAATAAAACATTGATTAACTTTGTAAGTGTATCAATATTGGTTATCTTTATTTTCATAGTCTACCGAAAGACGGCAACTATGATCTTGGTATCTACAGTATATAAATAAAATCAATAGGAGCGCGGAACTGGGTCTATGTTGTGAATGATATATTTTATTCCGAAAAGAAAAAACCTCTGCAACAACAATAAGACGCCATTCATCTTCCCTTTGCTGAATCACAGCACCTAATTCAAAATGAGTGAAATGTCACAGACTCTATTTGTCAATTTTCTTGAAGACAGTTTTAGCAAGCGCTCTATTGGCCACCTAGTGGCGGCCACTAAACGCGATCTCAAGCTGTGGTCCATTTTTCATACGTTTGCCGCGTTTGATCCAATTTAGTGGTTGCGTTAGTCACTCGCATCACGCGCACATTTGGCTAACGGTTTCATTCATAAGCAGTGGCTACCACTAAGTCTTCAGTGGACACGTTTTGTAGCCGCAACTAGTTGATCAATGTGAGCTTGCTCTTACAATAGAATCTAGAGGCTGCGTTTGAGCCACTTTAGTGGCTGCGTTAGTTGCTGGCATCGCGTGCACAATATGTGGCCCATAGTTTTTTAGGGTTCCGTAGCCGAATGGCAAAAAACTGAACCCTTATAGTTTCGTCAAGTCTGTCTGTCTGTCTGTCTGTCTGTCCGTCCGTATGTCACAGCCACTTTATTCTAAAACTATTAGCATTATACAGTTGAAACTTGGTAGGTAGATGTATTCTGTTAGCTGCTTTTCGATTTTCATAGAAAAAATAAATAATAATAATATTAAAGGGGGGGCTCCATACATGAAACTAAAACCTAAAAAATTTTTTTTGGTCAAACCTATGCGTGTGTGGTGTCTATGGATAGGTCTTTTAAAATGACATTGAGGTTTCTAAAACCATTTTTTCTAAAATTCTAACGTTTGAGATATAGACGCTTCCAAAGTGGTAAAATGAGCGTCCCCCCATCTAACTTTTGAACTAAGCAAGTGAAAATTTTGAAAAAAATATTTGATGTAGATCTCAACAAAAACTTTCAAAGAAAATTGGTTTGAGCGAAATTGACGAAGTAGTTTTTGAGATATAGCACATTTTTATCAACCGCAAATATAACTTTGTCTTTCATACAAACACTATGAAAAACAAAGTTATATTTGCGGTCAACAAAATATTGTGGTATTTTGGCTAAGTGGAAGTAAGATCCCTAATTCAGCTAAGGGTGGCACGGAACCCTCAGTGCGCGAGTCTGACTCGCACTTGGCCGGTTTTCATTTTTTCATAAGTAGTAGCGACTACTGGACTCAGTGGTCACGTTTTGTGGCCACGGCTAGTGGCTTAATGTGAGCTAGCTTTTACAATAGAATTAAAGTAAAGATTTCTTTCTCAGATGAATTATGAGAACTAAAACAGCGGAGTTAGATTAAATTCCGTTTACGTTCATTTCTGCGATGTCGGGAAACGATAAATTAAATGGAACAGGCTATTTTTAGGACTTCATTGGAGTGCTTGATAAACGCTTTCGGGTTTAAAAAGGCTTAAAACCTGCGGTTTTTATGTCAAGATAAGCGTCTTAATTTGAAAGCTTCTTCCCGACTATATCCTAGATAATAGTTTAGTTCGTTAATGAAATTCTGATTTCGAAAATATGTTTTTTTATGGGTAAGGAAAATAGAGAAAAAGAAGAAGAATAGAATTAGTAAACTCAATGGATGTCTACGTGAGTAAACGTTCATTTCGCCTTTGTTTCCTATCAATATACCTTTACCTGTACATGCAATGAAGCAGCTAGATTGGGCGGAGTAACAGAGCCGATCACCATTCGAAAACGTTTTACTTCTTTATGCTTTCCTATTAATGAATAAACAGGCTGCTGAGCTTTTGACTTCTGTTCGACTTTTGTTTTAATTTGATTTAATGTCAGTGTAAATTAATCTAGATTCATCACTCGGGCTCACACTAACTTTGTCCCATTTTTCACGCCCTCCCATTTCATTATTCAGTAAATACCTTAAAAAAGCATCTCATCGTCGCCTTTGTCCTACTCCTACAGGAATACTGACGATGTTTCCCGAAAAATAATGGGCAGGCCTAATACTGCACAAACACGGCGAGGTCTGAATCTAGACTATGTTTTACATAGAAGACTCACGGCGTCCTGTCTTGAGGTATTACAATGCATTCTGCTATGAATGAGAAAGTAGAGAATATACAAAATTTTTGCATAAGAGTCCTCTAAATATTTGTATTCTAGACTGCTCTAGTCCAGTCTAGACTAGCACTGTAGCTTTCTTACTTTTGCATCATGTAGGTACTGTTTTCTTTTCTCGTAGACTTGTACTCGTAGCTTAGCCACGGTGGCAAAACCATTGCCTAGCTTGTCCAATCGTTGAACTGAAAATTATTTACATATCGGAGACTATTTTAATATTCCACAATTTTATTTTACTTTCGAAACTTTTCCTTGCTAACGTAAATTATAAAGTAATTTGTAGGTATTGCTAAAAACTAAGCATACTAAGTTTTATAAAGATTTAATAAACTGCCCTCTTGTTGTTAAAAAATATTAGTTCTTTTAATAGTTTTAAATCCAAATTGTCAAAATTTATAGTTGAAAACAGCACACTGTTTGTTATACTGTAGCATTTACTTTTTATCATTATTCTTTAGTTCGGTGTTCCAATTAAGATTATTTTACTCTAAGTTATTCTATTCTCATGTAAGTAAGTGGCTTGTCTTTTTTTCAAAATAAACTCTTTAAACCTAAACCTATAATAACGGTCCTTCTTCTTCAAACTTGCAAACCGACAATTAAGAGATGAAATTTGTTTAAAAATTTGAGTTTTCGATTTAATAACGTCCCTCAAGGCATATTATAACTGGCAAATTGTCAATTACAAGTTCTGATGTCGCTCTCGGATTTTCTCGGGGTCTCGACGGCATTGGCTTAGCTGAGTTAATAAAGTTTGTATTGGTGTCGAGTTCTCAATTCGTCTGTCAATAATTTTACATACCAAGACACGCGTTCGAAAAATAATTTTCATACGTAATAAGCTGTACGAGAGATAAGGTGGGATTCGTTTCGCTTCCGACAACAAAGTGAAAAGCGAAGTGGCTTTGGTATCGTCATTAGAATATAAGCTAATTTATATGGCAAAGGAGGCTGGCTTATTTGCATAATGCCCTTGTGTACACTCTTGAATTTTTTGACGACAAAAATACAAAGCGAAAAGTGAGTCTCGTTTGCTTAAAAATGGATCGAAAGTTATTTCTCAACTTTATGTTATGAATCAAAGTAAAATATGAGCCTTAACAGTATATAACATTCTTATTAAAAAAACAGTTTTTTGTTGGGAAACGATATACAGTCTGTTATCCTAACGTGAACAGGACACCAACCAGTGTTTCTGTGAAACCATTGAGAAACTTGTTCTAGTTTCAGACCCTTAAACTTCAAAAAAGCTTCTTTTATATAATTAAGATTTTCAAGTAATAGTGGCTAGTAGGTAGGTATTGTTTGCCTTCTAGCAGGAAAATAATGACGTCACGTAAACTTTCTTTGGGTACCCTTTTCCTTTTAATATTGGAATACGTCATTGTGTAGCTGTCAACAAAGTTTGTCGACTTTACGGTCAGTGCGGATAAAAGTCTATTTTCATATTTTCCCAATCTCATTTTCTTATTTGAAAATATTTTAGATCCCTTCCCTTCTGAAGGCTTGTAGGGAACGAACTTATTAAAACTCTAAACGTCGTTTTTTTTACATGACTTTTGAACTACTAGGCTAAGTAAGCATGTCATGTGGATATTTCCAGTCGATTATGTTATGTTTTATTATAAAATACAAAAAAGCAAGAAATATTTGACAAACCTAATAAAAAAAATTACTCAAATGGTACCTTACGTAATGCACATACGTTTGGCGTTGAAACGTTTGGACCGTGGGGGTTCTGAGTAGGGGATTATTGGGCATTCTAAAACAGTTTTTTTACATCATCGATCTCACTGTCGTTCGATCAATAATGTAAAAAAACTTTTTTAGAATGCCCAATAACCACTTTGCCAATCGCATACTTACTGTATTATTAGATTTCACTGTACTTTATTATTTTCTGTATTGTAAATTTTCACTGCTAAGTTTAAATCAAGTTTTTAATTTATTAACACTTCTGTCTTTAAATCATTTTGTCAAAATCCTTCAACGAAGACGGTCGAGTAAAAAAATCAGAATGCGATTTGTGAAACAAAAAGAATCCTTAGAATTGGAATGTATTTGCCCTGTAACAACAAATGAGGAACGGCGTCATGGAAATTTATTGCCAAATACTATACGAAGCATTGTTTGTGGACCATCAAATTGTGGAAAGACCAATTTAATAATAAGTCTATTGCTACATCAGGATGGACCACGTTTTCGCAACTTATATGTGTACTCTAAGTCTTTGTATCAACCTAAATATGTTTTTTTAGAGAAAGTTTTGGAGAAAGTTCCAGACACATCTTACAACAAATACAGCCACAATAGTGAAATTTTAAGCCCACACGAAGCTTTGCCTGATTCTATTATAATATTTGACGACGTGGCATGTGAAAATCAAAACAATATACGTGATTATTTTGCAATGGGTCGTCATAAGAACATTGATTGTTTTTATATTAATCAAACTTACACTAAGGTACCTAAGCAGTTAGTGAGAGATAATGCTAACCTCATCATATTATTTAAACAAGACGATATTAATCTAAGACATGTTTACGATGAACATGTAGGGTCTGACATGACGTGGTCTCAGTTTCGAGAAATGTGTTCAACTGTATGGAGCAAACAGTATAGCTATCTCGTCATCAATAAGGATTGTGATCGAAACAAAGGCTGTTACAGGCTGAAATTTGATACATTTATAGTATTGGATTAAAGTTTTATATAGCTGTTACATACATCCCTTCAAATCAGTTAACTTTGAGAAGTTAAACAGTGTGGAATCTCTACAATGGAGCGGAACCTCAAGGAAGAAATCGTTAAGTCTGCGTCTGCTGTAAAGAGAAAGGTAGAAATGATAAAAGATTTAAGAAACAGAAATGATAAAGCACTAGAAACAATATTTAAACCTATTATGAATCCAATTAAATTATTAACTAATAAAATTAGCGAAAACGAAGAGCAGAATAAATTAGTTAAAAAAAGTAGACATTCGGAAAGCGAGTCGTCAAATACTTCTGCAGAGGATTTAAATTACTTTAAATCAGCGGTTGACGATGAAAGGAATTCAGATAATGAAGAAAATGCAGATGTTTGTAAGACATCTAACGACACCCTCACCACATCATCCTGTGAGGATCAGGATGATCATGAAAACTCATTTAAATCTCTTCAGTCATCACCAAGCATTAACAATGATACTTTATCGTGGTCGATGTCCTCTGAAGTAATGAAAGGAAATATACCTTATGGTGTAAGAAATGTAAAGGGAAAACTTATGCTCGGCAATACCCGTGTTTATGACGATGATCGTATTGTGAAAATTGGAAACCGAAGCTTAAAAAAAACTCCTGGCATCAAAGAATTGTTGTATAAAAAAACACCAAATTTAGATGTTATAACAGAGGACGACTTGCTAAATTATAAATTAATACTCATGGATACTAATGCACACAAACGTAGTTGCGATCCATCCAAACCATTAAACAGTAACAAAGGATTTAAATATATGCATGTAATCAAACCGTTGTTTAAGTTCTCTAGAAGTCATACAAGCAGTGTTGAAAGTGTCCCACGAGGTGAAGGAATTGATATTTTAAAAGAAGTTAAGAAAGATACAGATTTGGTTTATTGGGATGATCCAAACGAGTTAGTGGAAAGATTAAAATTGCTACTTGGATCATGGGCAGCTGGTAACACTGGAGTGCATAATGAAATTTATGCAATAATCGAAGAACTGCATGAAGCAGGCATCATAAAAGACATTAAATATATAAAGCTGCCGTCGGGAAGAACGGGCAGTATCATTAAGCTACAGAAGCAAACAAGACGGTAATGAACATAGACAAATTTGGTCATCATGTTCATAAGCGTTTACGACTGTCTGAATTCACTGATATTCTTACTGACGCATTAGTAAGGTCGGATGTAGGTGATTTTGATTTGAAATCATCACGATTGAAAGGATTACAATTACCGGAAAAAGAAGATGAAGCTGTGAATAAAGAATACGTAGACAATTGTGTCAAGGATCTGCAAAACGAATTGAAAACTATTCAAAGCCATATCAAGAATTACCTTAATAATTTAGAAAAACTAACTACTAATAATTTGAGTACATTGTATTACACAAAAAAAGAAATCGATCGCATGATAGCACCCAAACCTGCTAAGAATGAGTAAACAAGATATAGTGAACGAGCTTCACAAAGCAGCTAGAAGAAATTTTTCACGTCGTCATACCATCATAAAAGGAATAGATGATTTATGGCAAGCTGATCTTATAGATTTTCAAAAATTTTCTTCGATTAATAAAGGACATAAGTATGTTTTAGTAGTGATAGATACTTTATCAAAATATGTATGGGTTAGACCGTTAAAATGTAAATCTAAGTCATGTGTTACGAATGCAATGCATAGTATATTATCTGAATCAAAAAGAAAGCCGAAAAACTTACAAACAGATTTAGGTACAGAATTTTATAATGATTCATTTAAACAGTTAATGAAAAGTAACAATATAAACCATTATTCCACATATTCTGTTAAAAAAGCATCCATAGTAGAAAGAGTTATAAGAACAATAAAAACCCATCTTTACAAGAGATTTAGTCTATGCGGTCAATATCAGTGGTTTCAAAATAATTTAAACTCTGTTGTGCATCACTATAACAACACGTTGCACCGCATTACTAAGTTCAAACCAATCAATGTTAATCGATCGAATGAGGATCTAGTTAAGTCTAACATTATGAAAACCCAAAAGCCATACAATATGAAGGTTCGAAAAAGTTCATCCTTTCAAGTTGGTGATTTTGTTCGTATTACTAAATATAAAGGTGATTTTTATAAAGGTTATACACCTAATTGGTCTACGGAAATATTTCGCATTGTAAAAATTAATCGAACATGTCCCCTAACATATCAAATAGAAGACAAACACAATCAAAATATTCTTGGCTCTTTTTACGGATACGAGCTTCAAAAAACAAATTTTCCAGACCATTATCTAATTGAAAAAGTAATAAAGAGAAAAGGAAACAAACTATTTGTAAAATGGTTAGGACTAAGTGATCAAGAGAATAGTTGGATAAAAACAAGTGAATTACTGATGTAAATTGATATATAAATAACATATAATAATTTAATGTTCACATTAAATGCCTATCAATGAAAGAGGGCGGTGGTTTTATTAATAGCTTGATAGATCATTTACCGTTTGAGTTACATTTACCTGGATACCAATTTTGTGGCCCCGGAACAAAACTTCAAAAACGGATTCTAAAAGGCGATCGAGGGGTTAACGAATTGGATAAAGCTTGCATGCACCACGATATCGCCTACACTAATAAAGATTCCGCAGCTCGACGCAAAGCTGACTTAGAACTTTTAAGTATGGCTAAAAGAAGGTTGAAATCGAAAGATGCTGGTAAAGGAGAAAAAATTGCTTCGTGGATAGTAAAAAATGCTATGAAGGCAAAAATTATGGCAGGCAGTGGTATGAAATCATTTAAGAAAGGTATAAAAAAAATACAGTCCCAATTGAAAAAACTAAAATCAAAAGACCACAAATCTGCTATAAAGTATGCCTATGCAGCTGCAAAGAAACTATTTAATAACAAGAAAGGAATATCATTGCCACGGTTTATTCCTCTTCCAAAGTGTGGGGGTCTTTTACCACTTATTCCCATATTTGCGGGATTGTCTGCGTTAGGTTCACTAGCAGGCGGTGCAGCAGGTATAGCCAAAGCTGTGAATGATTCTAGAGCTGCACAGAAAAGTCTTCAGGAATCTGAGAGACACAACAGAACAATGGAAGCGGTAGCTCTTGGAAAAGGGCTATATATTAAGCCTCATAAAAATGGAGCAGGTCTATATCTGAACCCATCAAAAAACTAATTAAGCGGCTACCTAGACGTGCGCTCACAAACCTCGATATATTAGAACATGCTAGTGATATTCCTTACTTTCGAGGCGTTTACATGAGAGATACATTACCTTTGAAACCTAAAAAGATAGAGTGTGGAATATTGAATTTGGATAGCAATATAAATCCTGGTACACATTGGGTAGCCTTTGTAAAGCAAAACAATTACGTAGAATATTATGATAGTTTCGGTAATTTAAAACCACCTTTAGAGTTTATAAAATATATGCATAACTTACCTATAAACTACAATTATGTGAGACACCAAGCTTACGGCAGTACTAACTGCGGTCATTTGTGTATACGTTTTTTAAAAAAGTATTGGAAAAAATATTTATATAATAAACAAAATGAATAAATGTGTCAGTTCAAAAATGTCTTTCACTGTGTCTATAACTGGGAGAGGAGCCTCTTTAATAACAAACCATTCTCCAACGTTGGAACTCTCAGGAG
Source organism: Pyrausta aurata (assembly GCA_963584085.1). NCBI lineage: Eukaryota > Metazoa > Arthropoda > Insecta > Lepidoptera > Crambidae > Pyrausta > Pyrausta aurata. The sequence goes on along the minus strand of OY757272.1, from coordinate 6,078,220 downwards.
AATATGAATGCGGTCTTTTGTATTTCTCAACTTTCAATTCTATTCCTAATATCGATGAACGAAACAATAAGTTTTACTATGGTGAAAATGATGTAATAGAAATTCCTGAAGGATCTTATGAGCTTCAAGATATTTGCGATTATTTAAAAAGCAACATAAAAAACACTGCATTAAAACTATCATGCAATAATAACACATTGAAAACCAAGATTTTTTGCTCAAAAGATGTTCATTTTAATAAAAGTGCTTCACTGGGTAAAATTTTAGGTTTTGGATTAGAAACAATAAATGCAAATATAAGTACGGATTCCCAGTATCCTGTTAGCATTCTATCAACAACCATCGTGCGAATCGAATGCGATGTAGTTAGTGGTTCATTTGTAAACGGAAAAGCCAGCCATATAATTTATGAATTTGTTCCTAATGTTCCACCTGGTTATCGAATAATTGAGATACCTAAGAACTTGATTTATTTTCCTGTTAATCAAAGTTCTATAAGTGCTATTAATATAAGGCTATTAGACGCTGATAACAAAGAAATAAATTTACGAGGTGAAGAAGTGCAACTGTATTTGCATTTTAGGAAAAAATGATAAATTTTAATAAAAGTCCATCTACATCGTGTACTCAAGCCAGTTCTAAAAGATCAGCTCACAAAGACACACCCCTTCAGATAAAAAAGAAGCTAACAAAGACCAACAAAGAGTTTCTCAAGCTGATCGGCTTAATAAAATGAATATTTTAAATATATCTCAACAAACATCATACGACAATAGCATTGAAAGTTTTGAGTATCATTCATACAAACCATACGTGACAAGTTTTAACAAGAATGATGAAATAAGAATTCCTATCAATCAGCAAGACCTGTACGTGCTGCCCTCACTTAGTAGTTTGTATATCGAGGGAAAAGTTAATTTGTACAATAGCGCTACTAAAGAAAAAGTATCGAATGTACATTTCGTTAATAACCCAGCATTATTTCTTTTTCAAGATATTCGATATGAATTGAATGGAGTGGAAATTGATAAAATTAAAAATGCAGGTGTTACTACAACAATAAAATCATACCTATCCTTAAACGAGAATGAATCAAAATACGCTCGAGTTTGGGGCTGGTCAACGGAAGGAACAAATAATGTTAGTGGGGGAGCATTTTCCGTGTCCATTCCATTAAACAAAATATTGGGTTTTGCGGAAGATTATGAAAAAATTATCATTAACTGTAAACACGAGTTAGTATTACTTAGAAGCAATACAAATCTTAATGCGGTCAAGTTAAATGCAGGACAAGTTGTAGATGATATTACAATAAGTAAAATTATTTGGAGAGTGCCACACATCAAAGTATCTGATCGTGAAAGAATAAATTTACTGAAGTATTTAGAGAAAGATCGAGCTATTCCATTAGTATTTCGTAATTGGGATCTGTATGAATATCCGTTACTACCTAAAACACGCAAGCATACTTGGTCTATAAAAACTTCGTCCCAAATAGAGAAACCACGGTTTGTTGTAATCGCCTTACAAACCAACCGCAAAAACAACGGTCTATCGTCAATGGCCGAGTTTGATCATTGTCATGTACGTGATGTTAGAGTATTTTTAAATTCGACGTATTATCCGTATGAAGGATTAAATGTTAGTTTTTCAGAAGACAAATTTACTTTATTATACGAACAATATACAAGATTTCAACAGTCGTATCACGGACGTCGGTCAGAACCGTTGATGAGTATAAAAGAATTCAGAGACGTCGCTCCTTTATTTGTTATCGATTGTTCGCGACAGCACGAAACCTTAAAGGGATCGATCGACGTGAAGGTTGAAATCGAAACAGATCAAGAAATACCTGATCAGACAGCTGCTTATTGTTTGATTTTAAACGATTGTGTATTTGAGTATAAACCTTTGAGCAATATTGTGAAGAAACTATCATGAATAACATCACAAACAATCCAATAATTGTAGATCTCCAAGGATTCAAAAATGACAAAAATGAATTTATAGTTAAAGAGTTTGCCATGGCTTCTAAAGAGCATACTCACACGTTTTTAGTTAAACCTCCGTATCCATTTACTTCATTATCTCTTGATGAGAAAAAACAGGTTCGCTGGATCGAAAAAAACAGAGGCTACAGGTGGAGTGAAGGTTATGTTGACTATAGAGAATTTCAAAGAATTATCAAGCCTTATCTAAAAGGCAGAAAGATTTTTATAAAAGGTGATGAAAAGATTAAATGGATACAAGTTCTATGTGATGACGTTAATGATATTGTAGACATAGGTTCTTTAGGCTCACCTAATTTAAATACTCTTTGTAAACTTTATTGTGTAGATAATCCTACATTATATAACTGTTTTATTCATAAGACTATTTGTGCGTTAAAAAATGTAATAATCATAAGGAAATGGTGTACTGAAAATAAAATTATTGTATGATTTTTGATAAATAAAAATTGATTACAAATAAAAACACTTTGCTTTTGGATTTCTTATACCAGTAAAACAAAATTTTATCGTAAAATATATATTTATTAAGTAATTAATAAAAAAAATTACAAAATCTTTATACTAACAGAAACACAAATGAAAAATATTTAAAATAAATGTCTTCTCTGTAGGTCATGCATGACTAAATAATTATGTCATGCATAATCACCTGAGAATATGAATGTTCAAGTTATTTGACTACAAGTTATTAAATTAGAAACCGTAGCTGTAACCACATACTTTTTTTGAAATGCAGTTAATGACATTTTCTGTCTGATCCAATATTGGATCGATGTTTTCGGTCACGATGTACTGTGCACGTACGACGCTTTCATCTTCGCCACTACGAAGATCACCAGAAGCTTCCAAATCTACGATCTCTATGCGTATCAATTTCCGTCCATTCTGCGGTTTGTTTTCTACCACAAACGACTCGTTTTTGTTGATACGATGTATAATTTTCGATTTCTTCTGGTTCTCCTTTTTCTTGTGCATAGCTCGTCGGACTCTCCTTTGCAGAGATGGAAACATTTCCTCAAAATTGGCCAGTGGGTCTTGCGCATCTTGCAAATAGCTTGAAGATAGCTGATCAGCGTTGCAGGAATTGTCGACTGTTTGCGTATTCTGAAATAACAATAAGTCAATATGAGCATAATCGATTATAACACATTAGAATAGTAAGATACGGGATTGCTACCATGTAAACTATTCCAATGTTAGTGACCATGAAAGTTTAAAACAATAGATTACAACACAATTATTCTGAATCATAGCAAAATCAATTTTACACATTTATAACAGTATTATTTTTAAGATAAATGTGAGTACTTTTACTTACCATTTTGATAGCTGTTGTAGAAAGTCAGCCGTTGCCTATAGGTTACTGATAATGATTGAAACAAAATCAAAAGTTACCACAGTTTAATAACTATTTATATGCAACCTTATTGCATGTTTTGGTTGAATTTAATCAGGTCTCTACAAGTTAGAAATAAAAAATGCTTATTAGTCAATAAAGTAAAAAATATAGTAAAGTATTTTATCTTTCAACAATAAAGTATTTTATTTTCATGACAAAAAAAATTGCTGAGCACAGAAAATCTAATGGTCTGTTTACACGTAGCGAGTAATAAAGTGAATATTGTTGCTGTTTGTTGTTGTGCAACCGAGCGCGCTCTCGCTCATTTTTGTACAAAATGAGTGAAACAAACAAACGGATCGCTAATTTACTCGCTGCGTGTGAGCGGACCATAATGCTAATAACCTAATTAATTACTAAGCCACGTATTAAAATATTGCTACCCAATAGTCAAATAAGCTATTGAATTTCGCAGTCACAAATATCTGTTGAGTACAGCAAAACAGTTACCTAAATTTAAGTAACACAATGGTAGTTACGATTCTATAGGTACTCAGTACAGTTAAAATTTTGAATTTCTAACATCATCACAATGTATCACAGTGACCCCAAGATATAGTAGAAATTTTGTTTTTTAAAATGATACCTACGTTTCTCGTCATTCGCTGATAAAGCCATCTTGTTCTGTTCTTGCATAAATATTTCATGCTTCATCATCATCATCATCATTATCAGCCGAAGGACGTCCACTGCTGAACATAGGCCTCCCCATGGCTTTTCACAACGACCGGTTTCATGCTTAAGAGACTTAAATATAATATTTTTCTTTCTCAAAAGACATTTTCATTTAATATTCTATAATGATCCTTAACTCGTCAAGTATGTGTGAACGAGACACAATAGAAATTCCATTATTATGCGACTCCCGGCAGTCGTTTGATACCTGACTGATTAAAATGTACATTTCTGAAAACTTGCTTCTGCATTCCTTTTGCTTTTTTATACTCTTTCTGCATAGTTTGGTTGGATACAATATAACTTCTAAGAAATCAACGGAAATCACTCCAAATCTAGACGTGAGTACTCACAAAATTAAGCAATGATTTTTCAAATACTTTTTATAAAGATTACAACTGGTTTTCATTTCAAATTTCGACTTTAATCATTGAATATTACACGCCATCTTGACGCGAGTGATTCAAAAATAGAGCTCCTGGTACCCTTTTATTCTGACTTGAAATACTGTAGATGTTAGTAACAGGATAATTACTAGTGTCAAAGTATTGAAGCAAATGTAAGTTTAAATCACTGTAAAAGTCTTTACATTCTATCTATACAATAAAGAAAACTATCAGTACCCGTTTAACAAAGTTTTAACTTTTTCTCGTAAAAAGGTTTCATGATAGAATAGTGAAAATCAAAGATACGACTTTTAGATAATTCTAAAACGAAAAAAAACGAATAGGTTTATCTAAAATAATTGGTTCCAGTTTCATTTAAAATGTTGTATTTATAATAGTACTCTGGTATGTACATTATTTTTCACAAAATTCAGCAAAATTAGTACACCCAATCATATTTTAAAACAACATCGCAGCTAATATTAGAATCCGCTGACTGTCAACGCTTGCAAAATAAAGCTCGGTGTACACATGTAAGTTATGTGCACATTCCTTTTAAATTTTATTTATATGAAAATCTATTAAAATATATTCTGTTAGTAAAAAATACGTAGAAATTAAGTACCAAATTTATTAAAAACAAAAGTTGCTGTTTATTCATTGTAATTGTAGGTATGATAAAAAATAAAACAAAAAGTACAATTAACATGAATTATTTATTGAACTATTTGCATTGCCTACTCCAAAGTTAACTAGAAGAACATGTTTAAGGCATTAAGTCGCACATTGTAAAATACAATAGCATATACAAATAATAATAATAAACGCTGTGATAAAGTAATTGAAATAATATTTATTGATCTTGTGAACTAACCTTTACAGGTGGTTATTCGTAATCAGTAATTTTGCAAATTATGTTATTAATTAATTAATAAATCAAAATAGAATCTCAGCAATTTCAATTGTAAATTGATATTATTGGTTTTAGAAATCAGTTTGACATGTATAAAATCTTTAGTAGCGTAGGAAAATTATGAGTGTTGTTTCTCATAGGATAAAAAATAAACTTCTTCCTACATATTTCCTTTTGATTACTTTGTATTTTAAAATTGTTTTGTTCTTTATTATTTATATTGAAAGATAGTGATGAAGGTATGTTTATGTAGGTTTATTTTTAAGTTTTTATGTATATATATTAGGAGTATATAATTAATGTAGCTTTTTATGTTCTTTTACGCCGCCTCAACGCTTCTGCTTCCCCAATGGTTGACTGGTTGAGAATGCTTTAAGCATTAAGTCCTACATTTGTACTTCATTTTTGTCAGGGCTATAAAGAATAAAATAATTAAAAAATGAAACCATTTCTTAGTTTTTTTAATTAAACCATATAACTGGAATCGGAAAGATTAGGTTAACAATACTATATTTTAGTTCAAACATGGAAATGATGTACGGAACTTAACATTTATTTTACACACGGACTTGATTTGCGACGCGTGACGTAGCTGAAGGTTAGCAGAAACAGTATATAATGCCTGTATTGAAACATTCTCGTTCAAATCAGAAATGTTACATCTACTTGATGTGCAACTTATTCGGGGATCCAGTTCTGGAAGACCAGAAAGCCCCATCCAGTTTAAGTTGTTCCATCTTGTAGTTGTTTTTTGAATGGTACAGACAGATATTTTTCGGGGAACCAGTCCTGGAGGCCAGGAAGCCCCAACCAGTTAAATATCTATTCTTGCACTAAACCCATTGAAACTTGAAACAAATTTACATCAACTCGATATGCTACTTAATCGGAGATCCAGTCTTGGGAGGCCAAGAAGCTCCATCCAGTTTAAGTTGCACCATCTTATTGTTGTTTTTGAATGGTACAGACAGATATTTTTCGGGGAACCAGTCCTGCAAGTCAGGAAGCCTCAGCCAGTTTAATATCTGTTCTTGCATTTTACTTTACTAAACACAATAAAACTTAAAACCTAATTTACATCAATTCGATACGCTACTTAATCGGAGTACCAGTCTTGGGAGGCCAAGAAGCTCCATCCAGTTTAAGTTGACTTATTATATTTGCTCACAATGAAATAAAGTATTCGATACTTAACTCTCTCACTGACAGTGACCGCCTATAGGCGTGAGAACAATAAAATTTATATTGTGTCTAGAGTACTGTCCGCAAAAATGTAAAGATATTATTCGGGGAACCAGTCTTGGCGGCTAAGAAACCCCAACCAGCATAAGATCTGTATTTTTGCTACTTTACTTATCACATTAAAACTTGAAACCTAAATTTAAATAAATTCGATGTGGCATTTAATCGGAGATCCAGTCTTGGGAGGGCAAGAAGCTCCATCCAGTTTAAGTTGTATTATCTAATATTTGAATTCTATTTACTTATAATGAAACAGAGTTTTTAATTACGTTTAAAAACAAAGCCTCAATCAGTTATTTAATTTTTATGTTAATATGCTAAAAACATCAAAACCATTTCTATCTGTTTTAGTAAAACAAGTTACATCTATTCGATATGCTACTTAATCGGAGATCCAGTCTTGGGAGGCCAAGAAACTCCATCCAGTTTAAGTTGTATCATCTTATATTTGAATTCTATTTACTAACAATGAAACAGAGTTTTTAGTAACGTTTAAATACAAAGCCTCAATCAGTTATTAAATTTTTATGTTAATATGATTAAAACATCAAAACCATTTCCATCTGTTTAAGTAAAACAATTTACATCAACTCGATGTAGATCTGAATCGAGGATCCAGTCCTAAAGAACAGGAAGCCTCATCCAGTTGTTATTTGAATCAATTTGCTTATAATGAAACAGAGTTTTGCGAATTGGTTATTGGGCATTCAAAAAAAGTTTTTTTACGTTATTGATCGAACGACAGTGAGATTCATTGTAAGTAAATGAAACAGATATTTTAGTTACGTTTAAATACAAAGCCTCAATCAGTTATTTAATTTTTATGTTAATATGATAAAAACATCAAAACCATTTTCATCTGTTTAAGTAAAACAATTTACATCTACTCGATGTGGAACTGAATCGAGGATCCAGTCCTGAAGAACAGGAAGCCTCATCCAGTTGTTTTTTGAATCAATTTGCTTATAATGAAACAGAGTTTTGCGAATTGGTTATTGGGCATTCTAAAAAAGTTTTTTTACATTATTGATCGAACGACAGTGAGATCGATGATGTAAAAAAACTGTTTTAGAATGCCCAATAATCCCCTACTGTTCTGCTAAATTGTTGTTTTGGAAAATTACACCTTAATGAAATTCTGTTTCAGCAAATAATAAAGCTGGCTGTTGTTGAAATGTTTTTATTCTTGTTTTAATAAATGTATTGATTTCTGACTTAAAAATGGTAACTTGAAAAACAACACAAAATCTTTGACATTTAGCCCCTTACACACTGCGACTTCTAGCATCGATATACCTAATAAAACGCGTTTTTAAAACGCGCGAAAGCATCGCGACTCATGCAATGAACATATTTAATTTGGCATCGATGCAGTCGCGCGTTAGTATCGATGCACAAGCATGACTGCATCGATGCTAACGCACGTAAGTATCGATTATACAGTACATAATTTGTCAACAGCTTCTGCATCGCAACTGCATCGATACTAACGACTGTATTGATGTTAAAAGTAGCGCAGTGTGTAAAGGTTGATATTTTGCGACTGCATCGATGCTGAATCGCTGCTAAAAGTCACAGTGTTCGAAGGGTTTTTTGGCCTCAAGATGCAGTTATAAGATAAGTAAGTCAGGGGACAACAAAATACCTGCAATTTTTCGGACGTCTCTTTAAACACTATGGGCTTTGTTGATTGGGATGCTATATAAGTCGCCTGGGTCACCTAGCCAAAAAAGAAAAACTTAAATTAAATGTTTATCAAAAAAATATTTTCATATTTCTTTTATCTAAGTATAAGTTTATTTCATAAAATATATTGAATTAAGTCCTTTTTTCCTGAAAATTGCTTTTGTACACTTGGGACACGAAAAGGCAAAAAAAAGTTGATTGACCCAGTCGCTAACGCGCTGAGTATAGCAGAGCAAAGCAACACACAATATCTGACATTTATGTGTACACTGCCTAGCTTAAGCTGCCATCCTTCGTTATATCAAAGTGCAACACCTTAAAATAGCGTTTTGCATTCAGTTCAAGCCTGCACCTCTATTTGTCTTATACTCGGTCTAGCGCACTCGAGACTGTTGTGCTTTTGATATACTCGTAGCAACATGTTTATTGTTGTGTTTGAGTTGTGTCTGTGAAGAGATGTTTGTGTATAGCACGTTGACGCTGAGTGAGTTTCAATTCAGCAACATAAGTATACAGCTGAATAAAGTGCAAATTTAGTAGATATTTTACAAAAATAAACAATATAAATGGTGAAACAAAGAGCACAAAGCGCTATTGGTTAGGTACGCACCGTTATAGTGAGCGCTTTCAAGGTTTAGCAAGTTCTCTGCAACACCCAAACATTTGACTTTCAATAGTGACCTAGTTGAAAAAGCAAATTCCCCAAGTCTTAACGGTAGGCTATGTAATTAGATAATTTCTACAACGAATAAAGCACCTTATTAACATACAATTGAAGGTTTTGTTGTCCTAATATTAAAAGCTTTGACACTTCTTCTTTGTATTCACTGCGTAAAAACGTTTCTCTCTTAAATTAAGCTTATTTTAATTAAGTTAGAGAACGACAGCTAAATTACTTAATACGGCTTCTAGATTACTGGAACATTAATGTTTTAGTACTTAATTAATTCTTAATTATAATGGCCTAATTAGATTACATATCATAACGAGTGCTCGCGTTATTTACTTAGGTATACGTGATTACGACTGACCTATGATTTATTTTCTAATGAGGTTTTTAATAATTTATTGAGCTGGAGGTCGCATTATTATAATGATAATGTATGAAATATTGGACACTAAATACATACATAACTCTGATTCTAAAGTATAAACTTATTAGATTTTAAACTTTCGCGTTGCATTACAATGAGAATTAGACAAGACGGGTCTAAACACGAAATATTAATATGAGTAAATGCTACTCACTGCTCGACGTTTCGGCTGCGTTGCAACAGCCGTGGTCACGAGCCAACTTGGCTCGTGGCTCTTGGCGTTGGCTCGTGACCACGGCTGTTGCAACGCAGCCGAAACGTCGAGCAGTGAGTAGCATTTACTCATATTAATATTTCGTGTTTAGACCCGTCTTGTCTAATTCTCATTATAAACTCGAACCGAACGGAAAAAGGGACAAAACACTATCACAATTATAACAACAACATAACATGAGCAACGTTATTAGGTATACCAAAAATTTCATCAAATTGTCATCATTTAATTTCATCTCAGTAACACATGGTGGTACTCCACGGTTATCTTTTGTTTTTTACGTCATTGCCTTCGGAACCCCCCCCCCCCCCCGTATCAACGACTCGCGATGTTCTAGTTCGGTCAATTAAGAATACAAAGGTTTATTGTTACTGACTAATGGTCAGCTATGATGGATGACTCAGCCGGATAGCGTGATTAAATTAAATGTCTAAGCTTGGTAGGCATTCCTTATGAAATATCATGTCACTTCCCTTTGTAAGATTTGAATAGTAGTTTTAGTACAACATTATTATTTGGCGGCTACTAGATTAAAGGCGATAAAAATAGCATTAAGATTAAGCTATTATGTTCTCCAAACATAACTAGGTTAAAAATAGCATAACAGAGCGAATATATAAAAAAAAACCTTAGCTCAATTCTTAGTATCACAGAAAATGTCACCACAACATTTCAAATGCGGTGTACAATTAATTCACAGTAGTTGCCCATGTGTCTTCGTAGACATTGCTAATATCAAGTCTAGATTGCGGCGTAAAGCACGAAAACCTGAGTAAATAATTGTGTTTTACACGAATTTTCAGGTAATTTAAAATATTCAAATTCAAGTTACTGGTGTATTGTTTTAGTCAATTTTGAGAAAAAATAAAAGGTGTTCACTTGCATACTAAAAGTAAAGGTAGTGCTCAATATTTATTTATTTAAAAGCTGTCAAAAAAGTGCCCAGTCTTGTAGGTATTATAGTTCTTCTTCTTGAGGTGCCATCTCCTACCGGAGGTCGGCTATGTAGGGCTATCTTTATCTATCTTTATCTTTTCTATTTAAGAACCCTTAACGAGTACAAATGTCTTACCTTCATTTCGGACGGTTTTATTACAAAATAAAAACATTGTCATCATACACTTTATCACATAAATTGGATATTTGTTATAGTACGTAATGAATCTAAGAATAAAATCAGTTTTCACCTAAAGAGGAAACAAAGGGTCTGGGACACAGTTGTATTGTAATTCGTCAGGAGGCGTTTGCGTGTTGACATCATGATAACACATTACCTGTTATCACGCTACAGCCGAATCACAATGTAAGTAGTTTGACAGTGGGCTTACTTTTAGTATTGAACGCTACATAAGCTCGGCAATATAAAAAGCTTCAAGGTTGAAGTAGATTTAACCACTCGTGAAGGGAACGAATTGAGATCAAACAGGCGTCAACATCAACATGATGCAGACCGGTAAATGTGGAAAACTATGGGAGAGTTCAGCTGTGGACGTCATTTGGCTGATAATGACGACTGGATTTGTGGTCTGTTGGAGATTTCACAATCATAGTGCAATTGGACGAATTGAGTGAAAATGCTGCTGGATATCCCAAAATGCTTGAGAGAAAGGATCTTGCCTAGAACAGCTATTTGTGCAATGAGCATCGAATCAATTCAGAGAAAATTTTACCAGTAACAAGTTTTAATTAAAATGTTTTCGTTTTTCAGACATGCCAAATGAAACCTTTATTAAAAACTTATTTTTTTAAGAAGTGGACTCACTCTGTTATTTTTACTTGTGACCTGGGTGATGCGTGGAGGTGGAACTAAATAATTTTTAGTAATTTCCAAATTAGGACAAACGCTGCACTGATTCTTAATCTCTGTATTGATCAATAAGAGACAAATTGATCAAAAAAGTCCTTTGTAATACAAAAAAGTAGTAGATATTTTTTTATTTGAACTTTTATTTGTAGGTACTGATATTTTTTTAAACTAATCAGGAATCTATAGAAAGTAAAGTATAATTTAGAAAAAAAAGGGATTTCATTTAGTCATCAATTAGTGAAAAATAATTTCGTGTATGTTTTAGTTAATATGTAATAGTACATTATCATTTATGTTAATCAGTTCTCGAAACCAGAACGTTAATACTAGACTATTTGCTAAGTTCTGATTCCAAGAAAAATAATCATGTTTTCTTGAGTAAGCTTAGTTTGAAAAATGTTTTCCAAGAGCCTTTCCTATTAGCAATATCTGAGAACCGAAGGGGTGTTTATAGGGCGCGTCTTTATAATAAACGGGAAGTATTTGACAAATGATCAACTGATCGACTTTATATTAAAAACTTACGTGGATACGTAGGTTATTGTTTAAACTATGTCAAAGTGCACAACGGTGTAGTTTATTCTTATGGAAATGAATAAGCGGATTGACCTGACGAATGATTTTATTGAAGTAAAAACTGCAACAAAATCAATGGTATTTGATTGAAGTCGGCGACACACTAGCATTAATAAGTAGGTACTGTCTTACTGTTCAATACTCCTCTTTAGTTAGTGCTCTTACTGGTACACACAAACAGTATTTGATGACGGTTGCCGATATCAGTACCCCAATCACGAATAACTGCATCAAAGTATTCGTATAGTAACGTAATCATTTATATTAGAATTTGAAAGCGCCGTTATTGGACGTAAAACAAACAAAAAATTTGACACTCTATTTACATAAAATATTTTAATAATTTTAATTAAATATAACGTTTAATTTGTTTCTGGACGTGCCATATTTACGTTAGTATGACGTCATCTGCGGTAATGCTTTCGAGTTTACTACATGACACGGGAGTGCTTCATGGTGCCGACTGACGTACACTCGCTACGATAACGTGACGAATACGTCAAATTTTCGTGATTGGAGTACAGGCCGACGACGTGTCGCCGGCATGACGACCGCATCGACAGCTTGCTGCTGACATGTCGGCAACAGCCGTCGCCAAGTGTGCCATTTTCTATCGTCGGCAACCTACCGCTGTCTATATTTAAGATCCATATGCTCTTGCGAAGAAGTGACGAATAGCGAATGAAACACGAACCCATAGTTTCATTAGTTCACACCAAATGTACGCTATTAGCTGGTACAAAGCTATAAATATGCATGTACGCTACATGTCCGTTAGGTATTACAAGGGTGCCGTTTGACGAATGACCCACTGATCGACTTTGGGACTATTCGAAGAAAACGAAACAAATGGAACACGAGCCACCCGTGTTTGATAGATCGCTTCCTGTAGTCCATTTTGGCCTACATACCCTTAGACATATTTATGCTTCTGAATTATCACCAACCTTATTGCTTTGTATTAAGATTGAAAATTTAGTAAACGCATATTTTTGGCATTGACGGTACGTACGAGAAACAGTATGTAGATACAGAAAATGAATCGTATATCGCAGAAATAGAGTCCATTTTATTTTCACCGCTACTATGATTACGTGTGATTTCGAAACCGTAAACGGTCGGTTGCCTGATTTTACCCCTTTTTGTGTTTAGCTTGACGGTCTTACCCATTTATGGATCTATGAATGAAGCAAAAACTATTTGGGGCCAATTTGGTCAGACTCACCAAGCCCGGCTTAAGTATTTTAGGCTAGAAATTAGTTTTGAGTGTGACTGAAAAAAGTTCATTCATTTTTTACACTGAAAACCGATGAAATGGCACAACGAATAAATATTTTATCGAAAATAATGAAATTAGGCACGAAAACTTACTTTCATTTGTCAAAGAGAAAATAATGAAATATGTACGCTACCTAGCTAATATTTTTTTATCAAATAGGTACACAACATTAAATTAATTTTTGCTGCTTCTGTTACCAATGACTTAAAGATAGTGAATAAAATAGTAATCAAGCTTTGTGCCATTCTGGGCCAGTTTCCAATTACGACACCCTTTTCATATCTGGATTTGTAAACTCCGCGTTTGGTTATAATTTTTCTTTGAGAGTCGTTCGGCCCAAAGCTCAAAACTTCCATCAACTATTCGCTGAAGTGCTTGATAAGCATATGTGTTAATTGAAAAACTCTTTAATAACCCCTTAATTGTGGAACTTTCTAACCACTCCTTGAACGGGGCAATTTAAGTGGAGCAAAGCGAAGTTTGCTTTCTATAGGACTGTTGAAGAACTCTATGTATACACAGACATATATGTGTGAGTAGATGACGCGAGTCGATCCTACTCCGATAATACGAACTAAGATGTTTGTTGTGTTTTTATTTTATTTTTCTTTATTTTTTATGTTGTTAGGCCGCGGCCCCATCTCTACGGCGCGGCGCCGTAGATTTCCACGGCGAAAAAACGTGCCGTAGCGCGGCGCGGCGCCGTAGAATTCCACGGCGAAAAACCGTAGCGCGGCGCGGTGCCGTGGAATGCTACGGCGCGGCGCCGGACTGGGATGCGCACGGTGTGGTTTGGAGCTCGGTGCCTGCCGTCCACCACATTGCGTCTACCTAACTAGCTAGATAATTATGATAGATTACAAAAAGAAAAAGAAGTTTTAAACACAAAAATAATATAAAATAAAAAATATATACTTGTTAATAAAACAAAAAGTCGATGAACTATGATGATGGGGCCGCGGCCTAAGGTTTTAATGTAAGGAAAATCTATCTGATAACAAAAGAAAAGAATTCGCCGTGATTGTTTTATAATTAATAAAGTTTTTGACTTAAATATTTATCCTTTCGTTTTTAGTGGAGTTTCACGCACACATACACACATAATTAATTAAAAAAGTATTTTTTCAAAAGAAAAAAAAAACGTTGAGCTAACCTTCCTACTTATCCTTACTTGTAATTTTTTAACTTGAAATCGCAGTAGAATTGACGTTCCGGCGTTGTACGAATAAAAAAAAAACTTCATAAAAATAAAGAAACAATAACAAAAAATCATAAAGCAATATTCATCATGAAAGTTACAAAATAAATAACTCGCCGTGATTAACCGAAGGTATGACTGGTAGAGAATGCCATTTGGCGTTAAGTTTACCTTTTGTGTTGTGCAATAAAGTATTAAGTAAATGAATAAAATTAACAGTATTATACTCCAAAAATGCTCGAACATTATCCTTCACATAAAAATATATTTCTCGGTCCCTCAGACGACGTATTATCAATTTGTCCCCAATCCCTTACACACGCAAAATAATTGTGAAAATAAAAGTAAAGAAAGTATTTCTTCCAAGGGAATTAACCACAAAAGAGTCTTCCTCTACAATGAAAAAATATATCGTATAAAGCAGGTCATAATTACAAACGGAAGCCGATAGAAACTCCGAAAGTACGAAAGATTCTTCGGCCTTAAAGAATTAAATGTAAAAATGTGCTATCGTAGTAATAAATATCGACGTCTAGATATTTTCGTCCAATCTATGACATATCTCCAATATTCCAGTGAATTTCATTCATGTTGGGCCTTGAATTGTCCACAATTTATTACAATCGTTTTATTACAATACCTGTGCCTACATTCTTCGATTTAGGGACAAGTGAAGACAAATGAAAACGATGTATTTTTTGTGTTCTAACATAAGAATTGTAACTGAAATGATGTGTAAAAGACCGCAAGGCACTGAAAGCTGCTTTCACTCTGTTTCTGTTTTAAAATCTAGTGAATACAACGACACAAATTGCAATTTGCAAGACTATGACGAAAGGATTGGCAAAACAGCCAAATTTTCAATCTGTTAGCAAATGAAATGTCGCACATACTCGTACCCTTCAACACACGGATAAAGGTACAAATGTGCAGGGCTTGTATTATATTGGAGTTATTTTTGTTGTCTATGCAATTGAAAGGCAGAAAATTATAGCATGCAGTTTGAATTCGAAAAGTCGACCGACATGCTATTCATAGAAGTTATTTCAGGCTGTTCAGGTGACTACCTACTGTCAATTAGATAATATTGTAATATTATGTATTACATATAAGTATTTTCTTTGGTTATTTAAACAGGTATGATGACTTTAAATACAAGATGTAACAACGATTATACCTTTTGTTTATGAAAGTATTAATTGTGTCTGTGTGTCAATATGTTGATATTGTGATGTGACTTTTTTAAATCAGCTACATTTAAAAGACACATACCTACCTATTGTATTAATGACCTATTAATTATAGGTATGAGACGTGAACTCACGAATATACCTACATTGTCCCTTTCAACACTGTAGCAGACTGACTACAGTAGTGATTACATCACCATCGTGACCTCCGTTTTATTCTGAGTGCACTTTCAAATGCAACGACCGTTATTCATATTTACGTGCTTGCGCAAATATTGTTATCTTGATATATAGCATTTACGGGGACCACATTAAAGCTTCGTAATGACCTTGGCAGCCAGCCAGCTCGCCACAGGTTACCTCATCAGGTTTAATGTCAATGCCAGCTGAGCACGTAAAAAAGTAAAACGCTTTCCTTTGTTTTATTTTGTACTCTTTATTTTCCTGTTTCACAAGCCAGGTTTATATAAAGACAATGTAAGGAGCTTAAAATGTTAACGAAATGGTCAAATCTGCATTCGTAAAGCCTACAGTTGGCCAAAATACGGGAGTTCATTATCTCGGTAGTCTTGACAAGCTTCATAGATAGATGTACTATTATGTATGTTATTTATTGCACGTGATTTTAAAACGTGCTGTTATCACAACAGTACAAAAAGGTCTGTCTGTGATTAATTAAAAGTTAAATCACTCGAACCAATAGTAAGAATGTTAAATTCAGGTTAAGTAAAGGTACTACTCAGTTTTTTCGAGAAAAAATCTTTCATATTTAGAATCAAGCTGATGCTGCGGAGATGTAAAAGTATTTACGATGCCGGCACTCGTAAAACCCAGAATATGTAAAAGGAGTACAAAATATTCGGAATGTACAGAGAATCTCTAATTCCTATACACGAGAGAGCTCATCAATCTTCGTCTGACATGGTATGCATTTACGCAGCCGGCGCACATCTTTTCATTCGTGACATATTAAGAGCAGGTTATATTGAAAATAATGTAAGTACTGTATAAGGTCGCATTCACGTACAAAACTGATATTTAAATCGCAATAAAATCGAAATTGGATTGACTACATTCGATACACTACTTTAAAAATTTTGTTCATACTAGAATTGTTAGCATATCGTTATTTAAATACGATTTTACTACGATTGGTATATAGGTAGATAGCAGAATTGACCACATCAACACTTTTTTTTTTTTTTGTATTGAGTTCCGTATGGATTACCGTTTTGAACCCGCGGAGCTATTGGTGTACTCCGCAAGTACAGTTGGTTTGTTAGTCGTGGATGGGTATGATGGTTTGGTTCAGGGGGTTTTATTGAATTCCTTTAACTGGGAAACAATGTGTTCTATTAGAGTATGGTATGTTTTAATTGTTGTGTCTTTTGTCATGATCTCGGTAATATTAAATGGATTTATGTTGAGAGTGCTTGAGGCTATTACATGTTCCGAGCGCTTAGCTCCAAAACGAGGACACGATTCCATTAAATGGACCCATGACTGTATGGATTGGTCGTCGCAGGGACATGTATCCACTGCGGAGATGTGGAAGCGATGAAGATATTCCCGGTGGTAGCCGTGATTGGTCAAATACTGTGTTATTGCGAAGTTTGGTTTTATGATAGTTAAGTACTCGGTGAGTTTAGAATGACTGGGGAATAATTTTTTGGTGTAAATACAAGTATTGGTATCGGAGTACAAGGCGTCGGCTTCGGATCGTGTAATTTCTTTGTTTTTAAGTTTTATGTGGCTTAAGGGAATTGCCGAATAGTCCAGTGACTGATTTAGGGTCGCGGCAGCCTTCGCCGAAGCATCAGCGTCTTCGTTTCCGTCAAATCCGGCGTGGGCTTTCACCCATACGAATTCGACGGTAAGCCCAGTTGTTCGAGCCATATGCAGCTGTTTGTGTATTTGCACGGCGAAGGTGTTATGACTATTGGGATTTGCTAGTTCAGCTAAGCCAGATTTGCTGTCGCTGAAGATGAGACAGGGGCTTAAGCGCTCAGTAGTGACGTGCTCGCAGGCGCGTTGTAAAGCGAGCATTTCGGCCTGGAAGACAGAGCAGCAATCGTGCAACTTCATCTTTACGGTTGCTGCTCTCTCTCCAGTCGGATTATAGAGCACGAATGCGGCACCAACCTTGCCATCGTGCTTACTACCATCTGTAAATATTTGCCAGGAGTTTGTGGCATCCATCAGTGCGTAGTCTGAGGCAGAGGTGATTTCCTTATACTCTATACCTTTTCGCACTGATGGGTGAAGCAGCTCAGATGGTTTGGCTAGATTTTCGACAGCAAGGTTTGGCAGTAGACTGGAGGAACCAGAAAGCTTTGTGCGCTCAATGTTCGCAACTGCAGCTATTTTGGCTGGAAGAGGTGTAATTTGTGCCAGCGAGATGGAAGCGGCAGTGCTGACCGTACGAAATCCTCTTATAATTTTGATGGCGAAAAGCCTTTGGAGCTGCAGTAGTTTTTTGGAGACGCACTTGTACTTGAGGGCTCCGGACCAAATAGCAGCACCATACGATACGATTGGTTCGATGACTTGTTGGTATATCACCCGGACGTTATCCGCATGTACTCCCCACGTGGGGCGGATAAAGAGCGTTAGTTTGCTGTAAAGTTTCCTGCATTTCTCGATGGCATAATTTACGTGTTGAATGAATTTGAGCTTTCGGTCAATGATGATTCCTAAATAGAGAAAGTGGTCGAGAAATATGAGTGATTGGGTTTTGATTTTGATTTTACAGGAGAGGGCTTTATCCGTGAATGCTATAGTTTGGGTTTTGGAGGGGCCAAACTCAAGTTTTACTCCATCGCCCCAAGAGATAATTTGTTCTAGGGCATCATTGACTGCTTTTTCAAGTTCGGAAGTATTTTTGTGATGCGCAATGAGTAGAACATCATCTGCATAAGCCTGTAGGCTGCATCCACCCGGCATCGGCATGTTGAGGAGCTCATCTAAGATTAGATTCCACAGCATGGGACCGATGACGGAGCCTTGTATGCAGCCTCGGGACATGGTCTTACTTATTTTGCAGTCGGCAAAGCTTAAAACAACCTTCCTGTCCTCAACGTAGCTCAGTAGTAGGCGATAAATGTTTTGTGGGCAGTTGCAATCACGGAGTCGCTGAAAAAGTGCTGGCCACCAGGCTCTATCAAATGCGGCCTTGATATCTAGCGATACTGCTATGACCTGTTCACCTTTGGTTTTGGCTGCATTGATTTCTTGAAGAGCGTTGGCAATTGCATGTGTTGTAGAAGATTGGGTTTTGAACCCAAACTGTTTGCTAGAGCTTGCGTTATTCAAATTGAGGTGATATGACAACCGGTCTGCAATTAATCGCTCCAGTAGTTTACCGTAAACATTAAGTAGTCCTATTGGCCTATAGCTGGATAAGTTTGTATAATCAGTTTTGTTCGGTTTTGGTATGATTTTAGAGGTCGCTGTTTTCCAGCTCTTCGGGAAGTGGCACAGTCGCAGACAGGCGTTCATTATACCAAGAATCTCGTGTGGAAACCAAGTAGCGACTTGCAAGCAAATAACTGCGGTCAGGTGATCCAATCCGGGGGCCCGTTTGGGATTCATCCCCCTAAGTGCTTCCAAGATTTCGCTTAGCGTAAAGGGTGGTTCCGTTGATGTGTTTAGTGTGTTGTGCATTTCAGCGCGAAGTCTGTCATGATCAGGGGTAAAATCCTGAGAATCGTCAGGGTAAAATTGATTTATGAGCGCCCGGGCGGTGTCGTAAGTGTCTTTGGAATAGGTACCATCATCCAGTTTGAGTGTCGCAGGTGCTTGGGTTAAGGGTCGCGATTTTAGAAGGCGATTGGTGATAGACCAGACGTCCTCTTTTTTCTGTCGGTTGCAAAACTCTTTGAAGTGTTCTGTGGATGCCGCGCAGAAGGCATCGGAGTAGGCACGTCTGGCCCGGTCCCGTTCAGCTATAAAAGGCTCAAGTGGGCGTTGGCGGCGAACTGCTTTTGAGAGATCATGATGGCTTTTTATTGCGGCTCGTTTAAGTGCCTCCAACTCCGGGCTCCACCAAGGTGCACTTCGGCGTAGACCAGGAGATTTGTGTAGAAGCCTATCACAGGTGACTTGAACTGCAGTTGTAAAATCATCAACGTGTTGGTTAAGTCTATTTATGTTAAGTGATGAAAAGTCTGGAGTGGGTGGCAGATGTCTTTCCATTTCTGTAACAAAAGGATGGCGAATATCATCCCATTTAACTGAAGTAGTGTTGTACTTGTACGTTGACAGCTTGCAGCTTTTGGTAGGCTTGAAAGATCCTAGATGTGCGGAGAAGCAAATTGAGTTGTGATCAGAAGAAGGGCAAATACTCTTATTTACCGTCCAATCATTAATAGAGATGTTTCCTGTATCGCTGATAAGCGTCAGGTCAATAATCACTCGTGTACAAAATCTAAAATTTTGTGGATTTATAATAAAAGGCTCATAAAGTACTCTCTTTCAATATTATTGGCATGAAACAGCGGCATTATGACCATTGGGTTTTCATTTCATTACATTAAAATGACCGTTCGATTGAGCCTTTAAAATTACAGTCTGATACTATCGTCATGTCCAATGCTGATTTTATCATTTATAATTGATATTAAAGCTTTTATGGATATTACAGACTGTGAAATTATGGAGTTACTTTTTATTTATTTATTTAGTATGGGTTTGCTCTTGACTTCAGACCAAGCCGAGTACGACTAGACGAATCCGATAATTCAGCACTGCTTTTGTCAAATTCAGTATTACATTCAACTTGCATATTACGACGTTTAGTACATTTCACTAAGGGCATGCTAATAAGGATTTGACAGTAGTAGGGATTCGTGCGTTCTGGCTCACTATTTCCGGTCCCCCCCCTTCCCCCCTCTCTTCCCTTCCCCGCCCCCGCAGCATTTTCTAGCTCATCATCGGCGGTCTGAGCAGGATCGCCGGCTAAAAAAAAAAAAAAAAAGTTTGGTGTCAAAATGGGGGTTTTCGGCCATGCCCGATCGATCTATGCGGTCCATTTTTGCGTAGCTGCACTCCTTCGCGTTTTAGCTTTTGCGTCAGATAAGCTCCAATACCCCTCATTAAGATAAGGCTAATCCTCCTCGACGTCCCATTGTCCTTTTACACCATTGTTCTCATAGTCGAAGACCACTAATGTATTGTAGATAACATTCCTTTGTCAGGTTGACAACAATAGAAGCAGTGTTATGAAATAAAACTTTGGCATTCGGTAGATATCGCTGTTTGTATTACAGGTGGAATAGATGCACTACCATATGTTAACATAACAGCGCCATCTAGAATTTTCGGTACATACTTCTTTGAAGCAACATCTATCTCTCATCATTTGAATCTTCATCACAACTCATTCATTCGCTTTAAGCTTTAAGCAGGTCCAAAACATTTCTATTCTAATTTCAACGCGTTCTACTAGATGGCGCTATAAATGCAATTGCAGTGGTTTACGTGCCCCTTGTTCTACCGAAAATATGCCTACGTACCAAACCCAGTGTGTTCGTCTTATTCCACATCCCGGTGGTGGTAAAATTAACACCATAATTTTAAGATCAATTTTTGTAAACTGTATTCTCAGCAAATAAGTGATTGATTTGATTTGATTTACCATATCGATACAATCCAGTTCACTAAGAACGTTATCAACAACATTCTTCAATTCCCTTTGTATGTACTGCACAAAGCTTCATAGACTCAATTTATTTTCAAATGTTTTGTTTATCATAATTGCATTCTAATAGGCTCTTAATGTTGTAGTAAGTATTGCTGTTTATCATATCAATACCATCCGGTCCACTACGAACGTTATCAACAACATTCTTTAAATTCCTTTGTATCTACTGCACATAGCATCATAAAGACTCCTTATTTATTTTCAAATGTTTAGTTTATCAAAATGGCATTCCAATAGGCTCTTAATGTTAAAGTAGATATTGCTGTTTATCATCATATCAATACCATCCGGTCCATTACGAACGTCTATGGTAACTATCTATGATACATAACTTCTTATCATAATTGCATTTTAATGGTTTGTAGTTTCTTTATGTTTTAAGCAGATAAGTCTTAAGCGTAATGCGTAAGCGTATGATTGCGTTAGTTTTACTAGTATAAAAGGTCTGCGAATTTATCTTTCCTCACACAGTTGCTCTTTAGCTCTTCAAAAACTACTACCTACTATTTTAACTAGTTCAAGGAAACCTTCTGCCAATGGAATCCGAGATGGATGTAAGTATTAATTTTAAATATTCATTTTCTTTCTACAACTTTTCTTTGTGTAATAATAACTTATCTTTGTTTGTATTCATTGTTATAGCTCACATGTGGTACTGGTGCCATTGATTTTGAAGAAAATACGTACAAGCATTACTACTACCCATCAGACGATGAGTCAACCTTATCAATTTCGGAATACTCGGTTAAGGTTGATTTGCATTTCAATTCATTCACCAATTTATTAAGTTGCAATCAATGATAGTTATTCATTAGAAGATTCAAGTTTGTAATTAAGTATTAACATTTAAATAATAAACTTTTAAATTTACCAAGATAAATTATTTATTAGAGAATCATCACAAAATACTACATTCTGCATTTGCTTTATTGGTGATATTGAAGTTGTTAATCATGTCTAATACTCAAACTGATGCTAGTGTGGTCTTTGAGGGTGATTCAGACATGGAGTTAGAAATGCACGAACTCTGCGAAATTACAGAATGCGTATGCTTATTCGAATCAGTTGATTCTGAGTCTGAGTCAAACAAGACTCCAAAAGAACCAGAGACAAAGTAAGTAAGTAATAGTATTTTTGATTTCATATTTCTTATTCAAAATAGTTACCATACCTTTAAAATATCTTATAAGTTTATTGTTTGTTTTTCAGTTTGCAAGTTGGAGCTGGTTTTAAACGTGTGGCTGGTGATAAAGAACATGGGACCATAATAAAAAGAAGACGTTTGAGTAGTAAACCATCAACATCTAAGGATTTAGTTATTGAGCGATCAACTGAAGAGGACTGCATATACGAAATAGTGGAGTGTGAGGTATGCAAAGTACCAGTCAAAAAAAGGTACTTAACAAATCATTATCGTAGTAATATCCATAAGAATAATGCTTTTCGAATTCATCACAGTTTGCCAAATGTAACGTTAATAGAGTCTGCATTTGGAAAACGTGTGCATACGTATAGAATTGTTCCAATCTCGAATAATGTTGAGCTATTAGAATTCAACTTATTTTTTTCTACTATTAAAGAAACTCTTCAGACTTTGTTGAATGAATGTATCTCGGATTTAAAAACATTTAAAGTTAATTTTATAATGCATGCAAAGTTCATTCAGCAAAGTAAAAAAATTGTAAATACATTTGATTTTCAAACTCCAAACTATATATTAAACATATCAGAAAATTTAACAACATTTCTCGATGCTTTACATGAAACAATTTCAAACAAAATAAGCGAATTTGAAAAAAAAGACAGCGGTTGGTCTTTTCGAAATATACTTAGTGTTGATATGAATGTAAACAAATTTAACCCACTTCGTGGTTCTTCTTATATTGATTTACCTCGTGATATAAGAAATAAAAAGGCAGTAATAAATGTAAAAAATGCTGATGTTCAATGCTTAAAGTGGGCCTTACTGTCAGCATTGTATCCTGCTACTAAAAATTCTAATCGTGTCACCTCGTATTCCAAATATGAACAGAAACTGAATTTCACAGGTGTTGCTTTCCCAGTTAAGTTAACTGACATTCATAAAATCGAAAAGTTAAATAATTTAAGTATAAACGTATATGGTTTGGAATACAATGCTGTAAGTAAGACCAATTCAGTGATTGGTCCATTATATTATACTAAGTCTCTAAAACCCACTCATATTAATTTGCTGTACATAACGAACGGAAGTAATGGACATTATTGCTACATAAAAAACTTATCTCGCTTAGTCAGTAATCAGATTACATCCCATAGTGGTATTTATATTTGCGATGGTTGTCTTATTTATTTCAACAACCAGGAAGCTCTCAATAGACACAAAGATAACGACTGTGCTCATATCCGAACTGATCTTCCTAATGCTAGTGTGAGTAGGAAAAATTGGTTTGGTGTTAATGTACCAAGCGATAAACTAAGTTTTGACAATTTTGAAAGAAAACTGCGAGTGCCTTTTGTAATTTATGCAGATTTTGAGTCTTTTCTTAATCCAATTGATTCATGTGCTAATGATCCATCCAAATCATTCACTACTAATGTGCATAGACATGATGTCTACAGTTTTGGCTATTATGTTAAATGTTCTTACGATGACAAACTCTCAAAATATGTAACATACACTGGTCCAAATTGTGCTCATGTTTTTTTAACAAAATTACATGAAGACATTAAAATCATTGCCAAAGCCAACACTTTCCCAAAACATACTCTTCCTTTATCCGAGGTGGATACAAACAAAATAAAAGAAACCTCTATATGTTACATATGCGAAAAAAAACTAAACGCTGAACAATATATTGATCATGATTGGCACACAGGTATCTTCAGAGGTCTATGTCATGAGGTGTGCAGTAAAAAATTCCATAGAACACGATTCATACCTGTAATACTGCACAACCTCAGTAATTATGATGCACATTTTATTGTGCATGCCTTAAACTTTGCAGATGGTGAGGTGCAAATTATCCCCCAAAACAAAGAAAAATACATTTCTTTTTCAAAAGTATTGAATGTCAATAGTAATCAAGTGAATTTAAGGTTTATAGACTCTTTAAAATTTTTATCCAGTAGCTTAGAATCATTAGCTAACAATCTTAATGAAGATCAATTCCGAGAAATGAAAAAAGAGTACCCGGACCACACTGACTTTAAACTTTTAAAGCGCAAAGGTGTCTATCCATATGAACACATGACTTCTTTTAAATCATTAGATTTACCCTCTTTACCACCGATTGAATGTTTCACCAGTATGTTAACTGGACATGGTATTTCTGATACTGATTATAACCATGCTCGAGAAGTATGGTTACATTTTCACTGTCGCACAATGGCTGACTATTCCGATCTTTATCTTAAAACTGATGTTCTACTACTATGTGACATTTTCGAAAATTTTAGAAATGTTTGCATAAAAACTTATGACTTAGATCCTGCTCATTACTATACTGCTCCAGGGTTAAGTTGGGATGCTATGTTAAAACACACTCAGGTAGAATTAGAGCTATTAACAGATTTTGATAAAATTGCTTTCATCAAGTCAGGTATCAGAGGAGGTATATCACAGTGCAGCAATCGTTATGCAAAAGCAAATAATCCACATATGGATACCTTCGACAAAAACGATCCTATATCGTATTTGATTTATCTTGATGCCAATAACCTATATGGGTGGGCTATGTCTCAATATTTACCTTTGTCTAATTTTGAATGGGAAGATCCTAATGTAAATTATAATGTACCAAACACTTCAGACGTTGGTTATATTTTAGAAGTAGATATAGAATACCCCAATAGTTTACATGATGATCATTCAGACTTTCCATTGTGTCCACAAAATCTTTGTGTTGGCAATTCTAAGGAACCCAAGCTAGTTACAAACTTGTATCATAAGAAAAAATATGTTATACATTATAGAAATCTTTTACAATGTCAAAAATTCGGTTTGGTTGTTCAAAAAGTTCATAGAGTATTAAAATTTAAACAAAGCCCCTGGTTAAAGAAATATATTGAGTTGAATACAGAATTAAGAACATTAGCAATTTCTGATTTTGAAAAAGATTTCTATAAACTTATGAATAATTCTATATTTGGAAAGACTATGGAAAATATTGAAAAACGGGTGAATGTTAAATTATTGACACATTGGAAAAATCATGGAAAAACCCAAGGTGTAGAAAGTCTCATTGCTCGTCCGGAGTTCCATAGCCTTTCAATTTTTTCTGAGAATTTGGTTGCAGTTCAACTTCACAAAACTAAATTATTTTATAATAAACCAATATATTTAGGTTTCAGCATATTAGACATTTCAAAAACTTTAATGTATGATTTTCACTATCAGTATATGAAAAACAAATTTTCCAATTTGAAATTGATGTATACCGATACCGATAGTCTGGTATATCAAGTATTTTGTGAAGATTTTTATAAGGAAATTAAGGAAGATTTAAATTTATATTTTGATACTTCTGATTATCCACATAATAATCAGTACGATTTTCCACAAGTAAATAAAAAGAAGTTAGGTTTTTTTAAAGACGAAAATAATGGGAAGCTTTTAACAGAATTTGTTGGACTGCGATCAAAAATGTATGCAATGAAAGTAGAAAATCATACCATAACCAAAGCTAAAGGTATTAACAAATCTGTAATAAAGAGATTAAGTGTCGATAACTATAAGTCTTGTTTATTTAATCAAACAATTCAGTACGCAGAAATGCATAGATTTAGGTGCATCAAACATATTATATTCACACAAAAGATTAATAAAATATGTTTATCATCTAATGATACCAAACGATATATTTTACCGGACTCTACAAACACACTAGCTTGGGGGCATCATAAAATAAATACTATTTAGATAAGAACTTTTTTTGGATTAGTTGTATTGTATTCAAGTACTTTGTTATTGTAATTAACTAGTAAACAATTTAATTATGATTTTTTTTATCACGTACTTTATTAAGTATAAAATATAAGTTTTAAAATTGTAATGTTCATAGTTAATTGTGTTTTTTATAAAAATAGACGTGTTGTCCTTCATTGAACATGTTTCATTTTGAACATCCCTTTACTGCCATAGTGGCTGGTCCTAGTGGTTGTGGAAAATCAAATTTTGTTTGTAATTTTTTGAAAAATATAAAACGTGTCTGCAACCAAGATTTTAAGAACATACTATGGTGTTATGATGAGATGCAACCGCTTTACAATTTGAGTGAAGTTAACTATTGTCAAGGAATTCCCGACTTGAGTATGTTTGATGGAAAATATCCTCAACTTATTATCATCGATGACCTCATGAGGGAATCCGACGGGCGCATAGTTGATATTTTTACTAAAGGAAGTCATCACCGAAACTTAAGTGTATTCTACATAACACAAAATTTATTTCATCAAGGGAAGGGGCAGCGAGATATTTCATTAAATTCAAGTTACATTGTTTACTTTAAGAATCCTCGAGATAAAACTCAAATACGTTTTCTGGCTCGACAATTAGTACCTGAGAACCCTAAATATGTTGAAGATGCGTATAGAGATGCCACTAGTAAGCCCTATGGATACTTAATGATAGATTTAAGACAAAATACTGATGACATTTATCGTATTAAAACGAACGTATTTCCTGATGACTACACTATTTGTTACATTCCTAAAAAGGGGTATAAATATGGTTGTTCTAAACAAAAACCAACCATTATTGAACAATGAAATATCGGGTGAAGACACATGAAGAGTTTTTAAAGGCATTACATTTCTTAAAACCAAAATTTCGAACGGTTTTATTGAAAGCTTGTGATGAAGAAGAAATTAATAGTATATGTGAGTGTATTTTTAATGTTTTAAAGGGGAAAATACAGCTATCGACAAAACATAAGAATAAATTAAATAAACACAAAAACATTTTAAGAAGACTCATCTCTAAGGGTAAAAATAAAGTTAAAAAAAATATCCTAATACAAAAAGGTGGAGCGTTTTTACCCATAATCTTGAGTTCAGTGTTGGGTGCACTATTAAATTCGTTGATCTAGTAATCATTCAACAATGGATAATGCAAAGAAAATGATATTGATTGAACCTGAAGTAATCGAAAAACTTAAAAAAGATAATATGAATACATCCGTAAACAATGTATCACAACTTGATGAAGAAATGAATAAAGTTGTGAGAACTAAATTAGAAGATAGAGAAAAGTGGTCGCTTTATTTACAAACTCTCCAAAGATATTTATATTTCATTGGTAAGGATCGCAGACCAATTGAAATACCTATAATTAACTGTCGTGAATCAGAGAATAATATAAAAGAAAACGTAAAGTCAGAAAAATCTGAAGACATCAAAGAAGAGTCTGTTAGAACACATGACAGTATCACTGGTGAGAATATATATGAAAAAAATAACGACATTTATATTAAATCTCAATTACTTCAGCTCATACCAAAGACATATAAAATTAAAGGTGAGCTACTAATTGATGTTCTTTTGAAAAATAAAGACAAAGTCCGTTGGAACAGTAATGGTACAGTTTTTATTAACAACCAGGAAGTTTATAAAAGCAATATTGTTGACTTAATTAACGATGTTGTAAGACCGCTAAAAAATAGTTCTCCGGAAGGTTGGGTAGAATTCACAACTGCTTTAAAGGATTTACAAGTACCATTGAGCTACATTGGTAATCCAAAACGAGCAACTTATATTAAGTCGATCTCAAAAACACCAGATTTTGGGAAGAGGTTTGAATCAGCAACGGAATCTTACAGCACCCCTGATTATTCTACACCTCAAACAATTCAAAAGGGAAAAGACGAAAAAGTAAAAAGAAAACTTGATTGGGAGAAATGGACCCCTTATTAGAAATACACAATATTTATTATGATGTTGCTAATCCTGCTGGTTATAGTAGTTTAAAGAAATTATCAGCAGCAATGAAAAATAAAATGCCTTATAACGATACTAAGGAATGGTTGGAATCACAAGATACATACACTCTACACAAACCGGTTCAACGTAGATTTCCTAGAAATAAATATGTCTTATCTAATATGAACGACCTTTGGCAAGCAGATTTAAGTGATATGCGAACTTACAGTGAATATAATGATGGATATAAATATATTTTATGTGTAATTGATGTCTTTAGTAAATACGCTTATGCTAGACCTTTGCAAAAAAAGAATTCGGAAACTATTAAGAAGTGTTTTACTAGCATATTTTCAGAAGCTAATATTACCCCTAAACATTTACAATCTGACAAAGGTACTGAATTTGTATCAAAAGATGTACAACAGTTTTTGAAAAGTAATAACATCAACTATTATACCACTAACAATCCTGACATCAAGGCTAGTATTGTTGAGAGATTTCAGAGAACGCTAAAGATGAAAATGTGGCGATATTTCACTCATAACAATACTTATAGATATGTAGATATTTTACAAAACTTGCTTTATTCATATAACCATAGTTTTCATAGAAGTATTAAAATGTGTCCCTGTGATGTTAATCAAAATAATATCATGTCAGTTTGGTCTAACTTATATGATCAACCAAAACGAGGATCTAGTATTTTAAGAAAACCCAAATATGAAATTGGTGACCATGTAAGAATCACAAAATATAAACACATATTCCAAAAAGGATATGAGACAAACTGGAGTGATGAAATATTTGTGATCACTTCAGTCATAGAGAGAAGACCCTGGTTGGTGTATACTTTAAAAGATTTGAAAGGTGAACCTATCACTGGAACATTTTATGAAAAAGAGCTACAAAAAGTTGCTTATGATCCTAACACAAAATATAAAATAGATAAAATTATTCGCACTCGGTATTCGGGTCTCAGAAAGGAGTTGCTCGTGAAGTGGAAAGGTTATCCAAATAAGTTTAACAGTTGGATATTGGCATCAAATTTAGAGTCATGAATAACGACGACTTTTATTTAACATTACCAAGCAACAGTTCTTTTTTATACTTTCCTGACAATAAAACGACACACTATTCAACAAAGTTACCAAAATCCATTAAGTTGGAAGGAGAATGGTCGGTGGCAATTGTAGAATTTCAATATCCATGTACAATGTTTACAGTTCAAAATAATCAAAACATCATGTACATAACAAAAAAAATGACTGTGGCTAATGAAGCAGAACCATCTATAGTTACATACAAGGACCATATACCAGCTTCCAGTTATGAGAACATTAATGACGTTTTAGTAGCACTCAATTCAAGAGAATCATTTAAACTACGTCATGATAAAATTTCTAAGTACACAACTCTAACTGGAAATATTGATGATATAATTTCTCTAAAATTTTCTCCAATTTTGAGTCTCCAACTTGGTTTTGATCCAAATACTGATGTAGCATATAAAACCACTGGTAAATTCCCAGCCAATCTTTACTTAGGGTTACCCTCTCAACTATTCATTTATTGTGATATAATAGAACCTCAAATAGTTGGAGATGTCATGTCCCCGTTATTAAGAATTATATCATTAGACCCAGTTAAATACGTATATGGATCAAATAAAATGCATATATTTTCACCGCCGCATTATATTCCTGTAATGCGTAGAGAGTTCGATACAGTTGAAATAGATATAAGATCAAACACAGGAGAAAACATACCATTTGAGTTTGGGACGAGTTGTGTAAAGTTGCATTTCAAACGTATCCATAATCAATAAAATGTACTCCAAACATAATAATAATATTTGCCCATATCAACATTACTATACTCATCAAGCTGGAACTGGAATAGGTGTAATTTATAAAGGTGTACCACATCAACGTGGTCATGGTGTTGGGAGTTTTTTGGGAGGGTTGTTTAGATCAGTTTTACCGCTTTTATCAAATGGTGCAAGAGTGATTGGTAAAGAAGCCTTAAATGCTGGTGTAGGACTTTTAACTGATATGGTTCATGCAAAACCCTTACAAGAATCTGTAACGGATCGTTTTAAAGAAGCTACTTTAAATCTGAAAAGAAAAGCTGATGATAAGATAAATAGAGTGATGACAGGATCTGGTAATAAAAACAAAAGACGGCGTACACAAAGTCTCATTCAATCAGAGGAATTGAAAGGAAGAACAATTAAAAAAGCTAGGAGAAATAATAAATTAAATTTCAACGATATATTTTCTTAGAAAACTATTTCAAAATGTCTTTTTTACATAATCATTCTTGTGAGTGCGTGAAGTCTGAACTGGACTTATTTGCCTTACCATCAACTCAAACAAGTATAGAAAATGGACAATGGATACACTATAAACCTATTTCATCACTTAGTGATGATGGACCACTAGAATTTCAAATCCCAGGTTCTGGAGATGACTATGTTGATTTATCTCATACATTAATCCACATCAAGGCTAAAATATTGAATCAAGATTTAACACCACTGGCTGATACAACTACTGTAGCACCCGTCAACTACTGGCTTCATTCTCTGTTTAGTCAATTGGATGTATATTTAAATCAAAAACTTGTATCTCCTCCTAATAATACCTACGGATACCGTGCCTATATAGAAACTCTATTAAATTATCATCCTCATGCAAAACAGTCACACTTAACTTGTGGAATGTGGTATGAAGATACTGCTGGAAAAATGAATAACGCCGATGAATCAAACAAGGGTTTTACAGAGAGATTAAAGTATGTTAAGGATAGCAAAGAGGTGGAAATGATGGGACATTTGCATGGTGATATTTTTAATCAAGAAAAATTTTTAATTAATGGAGTCGAAATGTGTGTAAAACTAGTAAGATCTAGAGATTCTTTTAATTTAATGGCTCCGACAAATGATATGAAAGTAAAAGTATCCATCACTGATGCCACTCTTATGATTCGTAAAGCTCGTATCAATCCAAGTGTACTCCTCGCTCATCAAAAAGTTTTAGCATCTACAACTGCAAAGTATCCAATTACACGAGCTGAAGTTAAAGTTTTAACAATTCCATCTGGTATTCAGGGTAAAACACTTGACAATGTTTTTCTTGGGCAGATACCAAAACGATGTATTGTTGGGTTTGTTAACAATACAGCTTTTAATGGTAGCTTTAATAAAAATCCTTATGATTTTGATAATTTTGGAGTAAATACATTTAGTTTGAACATAGATGGCATGCAAATACCTTCAAAGGCGTTGCAGCCCTCATTTAGTAATGGGCTACACACTGCTGCTTACCATACACTCTTCTCAGGAACTGGTATTCATTTTATGAATGAAGGTAATGGTATAAGTAAGGACAGATACCCGAAAGGTTACTGTTTGCTGGCCTTTGATCTTACACCAGATCTATCCGCAAATTCATCAACACATTGGAATTTAATAAAACATGGGAGTCTTAGAATAGAAGTAAGGTTTGAAAATGCTCTGACGCAAACGATCAACTGCATTGTTTATGCTGAATTTGATAATATAATTGAGATAGATAAAAATAGAAATATAAGTGTGGATTTTAGTAGTTAAGTTTATGTATAAAAAATAAATTCTCCTTTAATTTTATTTATATGTTTGTTTACTTCTGAGTTAGGCAGACACCATAAACCACTATGAATACTCTAGAAATTAGTAAATATTTAACAAAAATACATCCTATTTTAAGTTCTAATGTTTTTCCTGCTAACCGATTACCGGTCTATATGACACCTCCTGTTTACTTGATCAGTAATTTAGATCCTGATACAAAGCCGGGCACTCATTGGATAGCTATTTATATAAGTTCAGAGGGTGTTGGAGAATACTTTGATACTTTCGGTCGAAAACCTAACACTTATCATTTATCTTTTTTGAAACGAAACACTAGTAAGTGGATATATAACAGTAAAATTATTCAGAATATTTTTTCATCATTTTGTGGCGAGTATTGCCTTGTGTATTTGTATCTTAAGCGTAGAGATATATCTTTAAATGACTTTGTTGAAATGTTTAATGATGATACTATCAGTAATGATGCATTGTTACAAGATATGTTTAAGTCTTTTGTATTGGTGTAATATTGTGTACCTATGATATTAAGTAGTTAATGTACCTACGCTTTATTTTATTATAAAAATAAAGAAGTTGAAAATATCTAATGTGTTTAATTGAAATAAAACAAATAATTTTATAGTTAAGTTAAGATTTATTTTTTCGATTTAATAGTAAACTTTTTTACATGTGGTGAACTGGAAATTTCTTTGGTTATATTGTAAATTAGTTGTCGCGTCTTTTGATGGTTGTTTGATTTTGTCCTGTTGTAGTATTTGATTCGTACGTCGCTGTGTTTCCAGTGTTCACACTCCGGTATATTCTTAAGTTTTTTCAGATCATAAATTTCCAATTTTATAAGATGAGTGGCTTCAGCTCCGTCATCTTCGTTAGTGGATAAATATGAAACTCCATCTACCGTTGCTTTCGCCACAGTTGAAGCCCGAAGTTTTCCCTTTTTCTTCATAGTCGGTTCTTCGAAAAATTCATCCAATGCCAGAGAGTCCACTTTTGCTGAGTATTTCGGTATGGTTGACGATGATTCGTCATCTGACACTGGATAGTAGTAATGCTTGTACGTATTTTCTTCAAAATCAATGGCACCAGTACCACATGTGAGCTATAACAATGAATACAAACAAAGATAAGTTATTATTACACAAAGAAAAGTTGTAGAAAGAAAATGAATATTTAAAATTAATACTTACATCCATCTCGGATTCCATTGGCAGAAGGTTTCCTTGAACTAGTTAAAATAGTAGGTAGTAGTTTTTGAAGAGCTAAAGAGCAACTGTGTGAGGAAAGATAAATTCGCAGACCTTTTATACTAGTAAAACTAACGCAATCATACGCTTACGCATTACGCTTAAGACTTATCTGCTTAAAACATAAAGAAACTACAAACCATTAAAATGCAATTATGATAAGAAGTTATGTATCATAGATAGTTACCATAGACGTTCGTAATGGACCGGATGGTATTGATATGATGATAAACAGCAATATCTACTTTAACATTAAGAGCCTATTGGAATGCCATTTTGATAAACTAAACATTTGAAAATAAATAAGGAGTCTTTATGATGCTATGTGCAGTAGATACAAAGGAATTTAAAGAATGTTGTTGATAACGTTCGTAGTGGACCGGATGGTATTGATATGATAAACAGCAATACTTACTACAACATTAAGAGCCTATTAGAATGCAATTATGATAAACAAAACATTTGAAAATAAATTGAGTCTATGAAGCTTTGTGCAGTACATACAAAGGGAATTGAAGAATGTTGTTGATAACGTTCTTAGTGAACTGGATTGTATCGATATGGTAAATCAAATCAAATCAATCACTTATTTGCTGAGAATACAGTTTACAAAAATTGATCTTAAAATTATGGTGTTAATTTTACCACCACCGGGATGTGGAATAAGACGAACACACTGGGTTTGGTACGTAGGCATATTTTCGGTAGAACAAGGGGCACGTAAACCACTGCAATTGCATTTATAGCGCCATCTAGTAGAACGCGTTGAAATTAGAATAGAAATGTTTTGGACCTGCTTAAAGCTTAAAGCGAATGAATGAGTTGTGATGAAGATTCAAATGATGAGAGATAGATGTTGCTTCAAAGAAGTATGTACCGAAAATTCTAGATGGCGCTGTTATGTTAACATATGGTAGTGCATCTATTCCACCTGTAATACAAACAGCGATATCTACCGAATGCCAAAGTTTTATTTCATAACACTGCTTCTATTGTTGTCAACCTGACAAAGGAATGTTATCTACAATACATTAGTGGTCTTCGACTATGAGAACAATGGTGTAAAAGGACAATGGGACGTCGAGGAGGATTAGCCTTATCTTAATGAGGGGTATTGGAGCTTATCTGACGCAAAAGCTAAAACGCGAAGGAGTGCAGCTACGCAAAAATGGACCGCATAGATCGATCGGGCATGGCCGAAAACCCCCATTTTGACACCAAACTTTTTTTTTTTTTTTTTAGCCGGCGATCCTGCTCAGACCGCCGATGATGAGCTAGAAAATGCTGCGGGGGCGGGGAAGGGAAGAGAGGGGGGAAGGGGGGGACCGGAAATAGTGAGCCAGAACGCACGAATCCCTACTACTTTTGACGGTGTTTGCGGCGGGAATCGCGTTCACTATGAATTACGGATTTCGCGACTGAATCCATTGAAATAGTGCCACGGATCGCTTGGTTCGTTTTGTGCTAATTGATAGCTGAAACAGCGCTGAAGTTTTAATTATAAACATAAAAAAATACTTTAAAAGAAAAATTTGAAAGAAATAGTGCAAAATATATGAGAACTTTTTCATACGTATAAAAAGTTGAATAAAATTTCATAATAAAAACTACTACTATCACCATGAATTAAACATAAAAATATAAAGAAAGTAAGTAAACTTTTTCCTATAAAAATTGGCGTTAAAATAAATGTCGTAATACATTTACGACATGGCACTTTTATTTGACTTGCAGAATGCTATATCATTTTCAAAATGAAGTATTTAGTAACAATAAAATACCGCGTCATCTAAAATCTCGTGCAAGCCGTAGTCTGAGGCATATTACAAATAGAAATACCTTACTAAACAAACTCAGATTTATTGACAACTAGGTACCTATAGAGGTCCCGGTGAACTTCGTTTCTACCTATCCTTTTCGGAGTGACGTCGAATCCAACAACGTTTAAATCATCAAACGCGGTCCGCCCGGTTTCGAGCCGGATAAGTGATGTAACTAACATGATTTATTTTATGTATATGGATGCGTTTGTTTCGTTCCCGAGTTGTGATCGGTGGTGTAACTAACGTGTCTTTTTTTATGTATAAAGGCGAAGGCCTACACGTGTTTATACCTGCTTTGTCGGTCGACCGACTCTCAGGTTCGGACCTTTGAAATCGGAACACCCACTTGCTACGCTTTTGGCCTTACTCGGCCTCACTTAATTATCAAATCAGATCGGATGGTAAAATGAAACCACAACTAATGGGACACGATGGCCTTTGTTTGTAATACCAAAAACGCAACGTGCTAAAACGTAACTATTTTCAGCTACTTGTTTCTGAAGCTATCGAGAATACTACTTATTGATTTTCAAAATACAATTGTCTACTACTTGTGATCACGAACGCTGTAAAGTGTTCGAATCGCCGGAATATAACAAGTAGAAATCTTCTCAAAAATATTCGTAAATTGTGTTTTATTCAAAGTGTTTAGTTACTGAAAATGCAATAAAATATATTCATAATTGTGTTAGTAATTATTTGAAAACATTAATAATTTTAAGTGGTATTAAATAGTAGGGTTCAGTTTTGACTGGTACCAATGTTATTAAACAAAGTGTGTAATACAATCAACCTACCAAAACACAAGTCAAAGGAAGAATCTTGTAAGCGAATGTCGATAAAATAAAAGAAATAGATACTTGAATGCTCAAAATTAGGCAAATGTCTTTACAAAGCATTCGGAAGGCACACACCATCAATTCGCACAATCCTTGAAACGCTTCACGGGACAAATGCCATGTTCTTTGCTTATTTGTTTTCTGTTCTTTACTTTTTTTTTATCCACACCGTTGCCATTTGTTATTTTTCAAGCGGCTTGAAGAGGGCTTATGGAAATTGGCCCTTATTTTTTGGTTTTGTGGAGCGTGAAAACGTGTACTTCTAATCTTGCAATATTTAGAGCTACAAATCTTAAATATTTTGGGAAAGATGTAAAAGTCCGATGTTAGATTTATACAATAGAAAATAACCCATTTAAGGTTAATTTTCTTAGCAATTACATTAGCTATTTAAGGATACATCTAGCAAGAGTCATAAGTTGATGTACTCATTTTCAAATATTGCTATTCAAGGTAACCATTGTTGCAATATAACTCAGACTGGTTCAAATGTAGACGAGCAGATTTCCTTTACCATACGAACAAAATTCGATCCAAATATTATCTTTATAAATCATAAAAATGTTGTTTATCCCTGGCCAGAGATCGTCACGCAAAAATCGCGGCAATACATTCGCTGATAACTTTAACGATCTACACATCTATGTGAGTCGTGATATCTTT
This sequence comes from Pyrausta aurata, assembly GCA_963584085.1. NCBI lineage: Eukaryota > Metazoa > Arthropoda > Insecta > Lepidoptera > Crambidae > Pyrausta > Pyrausta aurata. Next base: position 6,041,748 of record OY757272.1, on the reverse strand, counting down.
TACTGCTCGAAAGCGCAATATGTTCCGCTTTATTTACTGCTGACGATAAATTTGTTTTTATGGCTGTCTTATTTTCACAAGAATAGGAGCATCGAGGTGATGCCACCGATGGAATTTCCCTTTTGGGGATCTGTACGAAAATATCGCATGGTTTGATTTTGTATATAAAAATATGTATGTTTATTTTTTGCACGAGGCGAAACGTTAATGAAATAAAGAAAGAAAGAAAATGAATTTATTAATTTAGGACATCACAAACACATACACAATCACATGTAATGTATGTAATGTTGTTATAATTTATGAGGCTTATAATAAATACTTTATTTAACGAGTAGTATCATCTTAATGAGACTTACTACTTTATTTCTGATACTCTATTTTCCAATTTGTTATTTTTGATCAACTATGAACTATGATCTCATAGTTCACAGTTGATCAAAAATAACGGTTGTGGTTGTTTTATGACTGCTTTGAGATGTTTGTTAAAGATTGAATAATATTAAAATTGAATTCTTGTCTCAAACAACAGATCCAATCATAACATCTAACTACTGTTTTTCTGTAAGTTCATTGGCCTTGAGCTACCCCTTAGGTCAATAACCTGTTTATGTTTATTTCTCTGTCAGTTCCATGGCCATTCGTCTCCAGTTCACAGACAAGTTTTATCAGTAAGTGCTACAGACTTCGTCGATGAAACTTATAAGATTAAACGAACTTACCTTAAGTGAAGTTCTATCATAATTATACGAAGATACTTGTCCGAGATGGGTTTACTTGTAGTAACGGTGAAGGTACTAGCGCTGAGTCACAATTTTTTAAAGCTAAAAAAGAAAAAAGAAAAAACAGGACATATTCTGTGGCAACACTATCTAATGTCATTTCGTTTGAAGATTAAGCTTATGAACAACCCAAACATTTGGGATAATACTATTCAGTATTAGTGGGAGGGTCAATATGGGACTGCCATCTCGGACAAGTATCTTCGTATAATTATGATAGAACTTCACTTAAGGTAAGTTCGTTTAATCTTATAATTATACTCTATACTTGTCCGAGATGGGTTTACTTGTAGATGTTTGAAGGTGGGTTGTGAATAACTCATACTATTGCATAGAATGAAAAAATATGTAATTAAGACAAAACTTTACATTCAACAATTATAATCTTAGTAAGAATCAACTTATATATTAAATAACATTATGATTAATCAACTCTGAGAAATAGTATTACACACAGCATTACTGAATGCTGACATATTTTGAGTGACTGGCCTATTATAGTGTCGAGCAAAGACAGAAGAATTCTGAGACCATCCTGCAGTTCTTCTGATAACATCAATGCTAACTCCTGATCTCTGTGCAGCAGATGTTGATGCATGTCTAGTGCTGTGAGCTGAGAAGATTGTGTCATCAATACCAGCTTCTCTTAGGGTCAGCTTGATCCACCGGCTTATGGATTGTGATGATGCACTTCTGTATGGTTTCTTAGTGGTTATAATCAAGGAGTCTTCATTTTTTCTTAATAAAGTGGTCTTTTCCATATAAGATTTAGTTGTAGAGACAGGGCAAATTTCTATTCGCTGAGAAAAGGTTTCTAAGTGAAATGAGGGTTGAGCATTTCCTTTCCTTGAGGTTTTTATGAAGTCAGGTATGTATATGAGCACCCCATTATGTGTAAATTTGATATTTGATAGTTTTATCATTGATAAAGTTTGCACACGGTGTCCAGTTGTCAAGGCAAGTAATGTGACTAATTTTTTTGTCAACTCTTCCAATGATACCTCCTCATTTGGATAGTGTCCTGCTAAGTAGTTCAGGACTAATCCTGGATCCCATGTCAAATCATATTTTGGCTTTGGTGGTCGTGATCGGAATACACCTTTTATGAATCTTTTGATTCTGTCATCTGATCCAATTTTAGGACCAATCAGTAGAGACAGTGCTGATCGAGTAGTGTTAATGGTTCCATAAGAAGCCCCATTTTTATAGGTCTGTGTTAAAAAGCTCATAATGTAAGGAATGGAAGCCTCATAGGTATCAATATTGTGCTTACTGCAAAATTTCCACCATAGCTTTAACGGAGAGTCATATTGCTTTAATGTATTTATGGAAAGAGAATTGACCATTATGTCAAGAGCCGAGTTTGGAGTGCCCCGCCTTAAAAATCCTTGCCTGACAGCAGCCCTGCAGCCAGGGTAAGCTGCTGATATAAGGGATGGTAGTCTCTGAAAGGAGATGATAATAATTTTCTATTAGGCTCAAAAATCATGATTTCCTTGATGGCGATGGCCTTAACTAGTGGGAACCAGGGTTGTGATGGCCAGTAGGGGAAAACTAATATTCCGGTAGCTTTATCTTTTTGAATCTTATTCAAGCATTTTAGTAGGAGTGAGAATGGTGGAAAAGCATAAAAGAAGTTATCTTTCCAATCAAGTGTGAAAGCATCCACTGCGAATGCTTCTGGGTCACATTTCCAAGATACAAATTTGGTACACTTTTTGTTAGTCCTAGAGGCAAATAGATCTATTTCTGGGACACCAAAACATTTTATTATTTGATTAAAAACTTTAGAAGAAAGTTCCCATTCAATATTAGCTTTTCTTGATTCCCTATCCGCTTCAAAATTTTCTTTGGTATTTATGTAAGAGGCATAGATCCAAATGTTCCTATTTTCACACCACTGCCATATGTCTCTAGTGATACTGTTAAGATGAGGGAACTGTATTCCCCCCATTTTATTGATATAAGCTATTGCAGTGGTGTTATCAATTCTCATTAGAATTTCACAGTTATATGTGTCCTTTGTAAAACATTGCAGGCCTAACAGTGCTGCCTTTAATTCTAAATAGTTAATATGATGTTTTTGTTCTGCACGGGACCAAGACCCAGACGCCTTTTTGTGGCCCCATACAGCACCCCAGCCTGTGGTTGAGGCATCGGTGTGTATTTCCATGAAAAAAATAAATTGTTTAATTGGGTTGCTAATTCTAATATTGTTTTTCCACCAAATCAGCTCTGTCTTTACTTCCTGAGATATAGGCATAACTGCATCAAAGTTTTCATGTGATTTTAGCAATTTCAAATATCTTTGTCTTTCCATTAGTTTTGTGTAAAGCCATCCATAAGGGACAGCCGGACAAATAGAGATAAGTGTTCCCAATAATTGAGCAAATTCTCTAATGGTACAAGAATTAATACCACGAAAGGTTTCGATTCTTTCTAATATGTTAATCTGCTTTTCATATGGAACTGATAAGGTTTGGTCAATGGAATTTAAAATAAAACCTAAATATTTACAATGTTGTTTAGGTATGAGTGCACTTTTCTCAAAGTTAATGGTAAAACCCAAATTTTGTAAGAGTCTACATGCTACATCAATGTTGTCCTTGCATTTATTTGGAAACTTATTAAAATACAAACCGTCGTCTAAGTAACATGTTAATATTATATTCTTATTTCTAAGGTAAGTACCTACTGGTTTGAGAAGTTTAGTGAAAACATATGGGGCAGTACAAAGGCCATAAGGCAAGGCATTAAACTCATATAAGGAACCGTCAAAAGTGAATCTTAAAAACTTTTTACTACTTTCAGCTATTGCAACAGAAAGGTACGCTTCTTTCAAATCTATTGAGGCCATATAACAGTCTTTAGACATAAGTTTGCAAGCAGTTCTAATATCCTCTAGTTTAAAATGTTCTGTGTCTATATATTGATTAAGTTGTTTCAAGTTTAAAATAAATCTATAAGCACCATTTGGTTTTGGAACCAAGAATATGGGAGAAGTAAATTGCTGTGTACAGTATGAACACTCAGATATTGCTCCTAGAAGTAAAAGTTTTTCTATCTCAGAAGCAATTATATTTTTCTCCTTACTAGGCCAATGCTGTGGTTCTATGGAATTAGGGGGTGGAATAGTATTGAAAGGGATTTCATAACCCTGTACCCATTGTAACACTACTGGATCATTTGTAATCTCAAGCCAATTATGTAAATAGTATTTAAGTCGTCCTGCATGTACCTGGTTTTCTATCTGTTGTGTCTCGACTTCGATCTGGCTGGGGGTTGTCTCTGATCTGTCTGACGAGGTCGAGGCTGCAGCTGTCTCCTGTACTGTTGCCGGGGTTGTTGCCCACCGCGGGCATGCCGATATTGAGGCTGCTGGTTCTGCGGTGGGCCTTTCCAGTTTAACTGCTTCTTATTTGATGTAGGCTGCTTGTTCTTCTTCGTGGTAGTCAGAATTTGTGCTCCTGTCCGCTGGATGGATTGTGCTATTTTTATCTTATCTGCACAATCTGTACCAAATAAGAACTTATCAGTTTTTGAGCTTTTCATGGCTTCTTGAATGCTCTTTTCTGCTCCTGATAAGGCAAAGTATTTCCTGGAACTAGAATCTTGGTGGTGTATTTCGGCAGCCATCTTTGCTGCGTCATTAATTTCCTCAACAAGAACCTTGGAGTTGATATTCCCTTTCAAAATGCTAGTAAGGGATCGGCCTAAACAAGTCAACAATTTTCCTGTGAGGTTCTGTCGGGTTGCAATTCGTCTGTCTCTTTTTATTGAGGGTTCAGAGAGTGAAGCCATTATCTCTGGGTTCAAAATGGGGGCTACCTCATTTGGGAAATTAGAGGGAGTTTGGTATTTTCCCAAAATATTGGAGCGTGCCTCTTTTCCTAAGCCGTCTGCCATGATCTTTGTCCAACGCAGGGCTAATTCTGGTCTGATGGGCTCCCCAATTTCTTCCTTTTCTTCCCCCTCTTTCCCTAGAGCCAAGAGAAGCTCATCTGGGAGTTGGTCTTCATCTGAAAGTGCAATTTTAATTGTTCAATACAAGGAAGTGCATTGTCTACCCTCTATGTGGTAGCGCTACACCAATTTTATAGATATTTTAGAAATATTAATAAAGAGGCCTTGTCTAGCCGCAGAGTGCTAGCGCTTGCCCTTAACATAAGCCTGTCTATCCTCAAGTGATAGCTCTATGCTCTGAAACTATTTGTGGCATAATACAATACATAGCAGTAATTGAATGCAGGGTGCATGTGTATTGTGTTATTATGTACATATAAAGGTGATGTGGTACATGAGACTACCCAGGCGTTTGAAGTTTCTTGCAAAAATAAATAAAATAATCTTAGTTTAAAATAAGTAAGGCTCACCTATTGGCATATTGGTGTCATCTTCAATGGTGACACATTCAGGAGCATCCCTATGAAGGGGTAGTGATACAGGTGGCGGTGTTTGAGGCGGTAGCGGAGGCTGAGATGATGATTCCTCATCGCTGCTCTGAGAATCTTGGAGTTTTCTCAGTCTCGTTTCCATTTTCTGAATCTTCCTTCTATAATACTCTTCGTTTCTTTTCCTTTTTCCCATCTTGCTTCTTGAATTTCCTTTTTCTTCGATACTTGACTTGAATTTTAGTCGTGAGAGTGATTCGACGCGTGTGAAAATTTTTAAACAAGTGGAAAAAAAACGGTCTCAACTTTCGAAAAGAAATATTATTTGAAACTTTATTTTTAAGTTGTCAAAACATCCGGTAAGATTTTAAGAAAAAAATCATAATCATCATTCATTCATTCACTAACATCATAACCAAAAGCTACCGGAAGTGTTGTTTAGGGTTAGTTGCTTTTGCGACAACATAGCAAAAATAAAAATAATGAATTTTAGGTTAGGTTATTATAAGTAACCTTTTTCCAAACTTACTACAATTCGGGACCATAATAAACGCGACACATCCTATTTGGTAGGAGTAAAAATAAATCTAAACATACCTCTGATTAGGGTTTGCATCATTTTTGTTTACATAACAAACCTTGACCTTGTGGTGCTGGCCGGTTTTCTTCTAGTATTAATTACGCAAAAAATAGTTTTCCACGTATTGTAACACTTTGAACGTTGAACCACTTTAATTCTATAACACAATCATAACGTTTTAGGGTATATTACTCATGGTTTATAATTTTAAAACACATTTTCACGAAAATATTACGTGACAGCGCTCGCACAAAAAACCGTAATGACATTAGATAGTGTTGCCACAGAATATGTCCTGTTTTTTCTTTTTTCTTTTTTAGCTTTAAAAAATTGTGACTCAGCGCTAGTACCTTCACCGTTACTACAAGTAAACCCATCTCGGACAAGTATAGAGTATAATTATCTTAATACCATTATAGTAAGTTACGTTAGAACTCGGTCTTAGGTTTCGAAGAATTTAAAACTTTATGCGAATCAATAGTTTTAAATGTAACGGATTCACGGTTAGAGCTGGTTCAATACTACTACACTAGTACTAATACTAAACTCGTATATAACGTACAGTTGCGCACAACTGTAATATAGTTTTTAATATGTCAATCGAGATCTAGCTCAAAAAGCCTTTAAAAGACAGAATCTCGGGAACACTACATTTTCTGTCATTTCGCAAAAAAAAATCTAGATGTATAGCAATAAAAAAAAGTTTTTGTCAAGCTGAAATTAGTTAGTTCGAACCCGAAAAAAGTGCGTTTATACCCTTAACAACCGAACTTTTCAGACTAATAATATAAGTATAGATATGTTTTAGCAACGGCCCGATCTTGACCGGTTTTCCACCAAACCATCGTAACATTTGTTTCCGTCAATAAACGGTTTTATTGGTATCTCGCCACGGACCAAGCGCCACCGTCTTTTTTCCACAATGGAAATTTTCTCATTGGAATAATGTAGCTCCTAAAATCCATTTGAAAATAATTTTGTGAACATTATTTCACAAATGGACTTTTCTTAAAAATGATGTGCTGTTTTTCAATTTGAAATGCTTTACTTTCAAAGATGCCAATAAAATGACAGCTTTTAATGCAAGAACACTGGTAAAATCATATTGAAGTTCTGTCTCATCAATTCGATAGATGCGTTTTGAAAAATATACACGCACAATTTTATATTAGTGTTTTTTATTTGTAACACTCAGTCTGAACGAAACGAAATGCTTTACTTTACATTCTTCTACTTGATAATGTATAAATGTATGTAATGAGTTCAGTGACTTTTTTGAGAAGAAGAGAGTAATGTTCATAAGTAAACAAAGCTGTATGGTAAAATCTGTTCGTTTACCATGTATTGATATAAGCCAGGCATATTCTCGCGGCAATCGATTTTTTTCATGCAGTCAGTTTTACTGAAATAACAAGTAATATATGCACACTTCAAAAACTATCGCACAAAAGAAATCGAAAAACAAATCAAACAAATCGTGACCCTTATAAAAAAATAAAAAAAAATATCGGTGAACTTTATTCAAATATGAACTTTACGAAAATTGAGGCCCTGATACCTGCCTATGTATATTATTTTATATAAATTGTTATCATAAAAATCAGTGTGATAGCCGATACAGCTACTGTTTCAAATATCTTTCATGAAAACCATTAATTGAACGGACAAAAAGATTAAGCTTATAAACACAGCGTAACGCAAAGTCATGATACATTTGCATATTATTGGACTAGCGAACATTTGCATTACAAAAGATATTCATCAATCGATTTCTAAAACAAACCAGTCAGAATGTAATAAAATCAGGCGACGCAGCGTTTATTAAAACTCAGTCAATTTAACGTGTAAATATTATAGCCCGTCAAGATTTTAAGCCCGGTTCACTGATTTATACATATACTTTAAAGATGCGAAATTATTTATATTATTTATTTATTAAATTGTATTTTATTAAGTTATCTTGGCACCTACGCTAAGCCAACATATGTTTTTTATTGAAGAAGTAATGAATGACGAAGAATGCTAGGTAAAGTTTGACATAATATTTTTGTAGTCTAGCTGTACTAAGTTATAAGACACTATTAGTAATATTATTTATGGAGACACAAATCAATAACTTAATAATCTTTCTGAAGTAGCCCTCTGCAACTTAATTAATTATTCGCTGGTTAATATAAATGAAATTAAAAGTTAAAGCGAAAACTTTCTGTGCAGATGCGAACAATCTGCGCGGCATAACTTGAGGATGCCAATCTAATATTTATTATATGCAAATTTATTACTGCGCTGTGCCAATTCTACACAACACGAAATAATATTATTTAGTTTACAAATAATGTATATATACTTCTAAATAAATACATTAATTGATATAAAAAATGCTATCATTAAATTGGCACAGGAATAAAAACAAACGCAGGTTTTTGCTCTTTCGTTAAGTTTCATTTCCGTTAATACGTCATAGCTCCGACCAATCAGCACATTTCAATAGCTACGCCAAAAATTAATCTCTGGAATTAATACGATTTTGCAAATACATTGGATTCAATGTTCATTGGATTACAGTGATTTTCATTGGATTATCTACGTTCAAAATATGCTTGTCGCGAATATTATTTTTCTGCTTTCGGTATTAAATATTGTGAGCGTATAAGTATGCATATAGTTATTGAATATGATTTTATTATAACAATTAACGTTATTGTTGTGAGTTGCACCTATCATCATACTACTGCTAAAATACGATTACTATTAGTGCTACGACTCAATACAATCGTAGCATCGTAGCAATGCTACGAAAGAATTAAATTCGTAGTCAGCTACGAGCCACGGCGCTACGATCATGCTACGTCCAACTTTAGATTAAATTAGCTTTTGTCCGGGACTTCCTAAGGGTTTGCTTGAACGCCTACGCTGTGTAAAAAATTCAGCGAGGATTTACATAAAGATGAGTCTAGAAAATTCGACTCCACAGGCTAACAAACAAGTTTAAGCGTTTAGCATTTTTGGTCAAAAAGGTAAAAATGTATCAATATATTTCAATTATGGCAAACAGGTGTTCGTAAAACTAAAATTTTACAGTAAATTGACTGTGCTCAGACGGTAGGTATCACTTAAAATATCAAAAACCTTAGAACAACATCATTGTGATGGAATAACGTGGAATTTTAGTTTAATGAACACCTGTTTGCCATGATTGAAATATATTGATACATTTTTATGGTCTTCCAAAGAAAATATACATTTGATGCTAAATTTCAATAAAATGTTTTGTAGCCAATTGTAATAGTTACATTTACATTACTTTACTGATTGCTCGCTTGGAGGCTTTTACGATTAAACGATATAATTTGATCAGATTCTCCGCATGAAAGCAAGCTTTGATAGCGATATAATTGTTTTCAGTAATTATCTAGATTATGAACAATAATTGCTGTTTGGTCCCACACAAACCGATGAAGCCACAAACCATTAGTCCTAGGCTTTACAAAACCATTAAGTCTATGTTTAAATGTCAAACCGAAAACAAAATGGATGATTCGTAGTACATTTTTAACCGACTTCAAAAAAAGAGTAGGTTATCAATTCGACTGTATGTTTTTTTTGTTTATATGCTACCTCATATCGCAGTCGTTTAAGGACCGATTCGAAATTTATTTTTCGCTTACCTAGAGGTTATATGATGATGGGATCTGGGTGCAATCGATGGAAACCCTCAAATTTTAAAGGCACGTATAGTGTTTTTGTACTAAAATCTTAATGTTGACATGTTATTACGTCAACACTGTGTGGAGCTAAGCTGATGGTGGAACTCCTTAACGCTTAGGAGTTCAGTGATTATAAGGACAGAACTTATGAAAGGTAATTAGTAGCTTCTAAAAGAACAGAGTCAAAAGATACAACCCCTTCCCCCTCCCCCCCTTCTATAATCACTAAAAATTAACAAATGAAATTGACTTTTACAAAAAAAGTAAAAACCGACTTCGAAACCAAAATGTACTAAAAAGTCTTAAATAAACTCTTGAAAGGACTCCATTTTAGGCAAACCATTTCTTTTTCGAGTCGGTGCCATCACATTGGCTATCTCAAGCACCATCTTGAGCGTTATCTATCTGGGCACCGACTCCAAAAAGAAATGGTTTGCCTAAAATGGAGTCCTTTCAAGAGTTTATTTAAGACTTTTTTTGCATTTTGGTTTTGAAGTCGGTTTTTACTTTTTTTGTAAAAGTTATTACAAGTCCCGTGTACTTATTGTATTGTATGTACTTTTACAAGTGTAAGTGTCATGTACTGCCGTTAACATTATACGTGTAATATATTGTTTTCCAACAAGTAATAAAAATAAATAAGTAACACCAAAAAAAAGTTTGGTTCCATTCTAAATAACATCTTTGTCTTGAAACTGTTTCGTATCAAGCGTGAATGATGATATTAAAAGATCTGGATCTATTTTATCGTCGTTGGTAGGTTATCGTTAATTAGAACTATTTTCGTAGTTGTTTGCTATTAGTTAACATGGGTTAAATTAAGATGCTTTAAGAGGATCGTGTGCGCGTAAGCTTCCATACAAAAAGAGTATCTTATGGATATGTCATTACATGTGACGGTATGGTAGCTCGATTGGTAAGGGCATTGGTCTGGCTTTTGTGCCACTATACCAGTTTACTGGAAAGTAAGCTTATTTCGTATTTATGACACAAATTATTAGCATTGCGGTACCTCTATCAAGATATCATATTGTAATCACAAGACAAATGTAAATTTAATTATCTGTTCGTGTTTTTTTTACTAAGAGTGGGCTTGCACTTGAGTCTATCCAAAGCTTATCGTGAACAAGATGTCATCGTTTTTCAAATAAATTTCTAACATTAGATAGAATTAATCTTGACTTAAAACAGAGTTTGTATCTGTAGTTTGTGACGTGCCTAATGAGTGGTTGGGTGATTCAAGGCACAATTAAGTTGTAGTGATCCTCTGTAGCGCCTGCGGGGTAATCACCCTATTTGAGACAGTCACAATCACTGCTCGAACTAATAAACACTTATATAGGGATGTTACTCGGTGATCAAATAATAATGATGTATCGATAGAATAAAGTCCTACTATAGTTTTAGATCACCATCTTCATAGATAGGCTCCGTGATTACGATCACATACTAAGAACTGCAATTGCAGGTTTTAGTAGGAAATTGAAGTTTCCAAGATAATCTTATTATGCTTTACTATGCCAAAATTAAAGGAGTCAGTTGAACTTCACTGAAATTCAAGGTAATATCGTTTGTTTTATTTTAAAAATAAAATTTAATGATTTTGAAATGCAGAGCTATGATTTATGATCAATTTATTTTACCGATATCACAATAAAGTCACAATACCACTCCTCAAAAATACTATTAAACCAAAGGCGGCTATCAAAATCAGTCACTATTTGGATCCAGTCATTATTGTCATGGAAATAGCTTACAATATCGTAAACTTGAGACTGTAAGGACTCTTGAGTGTTCATAAATAGACATTAAGTATCGATGAAATATCGATATTATTGCTTTGTGATGTCTCGTCATTATTTAAGTAACTACTTAAAAAACCTATGTTGATAGATACGGCTACTTTAAAATAATTTATAATTTGGGTATGGGATATAATGATGTCCCGAGTTTGTCAACGATATATAATATCCAAGCAAACTTACCATAATTATTATTTAACTAAAGGCCGATTTTCCAATGGTCAGATAAAACTTACACCTACAAGTTTAAAAAAAATACAGTTACTATTCCTGACAATTAAGTAACGTTTTTAAATTAGCCTTATTGTATTTTGTTCGACGAATAAAAGAAAAAATATGTAAAGAAGAAATATGAACAAATAAAATAAAAATAATAATTTTATTTTGACGCACCTATCAAGTATTACTAGCTTACTGTATACTACTTTAAAAGATACTTAAACTTGCGCTCCTTCAATAAAATCCGTCACTCCATCTTGGATAATAACTAGTGTGGTGTTACACAGGCGATTTACGGCTTTTTACTTAATTACAGAGCTGCGAACGATACCACCTAACACCGCCAATGATGTAATTATGTATCTCTATTATTAACTGACTTCATTATGCTTATTATCTGGTTAACAAGAGAACAACACAGCGTTCAATTGGATGAAAATCGATTTATGCTGCGGCTATTTAATCAAGTTTATGATTAACTGAAGATATTGTTAGTTAATATTGCGTTAAGGTTTATTATTTTTCTCAATACTACACCTGTGTTTTATATTAATATCTAGAAATAATAATAAGAAATTGTTTGTCATATTATAAAAATTAGCTATATTAGTGTGATTGAGAATATTGAATGAATATGCCGAACACATGACATGCTGTCTTCGAGTGAGTTCTACATACAATTCAAGGACTTACATTACCAAAATCCTACGTATTTATAGTCTAGTAAATGCCTAGATGTATAAATAGGTCATCAGCAAAGTTTCATAATGAAAGAAAATATATGCTCATGTAAATCTGTCAAATCCATTTCGACGAAGCGAATAGAGCGGGGTCCAAGCTAAATGTGAAAAACGAACAATGGAATGTAACACAGCAAGTTAAATAAGTAAGCCCGAACTTACACAGCTCATCTGAGAGCTTTGAGAGGCGCGTGCTATTTCTTTAGAGATATCCTAATGATTTTTCATCTCTCCTGTTCGGAAAATAGAACTTTCCTGTGTAGATAGCCGGGTGGAAAATAGCTTATCCATCCCTAGGGTGGAAAGTAATTTAGTTTTAATTGACATGGCATAGAGTCAAGGCCTGCAATCAAAGCTTGGACCAAAGATAATTGAGTCACATCATGTTATTAAAATAACAAACATTTTTGCTTAGCTATAAATTGAAAATCATATTGTGTAGGTATTATGTATAACCGTTGATGAAAAAATATACAATTTCTAATTTTAATTCAATGAATAATTAAAATATTTGGCTGCTCGCCATAATGCTAAGATATTTTTTTTTAAATTTTATATTGTCAGTGTCATTTCAGGAAGGATTCGTCCAAAGCCGTTAAAACTATTATAAAAAAAAAGAAATTATTTTTGGAATTTGTTATTATCTGTGGAAAAAAATGGATCGATATTCTTTACAAAGATTTTAATTATTTGATATTTTCTGCTTTTTTGTACTCTGTTTTCATGTATTCGTGCCGTTATTCTTTCTTATCGTGTTAGGTGTTATTAGTACTGTAAATCAACTGTCATATTTTGTTCAAAACTTGAGTTTTTCTTTCTCGCTGAACTTCATAATACCTCACCAAGACATCTACAACAACTTTTGTAAATTTAATGTTTTCCTCACAGTCGAAATGAAAAATAGTATGTTTAACTCGGGTGAAAGCATCCATTTCACTCTCGAATTATTGGCGCTCTCACTTCGTTCGAGCGCCAGAAACATCTCGAGTGAAATGGGTCGCTTTCTCCCCTTGTATAACAATCTACTATTACAGATTCGGTATGTTTTTTTTACCTACGAGTAGGTATGTCCACGATTAGTAGTAAATATGTCTATGGTAAGAACGCTATTACTGCGGTTTTTCCAGCTGCAGAAAGTCGTTGCAAAGCCGTGACAGTTGATGAGCTGTTTTTAGTCCGTAAGTTTTCTTAAACATCATCATTGTAATTATAAATATAGTTTAGCCACCCTGAGAATGCTTTTATGACGTTTTTACAGAATATCTATAGGAAAAATGACAAAGTCAAAACGTATGACATTATCTTCATACATTTGTGTCAAAACTGAAAACGTCAAAATACCATTCCCTGAACAGCTAAATTATAGTGACCCTTCTGATATTGTCTATTGTGTAACTTAGAAGTAGAGCAGGGACGGGTTGAATCAATTCAGTTTTAAGGCGGGATTAGCAGCTGGACGAGAAATGATATTTTCAAATCGAATGTAATATTCAGTTGGAGAAAACAGGGCTCTGAGTATCGCAATTTTTATTCGAATTGAATTCTCCGATAATATTTTACTAGAAAACCACGTAACTTACGTTGCGAAGATTGTTTTTCTTATAAGTTTTATTCTTGACTCTGAAAGACCAATGGTTAGAAAGTGTTCAAATAAATGTAGCGTATTTATACAAGACAAAAAGGTTCCAATTTGTTTGGCGTACTTTTTCAGGATCTTTCACTTGTTTTGTGTTTAAAGATTTTGCTTTGATTGATTTGACATTTTTTTTTTAAAACGATACTTTTATATTACACTTACTAGTCTTAAGTATTATATTTTTTAAATTCTCATACGTATGCTAGTTTAAAATGTATTTGTTCTATAGACAATGTGTAGTCTGATAATAAATAAATTAAATTAAATTAGGTTTCACTTTATAAGTATTTTGTAGTAATAGTGCCTAATTTAGTATGGCACATAATAAGCTGTCATTGAATGAAGAATAACCTACTTGCCACAAATTTGAGTTTTTCACCCACCCAAGCGAAAACGTACTAACCCAAAATAAGATTTATAATGAGAAAGGTCCCCACGGCGCAGTTAGGGTAGATGCTCCGGTTGGCAGCCTGCGTCTCAGGAGGCTCGTTACCACGCACTTTCTGGTTAGACAAGCAATGTATTGGAACAGACCTTGGAGTTAAATTAGAACAGCTGTCAGTAAGTGTATTGATTTGTAAGAAAAACAGTAATATTATTTTCAAATAACTATTTTTACTATGTAAGTAAGTACCGGAAATATTGTTATGTCCAATCAGCGGCAGGAGTACCAGAATGTAGTGGGGATATCTATTGGGATGGATCAAATAAGCGTTCCCTTGGTGTTGGGTAGCGGCAACATTATTACTGGTAGAAGGCTGATGATATAGTATCAGGAAAGGCTTTTAACTGGAATCGGGAAACCCCCGTTTCTTAAACTGCGGTGTGAAAGGCGAGAATAGAATGAATAGAATAGAATGATTATTTATTTGACACACACAAAGGAATAAAAAAAAACAAACAAAAATATCAAAATACAAAATTAAAAATTAAAAAATTTAGACGGAACAAAAAACACAAAGCCTCGTAGTGTGCCAAAAAGGACCCCGCTCAGTATAAGTTGTGACAGCAGATGGTAAGCATGCCACGACACTGATTTTCAGCGGGAGCCCTTGCTAAGTGCTGGGTGTAAACACACACTTGAGGGAATAAACTTAAAATTAACAATTAAATACGTAAAAAATAATAATAATGTGAAATTTGATTAAAATTAAACAATGTTAGATAATTGGAATTGAAACAAATAGTATAAATAATAACTAGGCGAGAGGAAAACCACCACACTATCTTCCCTGATTTGCAGTTTTTATCTCTGACGACGTGTTTGGTGTATTGGTTAGCGCTCCTGACTATTACGCCGGCCGTCGCGGGTTCGAATCCCGCACGGGGCAAATGTTTGTGTGATGAGCATGAATATTTGTACCTGAGTCATGGATGTTATATGTATTTAAGTATATATGGGAGACGCCCCCGTCATAATCGTTGTCTGGTACTTCGTAACACAAGGACGTGAATTCCTTACCACGAAACCAGACAATTGGTGTGTTTCTGGCGCATATTTATTTATGGAAAAAGACCGATAAGAGCCTAGCTCTTGATATTGAATGCATCAATGAAAGCATATCAAGGCCTTTTGTAAGTGAATAGAATGGTGCTAGGGTAAACAAAAGAAATAATCATTAAAGGCATGATTGTAATCATAGCAGCAGAACACAATAACTAAAGCCTTAGTGGTGATCACAAAGAGTGAACGCTGTCATACAGCCTGCTGAATTAAAAAAGTAATCGCGCTACTTCGAGTTGTATTTGCAATCTAGATTGAAAATAATAATTAAAGCTGTGGAAAGAAAAAAATATTTTTATTGTGTCACTACAAAGCAAGATCCATCCGACAGAAGTACTCTTAGTGAATAAAATAATAAATACTTGTAATATTTTGGTATTATAAGTGAGATAAAAGTACACTCTTCTGTTTTCTAATTAAAATATCATTTCTAGATCAATATTATTATGCCAAACGGCTCATAAAAGACAAACACTTTGAGATTTCACTTTTAAGGACATGATAATTGCCACTTTTTTATTTTCTTTTTCTGTGTATTTTTTTCTTTCAATCTTTGTATATTGTGTGATTTTTATGTGTTATATTGTGTATATGTGTGTTTGTGATGTTAACCAATAAACGATTTTTCTTTCTTTCTTTCTTTACTCGCAGGTACCTTATGTTAATGAACAACCCTACCTAAGTAACCTAGATCCTAATAACCTTTTTGTTTCATAAGTTTTCTAACAGAAAAATGACAAGTTATGCATACTTTAACCCTCTCTCTTGCAAATGCATCGCTCACATTAACATGAAGCTTGAAAAACCGGCCAAGTTCGAGTCCATGACATTCTAAGGTTCTGTGTCATATTTTAAACGAAAATAAAAGGTAGTTAGATGCCGTTTATAACATAAAGGGGCCTATAACACCGTCGACAAATAAGCACAAACTACCATGGCCCACGTAGAGGTCCCTTAACATACTACGATCCCAAGTGGGTAGATGCAGGGACACCATGTTCAGCTAAGGCCTTTCCGATGGAGCCGACCTGTCCTGTGTCTGTGGTTTCACTCCACAAGACATGTCCCACCTCTTGTCTTGTCCTGTATGCCCCGATTCTTGCTCTCTTGAGGATCTTATGTGTGCAAACGACAAGGCAATCCGCGCCGCTAATTACTGGGCACTACAAATTTAATTGACCTACCATCGACACGCTAAGAAGAAAAAGAACGAATAATTCAAATATGTTTTTTTTTAGAGCTAAGTAGAGGACAGATAACACTGATAGAACTAAGGCATTGTAAAACTGGCCAATAAATTGTTTAACTCGAAATATATCAACAACACTTGATCCTTACCTCTGATTACAGTTGACCTGTAGAGACAAACAAATGAACGAGCCGTGGGGGTTTAAACACGGCAGAAGCGACGGCTGCCACCGACATGTTCTCGGCATGCCGTCGTCAAGTGCCGTTCATTTGGAAAAGAACATAGAGATCCATTCGTGCGAATTTAGAAACGGAATCCTAAAAACTTGCAAAGTCTCCGTTACGCCAGCATTCAGGTTCATCAAAATTCATGATTCTTAACGTGCAGAATATTATATCAGCGTTAATATTTCACAATAGCTGCTGTCACAGTGCACCGGGGCTGTGAAATACGAAATTACTTACCGCAAAATGGTCCGAGAGCCCGCTCTATTCAATAATTTAAAGATTTTACATGTTGGGCACAATGGAGCTTTCACACGTGATTAAAATATTTTATTGTGACATTTTTTTTTTAAAGAAACATTCGTATAGATGTAGATTAACTTTTTACCGTATTCTTACAATATATTTTAATGACTATAAATTAACATGCTCATTCTACTACCTAATATTATATTTGTTTATTGTCCAACCATCAAATCAATGGCGCTTTATACTAAAGAAATTTAAGCTATATGGTACAAAGAAACATATCCGAATCAATTGCGCTTTATATTAAAGAAAATTGAGCTACAAATAAATCATATCAAAGAAGAAACTTCCGAAAAATGCAGTACAACAACAATATTTCAAAAGTTGCTTGAAAATGCTGACGATTCCTCTAAACTTGAAACTCCAACAATCCCAATATAAAGAGACATGATTTCAAATAACGTGAGTACTCTGTTTTCTGTTATTTTCCGAGAGAACGGAAAGTATTTTCTCCTGTGCTACGAGGATAAACATTATAGCAAACACGATTTATAGGGTACAAATCGCCACGTAGGTTGGCAATGTGTGATACTCGCAATTGATTCCCGCGAGGATATGCCTCTTAGTAACGAGTTTGGCCCCGAAACACGCGACTATTGATTTACTTGTAAGTCCCATAATTATATTATTTCCTATTTGGGCTACTTTTCTGATGGATTTTGAGCCCCTGCTTGTCTTCAAATCACTTTATTACCTAATAAATTACTCGTAAACACAACAAAAACAGGTCATTTTGCGTGTACTCATAATTAAATTCCAAATACTTATAAATACCCGTGCCATTTCACTATCACATTGAAAAATATAGATATCAATAAAATTATTTGTAATTATACGAGTAATAAGGGCCAGTTTTTTGGTCCGTAGTAATGGTAAAGTTAGCGGTTGAATATTTACGATTATGTGTGTTTTGACAAATAGTCATTAAAATAGCCATTCTGACATTCGGTTAAGGTAATTTTCCTTAAAAGCACCCACAATCATAAATATTCAACCGCTGGTAACGTAACTTTACCATTACTATTGATGAAAAAACTGGACCTTATTCAGTAGTATCTATACTATTAGGTGAATTATCGACTCAAATGCAAAGCTGAATACAATACAGGTATTACTTTATTGTACCTAGTAACTGTAAATAAAGAAATAAGATGAACAAATAACACATAAAAAAATTTAAACATCGCTAATTTCGGGGCCTAATACAAAATGGCGGTGTTCAAATAAGTGGTGGCGCCTGTAGTGGCAGACACAGTGTGGCGTACTATCGTCCAACTTCTTCACAATACAAAACTTTGCGCAATTTGGGTTGCGCTTGTGTGCAATTTGCGTAACTTTTGTGTTTACAGCGCGAAATCGTCTGTGCGATACAGGATACTGTGTATTTTGAATTTGTAGAGATGAGAAAGAGAGTATCACACATTGTACAAATACACCTATTATTTACTAGGGTTAAAAAATAGGTATAATTTTTTTTTCGTGACTATAAAATGTAAAAAATATGGACTATTTTGTAAGCCATTGATGTCTCATGATCGTATCATACACATATCATATTCAACTTCAATTAATAAATAAATATAAAAATATTTACTTCAATATCTACACTTTAATAAAAAAATAGTGAATTTTTAGCCAAATATCAACTTTAGCATTTAATAAAGAACTACGTTAGGCACACACACCGATTTTAGTATGCATAAGATCTCCCAAAACTTAATAAGAAAATCTTTGGTCTCATACCACTCCACTATGAACTACATTCCTGCACAAAAAACATTCACGAAGTTTCGCTTTCATGAAAAACGAGTAAGAATATTAGGTATCAAAATTTAAAAATTGCTCACCTTTATATGACGCTGACTGTATATGTATATGGCTGACTTATATCGTGTTGCACCAAATTGCATTTAGTATGCGATTGCATAGAAAAAAAACAGAATTGCCCGACATGTCGGCACAGCCGTCTAGACAGTAAAATTTTATTATTAGAGCCAATGTCCAGCTGACATATGCCATACTGTTGGACTGCAGTAGCCATTCATAAGTGGTATTTTAACCATAGAATTATTATCCCTTTCGGAATAGAACGACAAAAGCGAGATGTCAGTAGGATAAAGCTGTGCGATAAAAAGAGATGCGAGATATGATGCAGCAGAACCATTTTTGGCCAAAGAGCCTCGCTGAAAATTTATTTCATGTGTTTTTTAATAATTTCAAATGAAATTGTGTATATTTAAGATAAATTGTGCTTCTGAAACATGGAGACGTGATCGGTGATTGATTATTGTTCATTACAGCAAAATAACCCTTACAACTTTTCATATAAGAGGTAAATTAGTCCAAATCAAAGCCTCTCAATTAACGATTTATATTTGCCAATCCGGTTTAAATTTAAAGTACGAAGTTTGCTTAATCTTTTCTATAAATGTTAACGTTATGTAAAAAGTAAAGACAAAATAACATTTAATGCATGTTTACGAATATTTTGTGCAAATAAATAATTTTTCATTTTACATTTTATTTTAAGGCTGCATGTTCTATATTTTGTGTCGACTGTTTATCATGCGGTAAACTAATATATTTAACCTAGGAAGATAAGTATTTAAATCACCTGGACGAAAGATTATCTCATTTTAAGTTACAAATGTAACTTACTAAAATTGGTTATTTTCATCCAAAATCGGTTTCGTTTGACAGCTTTTACTTGTTCTTCTATTCCGATAGGAATATTATTTTTATGATTTTAACACATAGTGTGCTTTAAGTCAGCAGCATTGAAAGGTGACACACCGCCGCGCTGTCAGAATAGCGAGGTATATCAATTGTTCTCTTGTAGTACAACTGATGCACAACTCAGTGACTACTTAATTAGCGGAATTGAGGCCCAGGGCATGATCGGATCCATTAGATGCCAATGGTCAAAAGTAGACAGTCACGTGACCTTTGGAAGGCTACTAATCGACAAGCTTACCCGACAGATAAGAATCGATTAAAATATCAAGAGTTTACACAACTTATATAAACGATAAAAAACATCATTTGTAAGTAGGTAAGAGCTCCATCGCGTTATTAATTTTTTTTGTATCATCATTTTAACTTTGAGCTATTTATAAATTATGCTTGACTGTCCAGCGGCCCATTCATTTGGTTCGTCTTTTAGTGAGCTAATGATAAAAAAAAACATAAAGAGTATATTTAGGTAGGTATTAATTAGCTTTATTGGTGCGCTAGATGTCCTTTTGATAAAACCGGCCAAGTGCGAGTCGGACTCGCGCACTGAGGGTTCCGTGCCAACTTAAACTGAATTAGGGATACTTACTTCCACTTAGCCAAAATACCATAATATTTTCTTGACCGCAAATATAACTTTGTTTTTCATAGTCTTTGTATCAAAGACAAAGTTATATTTGCGGTTGATAAAAATGTGCTATATCTCAAAAACTACCAGTTCAATTTCGGTCAAACCAATTTTCTTTGAAAGTTTTTGTTGAGATCTACATCATATATTTTTTTCCAAATTTTCACTTCCTTAGTTCAAAAGTTAGATGGGGGGGGGACGCCCATTTTACCCCTTGGGAAGCGTCTATATCTCAAACTTTAGACTTTTAGAAAAAATGGTTTTAGAAACCTCAATGTCATTTTAAAAGAGCTATCTATAGACACCCCACAGGTATAGGTTTGGGTAAAAAATTTTTTTTAGGTTTTAGTTTCATGTATGGGAGCCCCCCTTAAATATATATTTTTTAAACTTTTAGTACATGAATCGAAAAGCGGTAAATAAGATACATCTTACTAAGTTTCAGCTGTTTGATGCCAATAGTTTTAGAATAAAGTGCCTGTGACATACGGACGGACAGACAGACAGACAGACTTGACGAAACTATAAGGGTTCCGTTTTTTGCCATTCGGCTACGGAACCCTAAAAAGTAAGAAAAAGATATTTGTATTTAAAAATGAGGTCAATCATATCAAAAGGCGCATTTACATCTCCTCCACCTATCAAAGTCTTTAGTTATTGAAAAATCGTTACAAAAAATTAATGGCCCTTTTCACAGTAGACAAAGCCTGTTGAAATTATTAGAATCACGCCGAATTTCCTTCTAAATGGGTCCTTAGAGATAAATGAAAACTTCCTGGCTTGGAACAAATGGAAGCTATAATTACTGAGATGTTTATCTGGAGATAAGCGATCAACCGATCTATTGAGCCCTTGCTTCAGGCCTTTCAGACTGACAAGACACTTTATTTTTATTGTATTATGTAAATGGTAAACTTGAAAAATCGTTTAAGTGAAGAAAAAATGTTTATACGTTTTGCTTTGTCAGCCCGTTAGGGTTGACTCGTTCATAAGTTATTATGTGTTTTATATATGAGATACAAGTGTCTGTAATAAAATGTTAAAGTAATTAAAAATACTTGGAATTCTTACTATACAAAGGAAAATACACTAATATGGCATTACATGGCATATAGTACTTACCTAACCAATATGAAATCAAACTCAAAGTACCTACGTAGTCGTGACGTTTCAGATTAGAGTATCACAAGGTAACTATAATTATTTAAATAATCACGTCTTATTAAGCCCTTTTGCTTGTAGGTAACATTTTAATTAAGGAGAAGCGACCTTTATCCGCAAATAAAGTGGACAGGCACTGCATTATTCTTAAACCTTACGTCACCCGCGCTTTCTACCCACGCTTGCCACGTTAACCCACGCTCGCCACGTAAACCAACGCGAGTTAACACCCAAATGTGGTACGTGGCTCTCCCTTACACAGGCCGTAAAAAAAAGTCACGTCAAACACCGAAGGTTATCTTATCTTGAACAAAAATCCAGCGTGACCCACGCTCTCGTAATACGTAGACACCATATCCATTTATTCTCTGTGGTCAATGACTTGGGGTGAAAAATAAATACGAGTGTTTTTTACTTTATATTATCTACAGCTATAACACAATATTGTTTATCAAGAAGTCAAGAGCATGGCTGAAAAGCGGAAAGAATAGAAGAAACTCCGCCGATAAGATCGATTATATCACTATATATGGAGTGAAGCAGCGGTGATTCTCGTATAGTAACAATCACGAGTCATTCATTTAGCAATTAAAAATATATTTTGTGTTCTTACTAACCTTAGTTGTTTAAGTTTAATAATGTTACTAACAAATTGAGTCCTGGTCACTTGAATAAATAATTTTTATTATTATTATTTAGATTGTTTTATGGTAAAGTGTTTTTCTCATCTTACTATTATGTATGTACTTATTTTAACCGAATAATAATACATGTAGGTAGGTATGACATGGCATGATATAGCATACTAACTCCGTAGTAGATCTTAGTTGATATAGTGTAACATACTCGCAGTCGTAGTAAAGTCATTAGAAGCAATGTCACCTTAAGCATTCAGCAGATTGGAAAGGGACAGCGTTTTGTCTTACTAATAGATTCGGGGGTTTGGCAAATGGATAGAGTTCACATACTATTCGGCTATAGATTAACGTATACGAGCCCTACGGCCCATCTACGTTTAATCTTATGTAGCACTCGCCTCACTACTACATAAGATATGTAGTAGGCCTAGTAAGTGTTCGACGGATAATCGATTGTGGCATTACTACAGTAGACAACACTAACATATGGACAGCACTAGAGCTGACAGATAGATCGTGTTTGACATTATAAGGGTATTGATTGTATTGTTTAACAGGTTTATTGTTTTAATGCGCAGATTTACTAGGATACCCGACCCCAGATGAACTAAGAATAAGGGCTGGAATGATGATGATGATGATGATTGTATTGTTTAAATTGTGTAATTATTATGTTACGGAATAATAATATTCATCATATATGAAATGACGGCTTGTATTAAAAGAGTTAATGAGGTACAAAATATAAAATTCACGAGTATAGCTATAGCACATGTTGTATGATACTGATAAGGAAAATAATGTAAATGCATAGTTTTTCAATAAATAAGTAATCGCTAGACTAACGAATTCCATTATTGTCTCCATAAATAATTAAAATAGAATAGTTATGTCAACGATCAGCCTATTATGAACAGTCGCCAGCACATCAGACTATACTTTATTTGTTGAAAAATAGCCCTTATTCTAACAGCATAAGATACTGCAGTGTTTATTTTGACGTGCTGTCTTCCGTACATAGCTGTTTAAAAAAAAATTGCGTTTTATCATTGAAGACTATTCTCAAACTCGTGTTCAAAATCCAGAAACCCCTCTGCACTATCTATATTGTAATCTTATGTATTGCATCAATTTGAATAGCGTGCTAGACAAACTGTAATTTATTGTTGTGAAAGCAATCTCTTTCGCGATCCTCCTCGAACGAACGATAAATTGAGTGTCAGGATTTACCGGCGATACTGACAATTATTTTGTGTCGATGCAATACTGCTAGGAATTTTAAAACAAACTGCGAATTCGATTTGCAATACGGCGCTGCAGATACGTAAATAAAAGTGTTTGATAAACTGCCTATCTCGAACGATTTCCATACACCAGTGTATTGAACAGTGCAGTGCTCAGTCAGAATTTAGAATTGATTGACAAAAAAATACAGGCATATTGTTAAAACTGCTTTGAAGCATCAAGTACAGCATTTGTACTTTCTTTTTGTGCAATATAATAAATAAAATTTTAGTTATGATAGAAGTCATACCATTGTTTTATTTTTGTGTTTTTTAAGCAATGTTTCCTTATGTAGTATCGAATGGTTGAGTTCTCTTTACGATGAGTTAGATGCTTACTTAAATACCACAAGTAAGTATTTAAATTATCTAAGAACTGTAAAAGAAAACTGTAACAATACTGCTCATGAAGACGCAACAAATAACTTTAATATAGTATCCCGAAACAAGAGTAGAGTGTAGAAAAGAGCTCTGCAAGCAACGGATTTAAACATATAGTATTCACTATCCGTCTTTATCTCAAATCGTTCTTATCCCGCCTCTAGACGCAGATAGAGATATATCGGCGCACACGTCGCTTACCGATCGAGAGATACGGGGCGGGCGGATAAATGTGCCCCGTACAGTCGCGAGCGTTAAAACGTATACAGGACATTCGATTCAGAGCCATATTGCAGGGTTATAAAAGCTCGTGTGTTCACTTTTAAAGGTTCGTGGCTGTACATGTGACAAACGCGCCTTGCTGAGATTGGCGCGCACATTTTTAACACTTCAAATGTTATGTGACTTACATTTAGAATTTTGTAGAATAAACGCAAGTTGGAAGCGATTTTTTCACAGAGAAATTCAAACTGTGTTTACAGATAAAAAAAATACACAGTTGTGTATTGTAAACATAAAACTACTGGGTACCAATAATTTTTTTCAACATAAATAGATCCTAGTTTTGGCAACTTAACAATATCACCAAAATGAATGCTTATGTACTCGTCATGTTGGTGCAATTAATCTTTGTTCAACGTATTTTATTCTGTCATTCAAAAACTTACTGTTTTACCCATAAAATTAATATAGGAATAATAATTTTATGGTTTTACTACAAGTAAATAAACGTCAATTAAGTCAAATGACTGAAGTGACGTACATTTCATCTAAGCCGCATAACATGTAAACAGAGTTGAAATCTTGTTTATTTATTTGTGGTTAGGCCGTTAAGCCTTTATTAAAAGCAAATATACTGAAATTATTTCCGGGTCACAACCGATGAAATTCTTTAGAGCGGAAAAATACTGAACTAACACAAGGGCTAATAAATCACCAGCTTTAAGTGTAGCCTTGTCACTAAGTAACTTGTTATCTGATAACTTACGGCACATCTGAAGACCACTTCGCCCGAAGCCTACGTTAAGCCGTGGAGTAAAAGATTTACCCAGTTTTATCTTGAATGTCCTTTCCTAATTTACTTTCGGCCCAGTTCAATTACCATTGATTCGACAGTTGGGTTGAAAGCGAAATAAAGTTAGTGCTTAGTTGGTACAAAGATTTCTAAGGGTTCGATAAGGGCGCTAGAAATTCTGAAAGTGTGACAGTTCGAGGAATTTGACGTAAAAGTTTAGCAATTTCGATGGGCTTTGGTTACGGTTTTAACGGAAACTAAGGGTGCGCTTTGGTGATGTTCTCTTTCAGGAAGGGAACATCTATACATATATTAGTAACTAGAGGACCCAGCGAACTTTGTTTCGCCCCGGCCCGTCCCGCACCAGTCCCGGTCCCATCGAACGAGATAAATGTATCCTATGTCTTACTGGTTATAAGCTCCTCTCCACCGTTTCGCCCCGGCCCCGTCCCACCCCAGCCCCGGCCCCGTCTAAGGGGATTGAAAAATAGATGTTGCCTTCTCAGACCTACTCATTATGCTCACAAAATTTCATGAGAATCGGTCAAGCCGTTTCGGAGGAGTATGGAAACGAAAACTGTAACACGAGAATTATATATATTAGATTTAAGTACTTTCAGTCTAAAAAGAACAAAGATTACATAAATACGCAACAGTTCTTGTCCCACATCGAAACCTATTCCCTGGTCCAGAGACAATTTTAGTTCTAAAATTACTTTACACTGACCTGATTTCAAATGAGGTGCTAACTGTGAATTAACTTTGATTGCGGACATCGTCTCTTTAGCCACCCACGACGAAACTGACAGTTAAACTCGTTCAAAGTTTGTTCATGAACTATGGTACTCTACTCTGGATGCTTTTACTTACATTAAAAAAAGAAGTTATTAATTCAGACATCAAACTAAGAAGTTATCGATTCGACGTGTATGTGTGTGATATCGTTGGATAATATTCAAGTACGTTAATCTATTTAGGCTTCCAACCAAGTCTGCAAAGTTTAGTTATGTTTGTATATGTGTCCACGGATTTATCTAAAATAAAATGTCATAGCGAAATGTTTCTTTAAATCCAAATCTTTAGATCCAGTCGTTTATAAAATTTAAGGGCTATAACTAAAAATCAGGAAAAAAACTTAATAAATCCGCTTTCATAACGCTTTAAATGACGCATTTGTGTTTTATTTTCTGTATGTATTTCAGACTCTACCCAACTCTGTTACCCATTTGATGAGTAAGAGAGAGAGAAGAAAATACTGACAATGTCATATAATATAGACGGTAGAGCCTTGGGTCTCCAAACGCGTCATATTACATCTTTCCTGGAAAGCGTTTTGCGCAAACATTTATTTGATATTGTAACTCAAAGTGGCTTTTGCCTGAAACCTATGCGTTAACTTTGGAATTAGATTTAGTTGGGAATACCGCGGAAACCACGTACTGGGATTAAACACATTAATGTTGGATATGTTTTTCTATGACTGATACAGTGTTAATAGGCTTTAAATTTATTTCTAAATAATGTGTGTCGCAGTGGTAACTATCATCTACAAAACGACTTTTATTCCGCAATATTGCTAGATAAACCAAATTTTCTTTAAATGTGTCTATATTAATAATATTCTCTCAACAGAGATAGGCCAGGTACGCAGGAGATATTATAGTGCCCAGATGGGTGCGCTATACAAAAAGCGTCTGATTCTTCACTCTCATTAATTAATGCTGCCATCTTACTGAATTCAGTAAGACGGCAGATCCAACATGACCGATGAGGGATCAGGTGCAAGTCCAGCTTAACTTGCATTTGAAGCACGGGGTGTCATCACCATCAACTTTCTGACTCCGAAGCTTTCGTCCCGACCCGGGATTCGAACCCGGAACCAGCGCACTAATCGCTACAATAACGAGGCAGTCAATTTTAAATGTGTCTAAATTAAATGATCAACATAAATATATGTACCTAAAGCCTAAAATAATATGGGGCCACATCAAGACTGATCGACTTGTGAAAATATAAGTATTTTTATTAACAAACAAATTATGTTTATGTTACGATCAATGATAACGTTACCATCTCAAGCGGGAAATGATGAGTAACGATGACACAGATTGTATCTAAATCATACAGAACCACAATTCAAGACGTCATGACTTCATCTTGCATGCAAAGCGTAGGCTTCATTCAGTATGAAAATGAAGTTCAGAATCGGTACGCCCACACAGCACGAGTAGTGTGATTATGACGTCACGGAGAAAATTAAATACAAAAAATAAACTAGGGTGTGTATTGCGATGCAGTTTTGACAGTTAAACAGCTCTGCTTTACTGTCAAATTAGAAATTGTTATTGCAATTTCGTATTAAGTTGATAATATTACTATAATATCACAATATTAATATTAGTATTCATACCACTGTAGTATCATTATAATATTATTACATTGATAACATTCGTTTACACTGAGTGGGGATTGAACTGCCTCGGAATTGAACGGATTAAGTTGGAACGCAATGTAAAAAAGTTATGCGAATCGTTTAAACAGTAAAAATATAAGCCTTATTGGCAACTTTTTCTAGAAATCAATTGTAATCTCAACTTAAGCAATTTGTTCTACGCTTTTTTCTACACAAAATAAAATTATACCTGAATTACTAGAACTGTAAACTTTATTGCACTGAATAAATAACGTAGTTTCTTCTTTATAGCACAAGTTAACTAGTTGCTAGCATAGATTCCAATCTCGAATAAAAATAAGTTACGGTCTAAAATTAGGAAAACTAGCAAAGGGTAACCTTTATAAAACAGGAGCAATATTATAATATTCCTTAGGTTTTTAAGTATGAATATAAATCTTCATCGCGGTATTTGCTCATTCTAGCTCATTAGTAATGTTCAAAGCGATGCTTTTTTCTATCTGTCATCTAACTAGATCGCCATGCATAATTATAGATATGTGTATAGGAATTTAAATCGATGAAAATTAACTTAATTTAACCTTTCTGTAATGTACTAATAAAACCATATATATACCAAACCTACACGTGTCATGTCATATCAAGTCTATCTATCTACTCCTCACACTAATGTATCTCGTATTAATAGACACGCCATTATTTTATATGAAAACACTGGCTACAATAATAAAAAGGAACTTCTAAGAATAGCAGACATTTTTATGCCCGCAAAGGTCGCAAAGCAATCACAGACGTTATTTTGATGAGATCAAAATGCCACGCAATTACATGGCAGGATGAAGCTTGTACCTAAAGATTTATGCCTAGAGAAAGCATCCTGGCATCATAACATTGAAAAAATGAGTTTTTAATTATCTTGAATACGGTTGTATACTGCAGGGTTACGTTGTTCAATTTATAAATACAGACCTAACTTCATAATTTATCAGTCATCGTAACTGGATTACTTTTGGCATTCATGAAGTCGTAAAAATTGCGATACGAAATGTTAAAAAAGGTTTTTTTTTCCCAAAGGATGTCTAAAAGAGATCAATTATAGCAATAAGACCGCTTAAATAGTTTATTTCCTCTAAACGAATTTGTAATTAAACATGACATTCTGTTAAGTCGTTTGTATAAAATCACAGTACGAAATATATATAAAAAATTTTTTTGTCCAAAGTATGTATGGAAGAGTTCAATTAAAGCGATAAGACCGCTTAAATTGTTCATTTCCTCTAAACGAATTTGTAGGTAATTATTAATTTGATTTGCAATAAAGAGTTATTTATCTATCCATCTGCCTCATTGAAAAATCTATTAAGAAAGTAGGTAAGGAGTCTTAATAAATCGTTTTCAAGCTATGTACAACTACATTTGTAGTTGTAGCAGGAACAGCACAAGGTACAAAAAATCATGCTGATCGCTTATTTGCGTGACCAAAGGGTAAAGGGTAATCATAATGTCTCGTAGCCGTGCACCGCTATCTTGGTACATACAAATATAATTTTCATTGTCATTTTTTAATGATGCGTAAGCCTATCAGGTTGTAGTTGTACAAATATAGATTTCCCTGATCGTTTCTTGTAATGGAATTCGACGACACTTTGTTTACCCCTTTGGTAGTGCCATGTGAGCAAAAACGAAGTACTTATTATGAGAAAATGTTAGTATATCGGACATCTTTATAACATTGATTTCTTTTTCTTTGTTTTCTAGGTATACAATTATGACACAAACCATGTATGAATAAAATTATGATCAGCAACTTTTATAACTTACTTTCTTTGTTTGAGATGTCATCTATAGAACAAAGAAGGTACGAACATATAGACAAAAGTGCGAATTATGAAAGTGTCTTAAGTAAGCCCTTCGTGTTGATTTTGAAATGGAACATCATTTAGAAATGTTTTAAAATAAAAGCCTTTTTAACACTTTTACATACACAGTAAACACATACTCGCAATACAGAAAAACGAAACGCAAATACTTTTCAGTTCAAATAGTGCTGAAATGCAAATGGACGCTGTTTTTCGGGGTAAAGAACAGTTCAAACAGAGTTATCTGAATGATGACGCATATGCAACTATTTGCAATACAATTTCGGTGCATTAACGTAAAGGACGGAAACAAAAAGCAAACTCGGTGGAAATTTTACTATGAGATTTGAATATCTATTCCATTGTTTCAGATATTTATCTACGTACTGAGTAACCCACAAAATATTATTGTATATTTTTACAAATAGGACTACTTAGATGGGAGAACCACACAGAAGCCATGGTAAGAGTAGGCATGTAAACATTATAATTAAAATCCAATTGTTCGAAATTACTTTTTAACTAACTTTTTTGCGAATTTCAACTCATTTTTATCTCATTATAGAGAATAGAAATCACTTTTATTATTTATTTCGTTCTTCTTTACGTAAGTTATGTGACAAAAATAATAACAGAAAACGTGAAAATATCATAGAAAAGTAACAATGTTATTATTTCGTGAACTTTTCCCTTGCGTTAATTGTCACGGAAACTTCGGTGACGATTTATTGTCACGCAAGGATATACAGATAATAATGTATACGCCTACCTTGTTATTAATGTTATTTTTCTATAGATTAAGCGGGTTCCCGCGATTTTGTATGCGCAAATACTTCCGTCCCGTACAACTTTCATTTCCCTTAATTAAAACTACCTACTCTTTGATACACCTCTGTGTTAAAATTTATCAAAATCAGTTCATCCATACATTTGCATTTATATCGTAGTAAGTACAGTTCTATGTACAGTTAAAACATAACAGATTCACTTACACCTCAAGGCGCTGTTATTAGAAAACTGAAGTTTCGTTACGTATCACAATTCCTAAGAATAACGTAGAACACGTTACTTAGATTTCATTGAAAAAATGAGTTATTCCACCAGACTTTTTCACTACTGCTAAGCCGGGATCAAAAGCTGTGCGAATTGAATTGTGCCTTGGTTTACACAACCAATTTATAAACTTAGTCAAATAATGGGAGAAATTCAAAAGCTAGGCAAGAACTTTCTCGTACTCAGACAGATAGTGCCATCCACGAAGGCGCGCGCCATTATTCGCCTTAATCGTTTAGTGCAAGCTTTTGTCAATATTTAATAATATAAAAAAAAATATAACTATTAAATATTGATCATTTAAAGTTTTTTATATTTGTCTCACCCTCCGCACCCCGCTGTTTCCTCAATTTTAAACATGAATGGCGCGCGCCTTCGTGGATACTATCTACTTAAGTAATACTTTTATGGAGTTGAGGTCAGAACGGCAAAATTATCTGTTTAATTATTTAGAATTTTAATAAGAAGAATAACTAACAATACTGATAGTATATTTGGTGAAAATATACGATCAATAAAAATAAAAATACTAGGGCAAAAATGCATATTTTCTGTCCCACGATAAAACAAAATAATTCATAAGATCCCTCAGGCTAGTGTTATTGAAATATTTTACAGGAACAATAGCTTTTGTGTTCTAACAGATAAGGCTGAAACCGCAAACGACAAACTTTCTTTAAGTAATGCAAGCGATATTACAAACAAATGTCCTTGTATTTTTCTGTGTGGTATTAGTGTTAGTTACCTATTTAATTTAGGATTTATATCAAAATATCTCGATGTTATGTTTTGGGTTTGCCTTGTGTTAAACGAATAATTTCGTAAAAATGGAATGCAAAGAAAAACAGACTTAAGCATATTCTACACTTCTTGTTACTCGGCGTAGATAATTTGATTAATATAAGTATTTTAAGGTAGTAATAAATAAGCTCGGAATTATTATTCAATTATTTTTTTGTAGTCCACATTTTTTGTATTATCATAGCGTTATTGATTACCTTCCTACATAAGTACGTATTCCTTATTTCATAGAAAGGGTCACAAAGAGACGTCATTTTCAAAAAAATACTTAACTTATTTAATGAAAAAACTTACATTTCATATAGCTATTGTATCCAATAGAAGGGAACTGAAACAAAAAGAATTAATAAGTGTAAGTAACATTTCTGTAAAAGTTAGCCAACATTCGCTGCTAAAGTTTAAGTTTATGACACTTAAAATTCTGAATGTGCAAGTTTTAACTGCTCTAATTAAAACAATATCACAAAGTGTTCAGTTTACTACCGCTTAATTTTCTATGTGCTGAGAATGTTTGATTTGACAAACATTTAGATATTGAGCTTTAAAGGAAACACAATTTTATTTAAAATGACGCTTATACTTAAATATTTAAAAATAATAGTCTCTGCTAGATTTCGGTGTACAAAAGTGAAAGTATGAATTATTTATATGCTCAGAGAAAGTACGATTTTTTCATTTACTATGATAGTGCATCCACAAATTACTTGATAAGGGACTCATCATAGCTTTGTTACTATTTTATTGATTTTGTTTCTGTAACATAGTATATTTCGCTTTCTGTGTTCTCTCCCTTTAAACACACGTTCTTACAAAGCCACCACCACACCACATAATAACTAGTAACAATCCATAAAACAGGCTTTTAATGGCGCAGACTCCACTATTTGGCCATGTTAACAAAACCTTAGCGGAAAGTTACGGTTTTCCGAACGTCGAAAAACCGGTTTCCAACGGCCGCCCGATTGTGAGTATCGTCCCTCCGAACATTAACCAAGATTTATGTGTGAGCAATTTTAGACACGGCCTCAGTGATGCCCTGAACGGCTACTAAATAAAACACTGGCTGCTTACGCTAAAATAAGTTAGGGCTGAGGATTATAGGCTGGGTTGTGTCGTAGGGATAAAATTCTGGCTAAGAACTTATTAGATTAAGGGCTTTTTCACCTTCAGCAAATAAGTACTAAGCACAAAGCAACGAATAATTCAACTATGGAACGTCATTTCGTAGATAACTCTATCTATGGAATACTATATCTAGTATGCTACGCTAATGCTCAGAACTTATTCAGACATTTTGAAACAGGTCGTTAGATTAGAGTAGATAGGATTTAGGAAGGCAGCTGCGGTAGTCTCGACCAGTTTCCATAGACGCTGAGACAAAATTGGTATTCTCGTGATTGAATTAATTGCGAATTTATCATGAACTTGTCACGATGAAACATCAATTCACAACATCACACTGCGGCCACTGGCTTGTGTTTGGTCAATTTGGTTATTTATTATACGTTTTTAAAGATAAAAGGTCGAATTTTTCATTGATACGTCTACTTGCTTCCTAAAGTGCACCTAAAACGCGTTAGAAATTACAGCGCTAAAAAAATTACAGAGGTAAGTATTAATTTAGTTTTTTTTTAAACTAAAAGTTTTTTATGTGTATGCTCAATAATGTCTAAACAAATTTTTCTGCTACTACAATATTCCTTTAAAAGTTTACAAAGGCAGTTTATCATAAAGAATATTTCGAAAACAATTCTTAGATTCATTAAACTAATTACTAGCTATTGTTTTTGTATGAGCGCACACGTTAATTAAATAAGGGTAATTTGATTATAAAGGAGAAAATAATTTGCGTTTATTTCTATAGTAATCCCGCATTGCCGAGCCTCTTGTAAGTAGGGTTCGTTGTCACTATAAAGAACCGCCAGCATTGTTTTGGTCTAGATACGAAATGCGTCGCCATTACATGAATTTATTAGTTTAAAGAGACGCAGTGTTATTTTCTGGGAGCAGTGGATAGTTAAAGTTTTTACACTTTAAGAACCAGTAGTTTTTTTGGGATTTTGGGATACATTACTTTTTTACAACCGCAAATTAATGTAACTTTGTCATTAATACAAGCACTACATATCTGCCAAAAAAAGTTATTATTGGTGGCAAAAAAATTATATCGTATTATTGCTAAGTGGAAGTATGCGGACACCACTATTCAGTTAAAGTTGGCACAGAACCCTCAGTTCGCGAGTCCGCCTCGCAGTTGGCCGATTTTTTAAATACTCACTGTATTTTTTATTGTACCCAGGCAATGCAAGGCCATTTACAAAAAAAAATGTTGAGGGTATTACTAAAAAGGTTTGCGTCGATCGGTTGGGGGACGTTGCGTTGGCCGCATTCTTAGCTCGTTCGCCGCGCCGGTCACTACGTTTCAATAAAAGTGTTTAAGTTGCCGTGATTACTGTGAGTACTGTGATTCATTTCGTGTAAAAAAAAATGTTGAGTGATTTATTTCCAAGTGTTATGTGCCTAATGTGGAAGTTAAAAGCCATCAGCGCCAATGCATTCCGGACATGGATACCTAACAGTATGTATTTTTATTAATTTGATTACAGTATTCAGACCTACTTAGTTATACTAGATCAATGTGGTAAAAGTACATAATGTTCCATTTGAATGCAAAATTTAAGTTTTCTTAGAAAATATACAAAGTGTCGATCGATTCCGCAACCGTTCTCCGACAGTCGCTTCTCCGATGGACTGTTCGCCGACAAGACTTTTCACTTTTAGAAGTTTCGCCGATAGGACCTTTCATCTTTGGACCGTTCGCCGACAGAACTATTCGTCTATGGACGTTTCGCCGACAGAACCTTTTGCCTACTGACCTTTTGCCGACAGAACGATTCTTCTATGAGTGTTTCGACGACAGAATTATTTTTTAAATGTATACATTGTAATTTGGATAAATTATGTTTTTTATATTCATTTTATAACACGCACAAAAATAATATCAACAAAATTACTTTTTGTTTTAGTTACAAATGAAATGCGTAAGTAAATGGCTCCCAACACAAAAAGAAACGAACGTTAAAAATTTACCAGATTTTTATTTTTTAACCGACTTCAAAAAGGAGATTATCAATTCGACTGTATATATTTTTTATAAGTTACCTCATCATAACTCAGTCATTTGTAAACAGATTTAAGCTTTTTTTACCTACTTAGAGGGTTTACCTTCTAGTTGGTCCCCTCTAAATCCGGATCTGATGATGGGGTCTTTGTGTAATCGAGGGAAACCCTCAAATCTAAAAGGCACGTATAGTGTTTTTGAACTAGCATCTCAATATTGACATGTTTACGTCTGAAAGTTACTATTTGTGGAGCTGAGCTGATGGTGGAACTCCTTAACGCTTTGGAGTTCAGTGATTATGACGCCAGAACTTATGTAAGGTACTTTGTAGCTCAAAAGGTGCAACCTACTCCCCGCTATATTAATCACTAAAAATTTGCAAATAAAATTAACTTAGTCGGCGCCCAGATAAATGACGCTTAAGATGATGCTTGAGATAACCAATGCGATGGATCCTCTGGTCAATCCTTTCAAGAGTTTTTTAGGACTTTTTAGTTTATTTTGTTTTTGAAGTAATTTTTTTTAAAAGTTAATTCATTAATTCAGTTAATTTTATGGTAGCAAAGTCATGTGTATGTAAAATAAATGTATACTCATGTGCATTAAAAAAAAATTTGATTGTTTAATTTTACATTGATTAGTATTTTTTATAGTTAATTTGATATGGCTTATTAATAACTTAAACTTTAGCTTCCCATAATGTGGGATTATCAGCCATATCATAAAAAAATATTTACCCTTATCATTATTTAATTGTCTTTTTATTACGCAAATATAATTTTATTCAATATGAAGGACGTAACATTCTTTGCTACTAAAATAGAAACCTGGTAAACTCACGTCCTTTTCTTTTTGTGAGAAAATCGATCATTGGAAGCCATTTACTATCGCATTTCATTTGTAACAAAAACAAAAAGTAATTTTGTTGATATTATTTTTGTGCGTGTTATAAAATGAATATAAAAAACGTAATTTATCCAAATTAGAATATATACATTTAAAAAATAATCCTGTCGTCGAAACACTCATAGAAGTATCGTTCTGTCGGCAAAAGGTCAGTAGGCGAAAGGTTCTGTCGGCGAAACGTCCATAGACGAATAGTTCTGTCGGCGAACGGTCCAAAGATGAAAGGTCCTATCGGCGAAACTTCTAATAGTGAAAAGTCTTGTCGGCGAACAGTCCATCGGAGAAGCGACTGTCGGAGAACGGTTGCGGAATCGTGTCGATCGGTATGTCTATTCTACCCTCTTCTGCATTTGTAGATTCAAGTACTGAGACCGAACTTCCGAGACCAAGTCCCGAGTGCTAAACAGAAGGTTCTTGAGACCCATTGTGCGAGTTCCTCGGTCTCCGTTCCGTGACCCAGGTTCCATGATCAGATAGTTCCGACTTGGTCGGCTGGCTTGAGTGTCCGAGCGCTGACCGGGCTAGGCAAGGTCAGCGTTGTACGTACAGTACCCCGGTACAGTACAAAATCTGCGTCTGTGTTCCTGAGGCCGAGTTCCGCTTTCGAGGTTCCCACAAATGGTCTCAGACCTTCTACGGCACAAAGTTCCTGGTCAGAGTTCTGAGGCTCATGTTTAAAGATCTACTATTTTTTTTCTAGTTTCCAGAATTGTACCTTGCGCAGTTAATAACTTTTAATTTTTCTTGAATAAAGAAGAAATACTCGTACCTACCTAAAAATTGGTAATGATATTATGTTCTGTTTTCTATAGCATTGAGTTATAAAATATGATGTTTTCGATATAAAGTTATGAAATAGCTTTGGCCCTGGATCGGGCTCGCATTCCATGAAGCCGAAATTAGTTGATTGGTTAGCTTAAAATACCGGCAGATAAAATCACGGATATTTTTTGCAATCAATTGCCAGCTATTTAGTTTGACGTATCTTTAAATTTTTATAATTAGGGTATCGTAGCCAAATGGCAAAAAACGTTACCCTAAACATGGAAAATGTTCCTCCTGGTCACCGAAACGAATTGCAGATCCGGATAATTAATAGAAAAAGTGGAAATGATCGAAAACGATAGGCACCAGCCAAATCCTCATCTTGTTACATTTCATTGCAATAAATTTATGCGGAAAATTTAAGCTCGAAACAGACCTTTGTCAAGAGAGGGTAGGTAGTGGAAATTTGGGTCAAAAGTAAATGGTTGCAACCAAACTATGTCGTTTACATAAATTCAATAATAATATATTTACGTTTTTTACAAATCAATGCAAGGAAAAGCTATAAAAATATGGAGATAGTATTGCCTCAATGTTAATTCAATTTCTACTTATCGTTTTACTTGCCTTTGCCTAAAGCAAAAATCCATCTGAGTATTTAAGACCTGCACATAAAAAAGCAATGCGAAAGAATAGATTTGGCAAATGTGCCTATTGATTTATGGCACTTGCAGTCTGGCTCCAATCGTTTTTACTTTTGGACGAGCAAGTAAAACGTCCGAAAAACTCGTAACAACTACACCCGAAATCTATAAATGAAATTGTGCGTCGCCGCCAAATGCCCAGCTAGCCAGTATCGTTTGAAAATAAAAACTAAAACTCGACTAAAATGTCCCGACTGTTTTTCAGTACTATGTATTTGAACGTTGTTCCATGTTCAAAATATGGAGGATGCAGGCGAGCTACCAAAAAGCCGTTATGAGTCTATGCAATAATATCCTCTTCCAAGGTTTTGTGTATTTGATTTTAGAATGATTGGAAGTAACTGTTATATTGGAAGTGATCTTAAGAATATCCACTTGGATATTTGTCGTTGTGGCCGTTTTGATGGATCCAGTATTTATTAACAAATCACAACTTTGGATAGATAAAACACTTATTCCACGTACCTAAGCTTTTATTCAATGTTCATTGTTGTCTTGACGAATTTCATGGTGTAACTAGTGGCTAAGCACCTGGGTTTAATTCAATTCATCTCCATCTCCGAGATCTGGGGTTTGAAGTCAATATAGAAATCATAACAGTTGCTATATTTACTCGGATCTAGGTGTAATGGTACCACACCGTTGTGTCCGATTTCCACAACACAAGTGCATGAGCTACCTACCTGACTTCGGGATCAGAGCAATGTATATCATAGGTGTCCAATATTAAATGAAAACCGACCAAAATTACGTCAAACACAGATAGGAACTTAATCATAATTTAATTAAGCTGCGAGTATCAAGTTATACTAATAAATCTGTGTTAGCTTGCGTAAAACACGATTGGTGGTATCACGCCCGAGGCAGAGAATATTGTAGACGCAAAATCTTAATAGCTTGTCGGTGACTGGACGCTTTCCGTGAATAATGAGCTCCAAGAACAGAGATATAAACGTTTTTACGGGAGCCAGCACATCAGACTACCCAATTTTGTTGCAAACTGGCTCTTATTACAACAGCATAAGATACCGCGGTGATAACCTTGACGTGTCGTTGTCGGTACCTAGTTTCATTATATTATAAATCCAGAAAATACAGCGTATTCCCATAGGAAATAAAACAGTTTTTTTTTACAAAAATACATGTTCTTTTCAATTTAATTTACGAAAAACCGCTAGCGATCAATAGTTATTTGTTTTTTTTTACTAAAAAATCAGAGACTGAGTTCTAAAGAAATGCTTATCTTCTTATCATAGCTATTAAAAGAAGTATCTTTATAATTCAAATATCTTATTATATTCTCAATTAACACGTTCCGGGACACTATTCCAGACACAATAGATGTTTTATTGTTTTCACGCCTGTAGGCGTTCACTGTCCCGGAACGTGTTAAGATACTCATTATAGAAACTCGAGAGATAGCTGAAACTACAAAGAAGAAGAAAGCGTTTCTCGTAATAGTCTTAGTAAAACTAAGTAATTAAAAGTTTGTAAGTACAATTTACAGAAATGTGAAATGAGATGGTTAATGAGGTACCGTTGCAAGATTGTAGGAAACTTTGGGTAGTTATTACTTTTAAAGTATTAAAAGTAAGATAATTTTAAAGAAATAGGTATGGAAAACTTTGGATTAAGACAAATCAAATAAAAAATACACAGCAGCACGCTGTGTTTCAAGGCGTCTCGCCGCTCCGAGGTCCCGGGTTTGATTCTCGGGTCTACGGGCTGTGGTACTACTGTAGTTTTTGATTTCCATACAATTGTGTGTTTTACTTACTTCAGTCGGGATCAGAGCAATGTTTTTATGTTTTTTTAAATAAATATGCACTAGTCAATTAGATAGTTTGTAGTCGAAGTAAGGAATTTCTTCCTTTGAAGTACCAGACGACGATAACGGGGGCGTCTCCCATAAATACAATACATACGAGTAAAACATCCATGGCTAGGTACAAACGGTCGTGCTAATCACACAAACATTTGCCCCTTGCGGGATTCGAACCCGCGACCGCTGGTTCAGTAGTCAGGAGCTCTGACCACTGCACTAAACGTGTCGTCTGTGAAGTAATGTATGTGATTGGTGTCCAATAATCGTGATCCAATAATATGGGGACGCTAAGGAGGTTCGGGTACTATTTTATCTTCTGTGGTTCAGGTTAAAAATAATGTTAAAAGAGTAATTATCACCTTTTAAATACCTGTGATGGCAAATGTGCCGTGTGTGAAAGGCCTAACATATACGAATCTCTAAGCTACTCCAGTCTGGATTAGTACTTTGAGTCGTTGAGTGCTACGGAAGCAGTTAATCTCACAAAGTTAGCGACAGACGACAGCCCGACCCAATGTTTTAGAATAATTGAATAATCAGAGAACGATGGTAGCGATAAACGTGTATATTCCTTGTACTTTATTTTTGTGAAAACGAATCAAATTCGCCTGTTCCGCATAATTTAGGCATAATTTGATTTTTAATTTAATTATTTACGCATAATTTAAGTGACAGTTAATTTTTACGATGTTTCTGTTAAGCTTTCGTGTTCTAAAAAGTTTCGTAATTATAAGCACAAACACGATAAAAATAAATTCAGCATTGAATTAATTGCGTATATTTTTTTATTTAAGAAGTGTACAATTGGCGGACTTAATGCCTTAGGGAATGAATTCTCTACCAGTCAACCGCTTGGGAATGCGGAAAATTGAATCGGTGGCGGAACGTTTGCAATGACTGAGCGGGTTATATAAACTAAATTAAAAATGCATTATGTCGATATTAACCTACATATTAATATTATCTACACAAATAA
Source organism: Pyrausta aurata (assembly GCA_963584085.1). Lineage (NCBI taxonomy): Eukaryota > Metazoa > Arthropoda > Insecta > Lepidoptera > Crambidae > Pyrausta > Pyrausta aurata. The sequence goes on along the minus strand of OY757272.1, from coordinate 6,002,403 downwards.
TTAATAAGAGTTCTTCTTCTTTTTTGGCTATCGGTATTTAGTTTAGTAAAGGAGGCGAACCTCCTTTACTTTCTGTGCCAACTATTCACTGACTAAAGCGACGAATTTTATAAATCCATCTTTAAAAATAGATTTTGATCTTTTGAAAATGTACAAAAGATAGCAAATAGTTCTCCGGTCAATGATAATACTAGTTGCAATGTCCGTAGACAGCGCCACGGTGCGGCCGCGGGCCGTATCAATGGACAGGGAGTTCGTGAGGCGCGGGTGAAATTTGTTATTTTTCTTGCCTTTGCCCGCTCTTAAGAAACAATTTTTATGTTCTCATGCCAAAGGCTATACGATATCGTACTGCCCACGCACCGAGAGAAAATATACAAGCCCCTTTAAAGCACAAAATAGAGAAAGTGGCTTATTGCTAGTAAGAAATAGTGTATAAGGTTGAGTGCATACTTGTAGTAAAAATATTTTGACCTTTTTAATAGTAAATTCAATATTAATTGGCGTTATAAATCCGTATCGTAATAAGTTTCTGCAAAAGTTATCTGTACGTTACTTCATACAAAATGTCGTACTTCATGTTTAATTATTTATGAAAGTACTTATTTGTTGATGGAGAAACAGGCATTAGGTAAATTATGAAAATTTATCAGAAGTAATTTTAAAAATTTTAGAAAATATAATTTCTGATTCTGCTTTATGCTTACGTATTTTAAAATAATGGCAAACTTATTTACAAATGAGGTTATTTTATGTCTTTTAATAGAAATTCTACCGCTTAAAATCAGAAGAAGCGCGATAATATATAATTAGGTATTGAACATGTAATCAGAGGTATTTTTAAGTCATTTGCAAAAAGGGTTCTATTGAACAAACCTAATCATCCGGCGTGGCCGAGCCTTAACTTTGGCAAAGTTGCGAAGTATTGCCTTTTACGTGGTTACTCCCACTCTTCCTCGGGCAAACAATGTTGAACCCACGGTTTTGTTAACAATTCCATTGTTGATACTGTGTATTTACTTCTGAGGGTTGTGATTTTTAAATCAATATGTATTATCTTTGCGCCCACGCGAGTTAAATTTTATATCATGATGTGAATGATACTGCTGAATTAATAAAATAACTTACGATATTGATGAAAGATATGTTAAAGTGAATTTACATCAGTGATAATGGATATTATTAAAAGCAGAGCAATAACTACGAGCATGGCAAAAAATATTAAATGGATTCTATCTTTCTTAACGCAATTAAAAATGTCTCATTTCGATTTGTTTTTTTATATCTCATTTACTTATTTATACTTTATTGAACAACCAAAATTTGTACAAAAGGTGGACTTAACGCCATATGGCATTCTCTACTAGTCATACCTGGTACCTCATGTAGCGACGATACCCTATGAAAATATTTTAGGTAGGTACTATAAATCCGTTTCGCCGTTACTCAATCTGTGTGCAAGCGATTCCCAAACGGTCAAAATATTGATGGATTTATACCAAAGGTAACAAGGGTCTGGTTACTATTCTCCTGTGGGAGTTATACTGGCCGGTTCGGAGATAAAAACGTAATAAAACAGATTTATAATCTTACATCTTTACTTACGTATACCTTTTTCGATAAAGGGTAGAGAAAACAAATTACTACACCCACATCTAGGTAATAACATGAAAAAGCTCTGGCTATCATCTGCTAATATTTGTTAAGACTAGCGGTCCTAGTGAACATTGTTTTTCGGGGCGGTGAACAATTTAATAAAGTAAAAATCATGGTTATCGGTCAACCCATTCTCGAGTTATAAGTGGTGCTGCTAACACGGCTTTATTTTATGCAAAAGATAACGTTTTAGGTGCTTGAGTGGCAGTTTATCTATTCGATGGGTAGGTAACTAAACTAACTGCCTCGGTGGCGCAGCGGTGAGTGGCTCGTATTTTAAAGCGACGGCTGTGCCAGAGGTCCCGGGTTCGATTCCGGGTCGGGCCATAAATATATACCTAGGTTTTTCTGTTTAGAAATTCTCAGGATAGCCCGGAGTTTGGAAGTTGGTGGTGTTTCACCCTCAGAAAGCACGTAAAGCCGTTGGTCCTGCGCCTGATCTCTCTCCGGTCGTGTCAGATTGCTGTCCCATCGGGCTATGAGAGTGAAAGGAATAGAGAGTGCACCTGTGTTTGCGCACACACTTGTGCACTATAATGTGTCCCGCGCAGTCGTTGTGACTGGCCACCGAAGTCGAAATCGGCTAGGGGACTATTATTATTAAACTGAATGGTGCGATAAACCTTTTAAAAAAGCAAACTGGAATTTATTACAAAGATCTACTCGTTATGACATCACATTATATTTGATTTATTAAGTATTAAAAGCTCTTTTGTTAAGAAATAATTTAAATAATCACCAAAAGTCCAAGATAACACAGCCGTGTTGAGAATCGAGTATCTACCAATTTTCCTTCTGAGTAAATCCGTATAAATAATATTTTTATGTAACCCTTTCCTAACAAACTAAATAAATATTAAAGCAGAGAGTAAAACTTTATTCGGTTGTTACGAAACTAAACCTCTCAATATTCGGCAGGTATCGTTTTCACGGCAGACATAACCGTTCCATCCCAACGACAGCATTGTCAATATCGTGTGGTGTGCAGGCGAGCCGCGTTTTCGATTCACTGATCGTATATACCAAAAATGAATTTTACATATTAAGCAAAAAGGTCGAAAGCCTTTTGCTGAAAGCTACCTTTAAACAGCCGTCTAAATATTTCTGTAAACAAATACTGTAGCAGCACCTGAAAAACATCAAAACGTATCGTAAGCAAAAGTGCCAGTTACTTATCTACCTTCGATCAAATGAATCACTTACTCTGCCATAATCAGTTATATCTACGCTAAAAGCTTTACACAAAAATGCTTTTTCTTTTGTGAAAAATTGAAAAACTTTCTTATCGAGCTTTTACGGTCATTGATATTCTGCATTCAATGGCGTCTCTATCTTAATAGATCAATGGTTCCGACAGCCAAAAACTGCGTGCCTTTTCATTTTATATCGCCCCATTGAGGGTTTCGATAAATTGGATCATAAGATCAGAGACGGTGACAGTAAATGGCAAACCATGCGATATGATTGTCATTCAGGAAAATAAGACATACAATACGTTTTATGTAGCTTGAAAACCGGCAATTCATATTTTTATAGGTATAAGCTTCGTATACCTATAAAAAGTACCTTCTTCTTAACCTTCTTCTTCGTCAATTTTCTAGAACAGTGTTTCTTGATTCTATATGTATTATTCAACGCATCTATTTTCATAGCTGTTTCAGCCGTAAGGTCACCATAACAATATATCTTGCATTGAATTTGGTGGATTTTAAGATTGACCCTTTTTTTGCTCTCATGTTTTTCTAGTACCTATATTTTTGCCCCCAAAATATTATAAAGTTGATTCTATGAGCTATATACACTTACTGCCACTAATGGAACGCTATTATATTATAGATAATTGAAATACACTGTTCGTTTCAAAATTCGTTAACAATAAACCAAAGAATCACAATCCACAGCAAATGGGCTGATGTTAATGACCGCCGTACGACAGAGCAGAGCAATACAATCCCGGCCCATTTTTACGGGATTTCTAATGGGTGATCCCGGGATTATCCCGGGATTTGGATGTGTACTCAGCGTCTAGCGTAAAATTAACTTGTAGCGTTTCGTTATTTTGTGTAACCAAAAAAGTAATTTAAGGCGCGGATAATAAGATTACCTACGCTGTCACATTTTGTGTAAATTAAAATTGATGCATTTAGGTCATGAAATTATATGTAGAATTGGGCAGAAACACGAACTTTTGTTATTTATACATTTTATATACTTATGTATAGATTATGAGATTACAACAATTAATAGCAGACCTACTGCATGTGTATGTGCTACGTTTTCAAACCTTATGTATTATGTAATGAATTTTCTATGATAAAGATCTGTTTCAAAATAGAGAATAAATCAATCTATCTATCTATGTATTGTGATCGCTCATATATTTTATTATTGCTTTTCCTAGCTGTCGTTATTAAATCAAATAAATAAATATTGGGTCACTCAGCAAAATAGACAGGAAGACGCCTGGGGATATTTCAATATGGCTTATGTTTGCTTGGCCAGTCAATCTAATATTGTGATTGTGAGTTGGAACTTAGATATGGGCTTTTATTCACTGCGATGTAAAAAGCGCATTCGAAAACCTTGCGACTGCCTGTAAAATCCCAGAATCTTTGTTATTTGATTGATGTGGAAATAATTCCAGTTTTTGAATATCGTAGCCTAATTCATAGTAGGTATCATAATTATCAATAGGAATGCTTGTATCTAATTTTATTTTATTCCAAGCAAAAATGGAGCTGTTCTAGCCATTCTTTATCATCATCATCATCATTAGCAGCCAAAAAGTGTTCTGCATCCATTTTGCTTGTAACTAATTTTCCCCTCGTATATTTAGTAATGAAATTGTTATGTGTCATTTGTTAATAAAAATCATACCTCTTGAAAATTTACGCTAAGTAAACGTACCTAAAATATTACACTTAGTATCAAATCTAAGCTTTTGCTGAGACATTTTGATATTTTCGTATCGCTTTATTAAGTTTTTATAGTGCAATAAAGAATATTTACGTCAACTTTCATCTTATAAGTTTGGTCTTACAAACTAAATATTATGGTTAAAGATTATTTATTTCTCAAACGAAAATACATTTCATTAACGAGAAACTTAAAAAATTACAATTTCACATTATTTTTTATGAGCGACGTGAGCTTCTAAAAAATATTACAACAAATGTCGGTATTAGGCACTACTAACTAACTACTAAATAATCTTATCCATAAATTCTAAAAATATTTTAGCTAAAGCGATATTGATTTTTGTTGTTACTTTTTCATTATAAGGTTCGTAATTCACTGCAATATTTCTTGCAAGCCAACATAAATATTTACCAACAACATTACATACTCATTCTACCCTGTACACAGGCGACCGAAAAGTTTGCACTTAACAGATTGCAATTAATCATAACTTAGCTTAAGGTACTATATACGACGCCCTTTTAAATTATGATTATGTACAACCATTTTAATCAGTCAGGTATCAAACGACTGCCGAGAGTCGCATAATAATGGAATTTCTATTGTGTCTGGTTCACACATACTTGACGAGTTAATAACTGAACCTCGACTAGATAAACAAATTCAAAACATTTAAACTAAGACTAATAAACTATATTGTAAAAATTAGCCTCCTTTAAAATACAAAATTGTAAGGGCCGGTTTCGTGATCGATAGTAAAGTGATATAATACCTGGCTTTAAACAAAAATATCCTTAAACAAAGGTCATTAAAATAACCATTCAGTCAATTGATTAGGGTATCTTTTGTTTAAAACTTGCAAACACAAATAAATTATTGTAAAAGTGCACCAAAAATATTTATTGCTAAAGAAGGAGTCTAAGTCTTCAGTAAAAGCCCTTGATCAAAATGATTCCTGTAGGAATTAATAGAAGGCGTCATTTAGGCATAAACTAAAGAATGCGAAGTATTCTCACAAAAACACCGTTCAACATTTTACTTTCGGAGTTTCCGGAGCGAACTGTCAATTTTGTCGGGAATGCAGCACAATAACCCTATTACATAGTAACGACAGACTTCCCTCTATTTTTCTCACTTCACCCTGAGTTTTCGGTCGTTTGTTCGTCCGTTCTTTGAGGGTTAACATTTCGGTCGGATGGAATCAAGTCCAATGCGTGTACGGAGATAAAACATAACCTTTCTTTTTCGGGGTAAAAGATTTCCGGATATACTTTTATACTCCGTACATTGAGACAGATTTCTATGTGGTATGAATATCTTATATCTTCGAGATAATCATTCGGCATGTAGGTCAAACTGTTGGTTTCGGTAGGTGCTAAAATATTGAAACCCATTACGTGTTGTATGATTGCTAATATCTTAACACGTTACGACTGTTATAAATTATGTAAAATCATCTAAACCTTCAATTTGGTATAACGAATAAAAAACATCGACGTCTACAATAACACTATACACTACACTTTCTTTCAAGCGAAGACCGATGGCCTAATAGGGGAAAATCTCCAAAACTATTAGTGGGTCCCCATAGAATGTGGGGGTTGATTGAAAATAATTGCGTAGAAAAACTTTTTGGGCCCGCCGTAAATAAATCCACGTGAATGGGCCAGGATAGCTGCCGGCATTAAAGAGATTCCCGAGCCTTGGTTGGTTAGTATCTTTGACCGTTTTATTTATTAATTCGATGAGGCATGGAACACGCTTCACTGATTTATTTAATGACGTGAGTAGGTAAGTGTAACGGTAGTATTATTTCTAACAACATGTGATTTTAACCTACGTAAAGTAAGCTTAGGTCGTAGAGCTTGTCTAAGCTGAAATGACGCGCCGCCCCACTAGGTACTTAATAAGTTGATTTTGATGTGTGAGTGCAAATATTAATAACGACACTTCATCTGTGTGGGAGTGTCGACTGCTCCGCGAATTGAGATATATATGCCTACGTCACAGTCGAAGTTGAGGCGCGTCATTTCAGTTTAGACAAGCTCTAACGTGTTATTGATGATGAATGATCTAGACTAGCTTATTTATTCATTGATGCCTATATCTTACATAATTATTGCTTGATGGTATGTCATACACAATACAAAAAGTATCATCATCATCACCATCATCATCATAATCAGCCAAAGGACGTCCACTGAACATAGGCCTCCCCCACGGCTTTCCACAACGACCGGTTGTGAGCGGTCTGCATTCAGTGCGATCCTGCGATCTTTACAAGGTCGTCTGTCAAGGTGGGTTTGTAAGGTATAATTAATTTTTATAGGATTTAAAATTTTCGCGTTGCATTGCAATAACTATTAGACATGACATCAGTTGACTCGTGACCACGGCAGTTGCAATACCACCGAAACGTCGAGCAGTGAGCAATAGCAACTCATAAGTTTTTATTCGCGTTTAGACCCGTTATGTCTAATAGTTATAATTTATTTTTGGCTTTTTTCTTCTGTCCATTATTATGTACTGACAGATTGTCAAATTAGTGAGTAGATACCTAGATTAAACTTTATCATGAACTAAAGAAAAGTACTTATCAAGAGTTATGATTTTATGATTAATATTGCTAATATGGTAAAATACATTATATGGAAGAATGTAAGAATTCTTATAAGAATAATAAATTTGATTTGATGTGTTTACCTACTAAGATTGCCAGTAGTTGATGTCTTGGCAAAGATTTCACTTCGTCTTTGAATAAAGTGATTGGTATGAAAATATTTCATCGTCAAAGATAATTTTACCATAAATCAGGGTCATGAATTTAGTTTTTGTTGGTAAATAGCTGAAAGTCAAACTCAAGCGTATTGAAGTTGCTTATTTTTAAAGAACACTAAATAAAGAAATAATACTCGTAGTTTCTACAAGGTATTTTAATAGTTTAAGTTATTCATTACTTATTTTATTATTATTCCGCGAGGTGGAGTATGGCTCATACTACCTCACATTTGAGGTAAGGCGTTTTCCCAGCAGTCGGATGCTTACAGGCTAACTTTCCTTTTTTTAAGTTATTCATTGTTTTAGCTAGCTAAATACGTAGTACAATATTACCTATTGTAAACAAAGCGAAATGGTATTTATTGTGTTGTTTGTAATTTTTTGTGCTGAAATATGAAAAAACCGGTTAAGTGCGTGTCGGACCCGCGCACTGAGGGTTCCGTGCCACCCTTAACTGAATTCAGGGTCCACTTACTTTCACTTAACGAAAACATCACAATATATTGTGACAGCAAAAATAACTTTGTTTTTCATAGTGTTTGTATGAAAGACAAAGTTATATTTGCGGTTGATAAAAATGTGCAATATCTCAAAAACTACTGGTTCGATCTCCTTCAAACCAATTTTCGTTGAAAGTTTTTGTTGAGATCTACATCATATATTTTTTCAAAATTTTCACTTTCTTAGTTCAAAAGTTAGATGGGGGGGGACGCCCATTTTACCACTTTGGAAGCGTCTATATCTCAAACCTTACACTTTTAGAAAAAATGGTTTTAGAAACCTTAACATCATTTTCAAAGACCTATCCATAGACACCCCACATGCACAGGTTTAAGTAAAAAAAAATTTTGGTTTTAGTTTCATGTATGGGAGCCCCCCTTAAATATTATTTTTTCTTACTTTTTGTATATGAATCGGAAAGCGGTAAACAAGATACACCTACCTACTAAGTTTCAGCTATATGATGCTTATAGTTTCAGAATAAAGTGGCTGTGACATACGGACGGACAGACAGACAGACAGACTTGACGAAACTATAAGGGTTCCGTTTTTTGCCATTCGGCTACGGAACCCTAAAAACGAGAATGGTGGATGCTATTAGTCCTGCTCTCTCGATGACTCCTGTCTTGACTCATCGAGCGAAAGTTGAGTGACATACCTATTTTTTATCAGACAACCATTTATAGAGAAAACTTAACTGAATCATGCTAAGTAGAGATTGGTGAAGTGATATTACTCATTTTCTAGACGAAGTTTTTTTTCGTAATACAGATTTATTTTTTTTAAATTTTATATAATTTGGTTTCCTGACTTACTTTAAATGAATCTGAATCTGAATTTGAGTCCGATTTCTAAATAATTGTGGCACCAGTTTTATACTTTTACGATGTTGTATAGTATTGTCCAAAAACACAGGTTTCAAACGGCCTTCCTGTTCAACTAAAATAAAATCCTTCTAACCTCGGATTTATTGGTTTGTTTGTCTGTTGGCGCCTACAAACTTGCCTGTTAACGGTTCACACTTTGGGTGATGTTTTGATCAATATTTTACAAAGTATGAGGAAAATATACTTTTTGTGTGCGATTTAATCTTGCGTCTGGTATAAAAAAAGTCATTTAATCAGTCAGTATTCTCTAAATTTTAAAAATTATTGTTCCCTCTAAGATATATTGTTATCGAAGATTGCAGTAAACCGTTGGATTGGAGAATAAACCGATAAATTTGTAGCAATCTTAAGCTAGATATTAGCCAATAGGAGTGGTGAGCAAGCCTCGTCGTCTCACCTAAGATTGAATCATATCAATTCCCGTAACGGTAAAAGCACCATATTGTCATCAACCATGCGTCAACCATTCGGAAGCACGTTACGTAAAGGGATCAGCAACGTCTCGGCATGGGATCGGCACCGGGTAGGAAATGCCTCACCTCGCGTTTGTTCGTTTTTCTTGTGAATGACAACCGGTTTGACAGGGTGGGCGGATAGTTGACGAACATCGAGCGCCTAGCCGTAAGCGCATTACAACGCATGCGCGCCGTTGGTCGAGAGTGAACCCAGCGTTGATCTCAATCCGGAGTAGTTACGCTACGAAGTTGATAGGTGTGCGTTGAATTGTGGAGTTTCATACACGGAATACTGAACGCCTTGAGTCGATACGGTGCCGTTACGGGTGGTTAGATGTACTTCAACCTTTAAGGTGTCTATGGGAAGCCGCGGCGGTCGTAGATTTAACCTACCTAGACAAAGGATTTCTGCATAACTGCCTGCTATTCCCCTGACAGCCTATTTATTTTTTAGCACAAAAAAGCCACATATCTAGCAGTGTACAGCTTACATTTCCTATAAAAAACATGAAATATAGAACTTCAAACTTCTTTTAGTAATGTACAGTTACATTTTTAAAAGAAGTTTCTTGTTTTATGTTAAATGAAGCATTAAAATTCCGCCGTCCGGACAAAGTTCCAGCACTAGCGCATTATGCAGACGTGAAATGAAAGTGATATCTGCTGCACGGACCAGATAAGTACGACAAAGTGTAACTTGCACAGATTCATTTTAGTAATGGGGTACTGGGCTTGATTCTGAACAGCACACCCTAACTCACTTTAGCTATAAATTGAACAGGATAACAACTATAGCAAAGGATGACAAATATAGCAAAATATATCAGGCCAAACTGAGATCTTTTTTTTTAAGACGGTTAAAAATGTATTAACACAGGCTCGTTAAAAACCCTTATACAAGAAATCGCTGAATCCGGAAAAAATATATAAATTACTTGGAACTATGACTTTCCAAGTTTCAGTAACATCGCCAAACAATGGAGGAATTATGGACTTCGCAAATCGTCTTTGTGAGATGAAAAATGTTTACTTAGCGGAATGGGTGCTAGCTTAGCCTTGAAGCAATTAGCTTGTGATTTAGCTGAGTGTTATCCTGGCAGTTATGGCCGTAGGCTAACGTTTAGTGACGTGCTTTAGAGCTTATGAACTTATATAAATTGGTCGATAAACGACCAAGGATTGAGTGGAGTAGGAAGTAATGACGAGTTCTTTTTATTATTATGAGTGGTAATTTAGTAAAGTTGATCGAAACTATTATCAGTAAATTACATTAAAAAATAAAATAAAACAAAAGACCCGTATGGGTTAGTAACAAAAAACACTTAAAAGCTATGTTAGTAAGGCGTACATTATAACAATCATTTAAGACCAGGAAAGATAGGTTCACCGATATGCACATTTGGTAACATACAACTTGGTGAACCTATTCTTCTTCTTCTTCTTTTCGAGTCAATGGCAATTAAACTTTCGGCGACCAAAAAGTGGCAACATCAACCATTCATCAATGGTGAACTAATTGAGAACGACAGAGTCCATTCTGCCCTCGATCAACCTTAGGATACTGTTGGCGCTCCCGCGGATAAGCAACACAACAGCGCGGTGGCAGTCTTTTTTCGCATTATAGTTTGGAAGTCATATCTAAAGGAGAAGATATAAGGAGGGATGAAAATACAGAAGAATAAGCCACCAAAACGCTTACGAAGTTCAACAAATTAGTGGTCGAAGTAGAGATAAAATATTTTTTGCAATTATTGTTCATTAAAAGCCCTACAAAATGATGTACGTTTTATGGATGTACATCGTAATACAATTTGAAACCAAAGTCCATACTTCAATCGGCATTCCCCTTAACCCAACCACATACCCAATTCATTCCGACACGCTCTCAGCAGCTTCTGCAAAAACAATGGAACATTTCAACAGGTGAGTACGTTCCACTGCAATTAGATTCCAACGGAAACTGGTTTTAGTGAATAGAATCGCACACTTATTTACCCGTCTGGCTGTAAAATGTTAAAGGTAAGTGCTGAATATTAAAATTCGGTAATAGTAAAAAATATTATTTTGCTTTTGGCTTTAAGTACTGTCCAGATCTCTCACGCTGAACCATTTTTCAACGAAAATCGCTTTCACACACGACACAAAAAAGGCATCACTCAAACAAAAGATGACGCGAGGTGCGAAAGATTCTTAGCAATTTTTGTTGAAAAGTGGTTTGGTGACCGAATCTCGTTCGCACTTCAAAGTAATAATAAAAACTATTCTTGAAAATGACTGGAAATCTATTAAGATATTGTAGCAGAAAATTAAGCAACATAAAATAAAGCTTTGAATCCTTTTCGTTCCCGCACTGTGCCCATTACTAAGCAGTAGGTGCAAAGATTAACGTATGAAACCGAAAGAGAGGTGAAACCGCGATAAAGGTAACCTAATTACGCATTTAAATGTTTCCTTTCCACCCGTTTTTAGCTTCAAAAGAGTAGGGCGCCGGCAACTCGCGCGGAAACTGCTTTTGAAGGCGGTTACTGACATAACCAATGGCATACCGGTATTAGAATTGGCGTTTTATATGAAAAGAGAAACGAAAAGTGATTAAAATTTTCATCCAGTTTGAAAGGTTCGTGATTTATTGTAAAATATATAATTAAAAAATCGTACCTACCCATTATTGTAACATTAAACTGAATGGATAATACAAATGACTGTTTTAAACAGTTTACATTTTGATAAAGAAACGCATATCAATATAAATAAGTTACATTAGAAAAAAAACATATTCAATTTAGTTTTATTGGTCCATGGTGAACTTATCTTAATCTTTACAATCATGATTTTATTGCTTAAATTTATAATAAAACCGAAAACATATACACCACCGAGTACACTTCTAATACAGGTTATATAAACTTAAAAGAAGTCGTACCAACCCAAATAATGTAATCACTTGTAAGTTGAATAAAATAAAGTTTATTTATCATTAAACATTATTTATCATTATCACTTTCGAATTGTAAAAATTCTTCAAAAGCCCATCGCAATACTCGGCGTATTTGAATCACTAAAATCAGTTTGTGTTGCAAAAACGCAAGCTCTGAAAAATCATGCCGTATAAAGAGCTAAGAAGCGCCTTTCAACATTAAGAGCTGAAACTTTTTATTAAAATATGCATGCAGTCATACATTTTCCGAGAATGCGAGCCTCATAAAATGCAAGAGCCGCACATTAGCTATTTTGCTTTCCCACCTAGGTAGAAATGTTCCAATAATAACATTAGTCAAATTTATTTTTAGTAAAGTTTAGCCGCTCATAGAATGCTTTTGTGAAATAAAAAGACAGAAAACAGGTTACATCGAGCCGCGATCTCAAAAAGGTCGCAAAACACGTTTTTGCCAACTTAATAGACGCTTCTGTAAAATAATACGAGGAACCGCATGCTTTTCTACTAACTCGGTCTCTTTGGAATAACAATCGTTAATGACGTCATGATACTACAAGTATAAGTAACACAAAAGCTCTCAGCCTCTGCAATGAGCTATGACGCTATTGACTACTAGACTTAAAAATAAATGGATACAAAAGCAATCGAGTAGGTAACAATTGCTATTCCAAGATTCCTAAAAGCCCTGATGGAATGCAACATCACATCAAGATCAGTACCCCAATAACGAAAAACTATCGTTTGCGTAAGCGTATCGAGAAATGTCGATCTCCATATTAAAAAAGAAATTTCTTTACCGCCGCTAGTCTAATTTCCATACGAATTGTCATTTTTGCGATACGCTTACATAGTCGATATTTTTTAGTGATTGGGGTACTGACCACAGCACACAATGTCAACTCAAAAAGTTACTACCGTATCAAACCGAGCCAATTGTTATTCTTTAAATGACTGCGACTTAGTTTTCACGATACGATAACGGTCCCTTTCCGATTTGGTATGTGTGCTATGACCTTAAGTTAGGTAATACGCCTCCGTAACAGTAATTTTGGTGACAAATGTGCTGGATCGCGGTGGATTCGCAGCTCTGCGGAAGTGGAGACACTTTGTTTCTTTATGAGCAACTTGAATGAGAATTATTTGCGCCAAAGTGGCGATATAATCTCAGGGTAGGGAGGTTGAGCTGATGAGGTATCATTTGCAACACTTTACAAATTAAAATGCAAGGAAATAAAATAGGTACTCGTAAATATAAAACTCAATTCACTTTATGTTAACTATGCTATTCATTTGAGAGTTGAAGCCTTCTTATTTCTTAGCATGCCAACGACGGTTTAAAAAGATTTAAAACCTTACAGATAATGAGCCTTTAAAACTTGTTATTTCTTGCAAAGTAATAGCTAATGTTTTGTTAGCTCTGTTTGATTTCAGCTTGTGCATCGAATAATGAAAATCATACCACTTATTGTGACAAACAATAAAATAAAGATGTTTTGCAAATTAGCCTTTACACCATTAAGTTTATGATCCCCTTTTCCCATCCGAGAGTCTAATCCAGGACCTCGGGTCCAAACCACTAGACCACTAAGTAGTCGGCTAAATCTCTGTTTGTATTATAAAGCTGGAGAATTTGTATGTTTGAACGCGTTTATCTGATCCTACTGATCCGATTTAAAAACATTATTTTTTGTTTAGCAGTAAAGGTCAGATGACGTCATTTGACAGATAATGATGCTGATGAGATGAGATATATTTTATTCATCAGGAAAAGGGCTAGCCTATCCGGCTTATAACATCACGCCATAACCAAAAGGCGCGAACGGTTGCGGGTAATTGTTTGGTATTATAAATGCAAACGTTTTATGTAGAATGTTTGTTACTTCTTCACGCTGAAGCTACTGAATGGATTTTGATATTTTTTTAACTTTGGAATACCACAAAATAATTCTTACTTAATGATTTTGTGAAATCCGATACCTATTTCTGCGGGTAAAAGTGTGTGTGTGTGTGTGTGTGTGTGTGTGTTAATCGATTTCGATTAATTAAAACATAGATATAATATACGTAGCCGTTTCATCCCAATTTCGTCCCTTAAAGTGGATGAAAATGGAAATCAAAAGAAGCGCAAGTGAAGTCGCGGGGAACGCTATTGTTAAAAAAACTGACAGTGATTTGTGTGACAAATACGCTGGATGTCAGGCGGGGTAGCTGAGCGGAACCGAGGCGCTTTGTATCTGATGGGGACGCTTCCGGGGACCTCGGTTGAGCGGCCACGGCGTTTGAACTTCATACAATTCCTTGATGGAAGCGAAGATGAATTTTTGTCTATGAAGTCTTATTAATATTTTGGTACCGTTAATACTAAAAATCTTTGCTGGATTTCTTCAATGAAATGAAGTCTTTTTTTAGCATATCATTTGTCTTGTATTAACTTTTAAAACACACCTTTTATTTAGGAAATTTTCAAGGATAGCGCCATATTATATTCTATAAGTAGGGATTACATTTGTGATAATATATGCAAAGATCCATTTGAAAAAAATGTGAAAACTACCACCTTGCTTCGCACTCAATAACATGTATTTTTATTACTTTTCATACTTATCTTTTAGTCTCCATCATTGTCACTTTAGATTTGTTTACTCTTCAGTGAACTCTGAATCTTAAGTACAAGTGATAGTGACTTGAAATCAACAAATAAGTTTTAATTATGTCACTAAAGTATCTGAAGCTGTCGTACGTAGCCCTTGTTCAGTGTAGCCAGATAATCAATTCCCATCCATGCATGGTCCCAAGGCCAATCAATACCTTTGACACATAACATAATACCTCAGTGTTTAACTATTCTGTAAATATACAGAAGGCTTCATTTAATTTCATACCTTATAAATAAATATAGCACTTCTAGAATAGTCGTTTTAATACAGGAATTCATGTGTAGATACTTTGACTCGAGCTTCGCTTTTCAATGAGAGATATGATAGATATTTTACTTGGAAATTCATTTTTTTACCCAAAAATCTTTATTTGAAAACCTTGTTGAACACAAGCAACTTACATTTAACCGAATTAAGCAATTAAAAAACTTGTATGTATAATATACATAATGTTTAGTAGGTACTCAAATAATTATTTGTACGGAGAATCGTTAAGTGCGGGGTGGCACCTTGGTGGATTACCTCAGCGTGGTTCCTCTGACCACAAGCTGGGTATGAGACATTTGTCTTACTCCATGTAATGTATTAAGTCTTTGATCTATGTTACAATGTCATGTAAATGGTGATTGTAGTCACATGTAAAGCGGACAGAGGAGAACAAACTCGGAGCATCGATTTGAGGGTAGACAGATTCAATTAATCCATACCGATCCCATTAGGAGAAGTCCTGAATCTAGGGGCCTAGAGCACAGCCCAATAAAAAAAAGTAACCACACTCAGTAACAGAACACTTTGTCTTTTAGAAAAATTTAATCGCACCGTAGTAGTGTAAATTTCATCAGATTTTCGTTTCATATTCAAATACATAAAATGATACAGGTTTTAAGACAGAAATGCCGACTTGTTACCAACTTTACTTCACATGCTACAAATCGCACATACAAACCAAGTTGTTTCAAAATGACTAAGTTCCTAATTACAATCAGTGGGAATAGAAAAGTAGTCATAATAGTCGTGTCCAATTTGTTACCTAGCAGCCCTTAATTTTTATACTAAACTGCTAGTACAGTTATCTGAATCCAAAAAAGAATTGTGGCAACCTCAATCAATGTGGTTAAAAAGTTCAGTATTAGAATAAAAGATTGCTGTTTTATTTGCGCTGTTCTTAGGCTCGAAAGACGGTTTGGCCGGGTTGTCCAAACATTTGCCTCGTGCCAACATGCCCTGACATAAATACTATGTAAAGATAACACTTAATACATATTTATCATTGCTTACTTGATACAGAATGTCCGAAATCTGAAATAACAACAAAGAGTAATTTATGTGATAACATTTTCCTTGATAGTAGCTTAGTCTGTCTGCAATTTTATTAGACTATAAATAACTCCCCTTGGTACTTGACCATATTTGACTGACACATTTACAAAGCAAATTTTTAAACGTGTGTGTTGAGACTTAATACCATTTTACTTTATTTCATGATATACTTTTTTAGTAAAATCGAACCTCAAAAATTAATAAAAATCACAAATGTCTAGAAAAGCTGGTGGTCTTTGGCTGTGAGCCAATATCGAGAATGTAACGTTTTTGTACGGCTCTGTCGAACCATGAGAAATGTTGTGACCCATTTTTTATCAATGAAAATCTTGGCTGAAAACTTACTCAGTGAAATCCGTCGCAGTTTGATTAGCACTTAAAGCAGAAAGCATGTGCCAATCTGCACCCACTGCATGGGTTGGCTTGTCGCGTTGCGCGCAATGAGATATAGATTGTCGATCTATCTGACAGATGCTAATTTTCCTTAACTGACAAACTTGTATAAAAAGGGCAGCCATAGGTAATGCAGCCATGTACCACATGCACGCACTAGAGACAAATTGTCTACGACCTTGCGTTATAGATATATTATAAGACTGTACCATGCACGTGAAGATAAATTTTCTAGGTAGATGCGGTAAAACGCACGACAAACGGGTTTATCGATGTGGCATGCAACGGGTGCAGATAAACTTGAACTGCTCGCTGTTGGTAACTATTAAATCTGCCGATTTGAGAAAGTAGAAAAGTAACATATATAGCTTAATAATTTGAAATCGGTGAATATTCAACTAACTTTTACCCTGTGCGTTGTAAAAGTGAGCACAAATGCTCACATTTATCGGTGGACAATACTTTAACTCGTCAAGTATGTGTAAACGAGACACAATATAAATTCCATTGTTATGCGACTCCCGGATGTCGTTTGATACCTGACTGATTAAGCTTGATGTAAACCTTGTCAGTATGCAAAATGTTGGTACAAAATTTTTGAAGAGTAATAAGGTACAACTGTATTTATGAAAATATGCATAAGTATCTAAACATATTCAAATATAAGTGCATGTAGCATTATGTTAAAAAAACTCATAAAAAATAAATAAATCTCAACAGAAGAAGTAGGTACTTCTGAACCATTAAAAAGCTCTTATATCTTGCCGGAAATGCCTTAAGGGTAAGATAGAAAATAACAGATTGTTAGCAGCTCTTTCTAAGTTTCTCGTCATTTTTATTTGAATTTCCCCGAGTTTTCACGAGCACGACCACATATATTTTTTTCTTTTTTTTTAGTATGGGTTTGTTCTTGACTCCAGACCAAGCCAAGTGCGACTAAGACGGAGTCGAAGATGGAACGAGCTCGCCCAGAAGAATTTTCTTAAAAGTATATTTGACATATCTTCTAAATTGGCTGTTTGCAACACGAGTTTTCATCTAAGTACTACGAAGATTACAACGTAGAAAGCAGGTCTCGATTACCAACTTTCTGTTATAGGAATAAGCTATGCCTAAATATAAGCAAAGGCAAATTTATATGTGAGATGTTTACTAATTTAAGACTTCCTTCACTAATGTTTATGTATTTGGGATTTGCCTTAAATGAGATAATACATGATCAGTAACTTAACTTTGTTTACAAATAGATTCGACCTCTGAATATCATTACGCCCGGGTATTTGTTGGTTATTTATGGAGCCGATCGATAGTCGTTAATCTAATTTTATGGGTATCCTTAACTTTCGCATTGCTAATCGATTTTTACATTACGAATTTGTGTTATAAAGAGTGGAATTGGGTGATTGAAAAAGGTGATTGCATTGCTATCAAAACGTTTTATAACGTAAACAAAAAATACTAACAAACTAAACACGTTTTTAGGGAAAATCTAATTGGTTTTATGACTTTTAAACAAGGAATAAACGACTATGGTGTACTTAGAGATACCCATTGTAGTGAAAGTGGTTAGGTACCTAAATAATACATTGTTAACTTTTTTTTACTTATTTGTTTGTTATCATGATTTTAATTAAAACAAAAACAACCGACTTTAGAATATGTTTGTTTTAATGGTTTTTACAATATTTTTAACACTCACAGTGTCATACTTTATTCTTAAAAGATGAAACATGAAACCAAAAATTGCGCACGGGCGGGACTCGAACCAGCATCTTTCTGGCTATCCGGGCCAACTGCTCTTCCAATTGAGCCACCGTGCCGTCGGTCCGACCGCGCGAAATTCCTGGTCCCATTGATACGTCATTGCATGACGTTAGCGCCATCTACCCGTCTGTTTATGCAACAGCGGGCCAAGTAGTTATTCTTTACAGAATAAATTCAACCCGGAAACGATAACGCTTCGCTACTCAATGGTTTTTACAATATTTTTAACAATATGTTTACAATATGTTTACAATATGTTTGTTTTAAGTTAATAAGTAATTAATTTATATTACTTTTTACAATTGCAAATATTTATAATTATTAGTCATTAAATCATTTGGAATAATGCGGTGTTTAGCCGACTTCATTTTACGGAAGGACTAAAATTATTTTATTTTCCTCACTCAATTAATATTGTCAATTATTCACGGACGTTCATTGCGATCCTGTGTGAAAAGGTTAAACTGACTGTACCCAAAAGTCCTTCAAAATGATTATGTCACATACAAAACGTTATCAATTAAGAGAACGAGTAAGCTGGCATTTTGCCTGCTTGATTCTATTAAGATAAAGGCTTGAGCAGTGATGAATTACTGGAATCTGCTATTTGAGCAAGCCACTTTATTTACATAGAGCCTACATGCGGTGTGAAACATTGGCAGCCTCGACTCGGAAAATGTAATACTGCTCAATTTGTTAACGTAATAAACGGGGGTGAAGGGTATCAAAACATTTGTTTTACTCGTAATCATCAATATTTTATGGTTGTGTAATCAAAACAATAAAAATGTGCATTGGATTTTATATATTGGACTTAATCAATTGATTTTGTATTATAAGTGACTGCGCGTAGTTCGTGATAAGTATTCCGCTTAATATCTTTAGTCACGCACAAACAAAATTTTGGTGATTTCATTTCATTATTTGTATGTTTACAAATAACCAAAATAAAAGAAAACAGATTTGTATAGGTGAAAATCGAGTATGTTGTTTAAGAGAACACAAGTTGCAGTTTTGGTATTTCCTCTTTTCAAACACATTAAGAATCGTTAAATAACATTATTTATGCAAGGTAATTAAATAACGCAGGACCTAACTGAGATAAGCAACCTACAAAAAGTGCGGAAATTCTGAAAACAAAATCTACAGATTTGAAGGAAGAATATAATATTTGGGCCTTAATTCCGCTAATTGAGACGTCGTTGTACTACGAGAGAACAATTGATATACCTCGCTATTCTGACATTGGCGTGTCGCCTTTCTATGCTGCTGACTTTAAGAACACGATGTGTCACAATAGCACTACTGAATGACTACTGCAGTAAAACAGTAGATGGCAAAAATACGTGAATCGCCCTGTTGTATCGTGTTGAAAGAAATGTTCAATCTGTTACTGCCAAACATAAATAAAACGTCATAAGAACTATCAGGGGTAGTCAACTAATACCCCCAGGCCCTCTCTGAGACTCCGATCACGCCTGATCTTGTTTCGAAAAATCGTCTTTTACCCATATAACACTGAACGTCTGATCCCTTCTCAGAAACTAGCGAAATCTTATTTGGGCACTTACCTTTTTGGGACAAATAAAATAAAAGGTGCCCATAAAAAGTGTCAGACGTAACTATATTCGTGTCACATGGTGCGAAGTATTACCGCTTTTTGCAGGCCAACTTTTGCAATTCCGAAAGAAAAATTTAGAGTCAATATCCTTACATACCTCGCGTCGTCTTGTATTTAAAGTGACACTAATTTTTGCGTAGTATGTGCAAGTGATTTTTGTTGAAAAGTGGTTAGGCTTGAGAGATCTCGGCCGTACATTCAATATTAAGCCCCTTGATTTTTCATAGCTTCTTCTTTGAAATTATGTTTATGTTGCCTTACTGTTATGATGTTTTAGAAGAGACTATGCCTAATTACCAATTTATTTATGATAAGATAACAATTAAAGTTATTTTTAAATGTAGTGCAACATAGATAGATTAAACTGATGATCCTAACCTTTGTCCTTTGTCCCATGAACGCCGCTATGATATTGTTTCGTAGAATTTGATTTGCAAATAGCCAAGACCTTTATGTTAATTGATATGAAAATAATAATTCGGCAAGTTTACTGTACAAGGCAGTAGGGAATATTGGGTATCTAATTGAATGCAAAATTAAGCCTTTTCGACAACTGGCTATTTCCTGGGATGGTGCTAAAATGGTAAGTGATACATCATGTGAATAATGAAGTTCCATTGTGTTGTTTTTCCGGCAACTTTTCTATTACTAAAGTCTATTTATCTTCACTAGTCGAATATTGTAAACAATTTTGACATTCCTTTTTAACGAAAGTAAGTATTCCTTTTTAACGAAAGTAAGTATTAAAGTAAGTATACTTACGATACGAGATCTTTTTTAAATTAAATTTTAAATTAATTTTATTTGCTGACACTATTTCAAAAGTTACAAAAAGATTGTTTACAATGTTGAACTAGCAAAGATGAATGGAGTTTAGCCGGGTTTTAAGCATTTAGGCATTTTAAGTATCGAGCTTTAACTTCAACCCCTCTATTTAGTTTGACCGTTTTTGGGTTAAAAGAGGCACACGTGTATCCTCGTCTATGTGCTAACCGCTTAGTTTATGGTAACAACTAACTTGTATACAACAACAAAACTGGAACACAAACAAAATACGTCTACTATCACGCATTGCATTAATCATGGTCTCCGGGAAACGGGGAACTTTTGTAAATCCTCACTCATACTAACTGGCGTTATCTGGACATACAACAGGGCCGCATTTGAAAGACAGCCGGGGCCACGCTCCGATTCAATTCTTCGTGTTCATTAGTGGTAATGGCAATGTGCAGGATTCAATTTTGATCCTATGTTGAACATATTGGCACTATGTGGTACCCAAAATTGAAATGTGTAGTAGGTTAAAAAGATAGCTCATAATATCTAAAATTGAAATCAATAAGATTTGTTTTAATGATTATCTTATCAAACTTATCGGACTTTAAAAAAGCATGATTTAACTTTATTTTTTGTTTTTCCAATACCACTTTTATATGCTGTTACACAATTTCGTATCCCAATCCCTTCCGAGGTCCTGATTACGGCCCTGGCCTACTGAATCCGCAAAAGTCGTTTCCAACTTTTAACGTAACTCATTGCTGACACGACTTCTATTTGATTTGGGGAAGTCAAACATTTTCGAATGCGGTCGAGTTTTCTCAACGAATTACGCTGGTAACGCTTTGACAAAGTTACCACCTTTGCATTAAAGCTGGCAATAAGTCAGCCACTCCTTGAAAATACAAGAACTTTAAATAATTATCAGTAAATACAACAAAATTAGCTCGTACTTCCTTTGTGATTTTAAGTTTTGACACGCCTTTTTTATTTGTCATCCTAATATTTTCTAGGTCTATTCTATTGATTAGAATTAAAATTAGGGCCGATTTTGCAATGGTCAGATAAAACATAAGTCTGATAAATTATAAAGCGAGAGATTAAAAAAAATACAGTTACGTACGATTGCTGACAATTAAATTTCAAATTAGCCATAATGATTATGTTCGACAAGAAGGTGGAAGCTGTATATTACTATTCGGTAAATTTTTATAAGTTGGTACAGAATAATGTTATCAACCCATAGGGTGTCTGCCTCTGACTTGATATTTACGTGCCTTTCGAAGCACGTAAATGTTCGTGATATATGTAATTTAAATGGCCGGAATGGTCAACCATCCAAACACGACCGCGCGCTGTAGGTTGTTTAACTCACTAATGCGCTGCCACCACTGCGCTAAGAGCACCTTTTAGTTGGTCATCATCTAATTTAAAAGCTTAGCTCCCATCAGTGATGTTTTTGTTTTTTCATAAAAACATCAAATTAGAGGCAGTGTGGTGGTTTCCCTCTTGCCTTTCACACCTTTAATTTCCCGCCTCTTAATACCCAGTCAAATCCTTTCCTGGTGTACTATATCTTTAGCCTTCTGCCTGTACAATTGTCACTGCTACCCATCACCAGGGGAACGCTTACTCGCCATGATCGTCTTTAAATATTTTTAGTAAGTACGTGTTTATTAAAAATAAAACCAATTTATCTGGGCTGTGTAGGTGACGAAGTACTACGAGTAGCTCGGTGTAATTTGCTGACTGGAAGTACAAACTTAAATTACTGACGTTCGAGTACTGCCTCTTTCCACATGAATTAACTTTTGAAGAGTCTTCTGGAATCCACAGTTTCTTGTTTCTTGAAAAAAACTTTAAATCCTCTGAATACTCGTGTCGCGATGATTAGCTTCAAATTAATACTTACTCACAATCTTAATCTATACATACATATAATAAGACTGTAAAAGATCGATTTCTGTACATTGAAGATTTTTATGAAAAATTGTTACAGGGGGTCCTATTTACCGTAATAGAAGCCAAAACAACATTTTTTTAAATTTTTGTCTGTCTGTCTGTCTGTCTGTTTGTCCGGGCTAATCTCAGAATCTACTGGACCGATTTTGATGGGGCTTTTTTTATTTGACTCAGCATCACTTGGAGAGTAAACTAGGATAGAAATAATCACGCCAATAGACTTAGGGGGTAGGCAGAAAATATATATATATAAAAGAAAGTCGTGTTTGTTACAACACTTATAACTTGAGAACGGCTGAACCGATTTGGCTGAAAGTTGGTGGGGTGGTAGCTTAGAATCAGGAAAAGCATATAGGATACTTTTTGTCCCGCTAGACGGGGCCGGGGCTGGGGTAGCACGGGACCGGGACGAAACGGTGGGGAGGTAGCTTAGTACCAGGAGAAGGACATAAGATACTGCATATAGGATACTTTTTGTCCCGCTAGACGGGGCCGGGGCTGGGGTAGCACGGGACCGGGACGAAACGGTGGGGAGGTAGCTTAGTACCAGGAGAAGGACATAGGATACTTTTTATCCCGTTCGATGGGGCCGAGGCTAAGGCGGGACGGGGCCGAGGCGAAACAATTTAAAATAAATGTGGGTGGAAATGAATCTGTAAAGTGTTTTAATTCAATGTGTAGTGTTTCCTCCATATTGGTTTGTATAAATTAAATGAATATTTGGTACTTTATGGTACTTGCCAAAGTATAACAAAACAGTGCCATGAAAAAATTTATATTTAGATCCATTTTTTCCACACAACAAAGTAAAATGTTAGTAAAGTAGTAGTTTTTTTTGTGGCAAAGTAGTAGTTAAAAGTAAAGTAACCATATTATCCTATCAAACAAAGGAATTCCTAATCGAAATACAAATTGTGAACGTCCAAATAATCGGTATGTGGTCATAATAATTGATCACCTTTGATGTACCTACTACTTGCTTCTTATTGTTGTATAATATGGCCAATTTTAATGATAAGTGAGTACTAAAATGTACTATATAAATACTTTATATCTTGCGTACTTATAAGTACTTATACTTAAGTATCTTATTTGTAAAAAATCATAAGCCTATAAATTAAAAATTCTATCCAAAGTCACTATTCCACGCGGACGAAGTCGCGGGCACAGCTAGTTTTTAATATTAATGCCAAATAACAATTTTGTTGAAGGAACTGGTATTTCAAAAACACTTACGAAATTTTGCACACGTGTTTGGAAGCTTTTAAACAAATCAACATACTCAAATTTCATCCAATTCTAACGATTATTACATACATACCGGTCGAATTGAATACCTTCTTTCTTTTAGGTCGGTAAAAATAAATATTTTTTCGTGTTCTTGTATAAGTTACGCCTGGGAGAAATCTGACACTGTATTGGAACAAAATCTTTGAAGCGTGATAATTTTTGTTTAGTTTTATCTAAAATTCAGGCCCTGTAAAAAAGGGTTAACTTTTTGCTAGGCTTCTGTGTATTTTAGCATTTCAGTATTGTAGTTTTAATATTCGTGGAATAATTGCGAAGCTTCTTAGACAAAGCAACTCGTATATCAACCAGCATCTGCCTACACACAAAGGAATTATTTCATTAGAAAATATATGCAAATTAATTAACATAAATTCAAAGTAATCCAGTCGAATTAATATGGAATAGATATCTAAATAATTGCATTAACCAACTATATGGGCAACGATCGTCCATCTATTTCTTATAAATAACTAGCTTTTGCCCGCGACTTCGTCCGCGTGGAATAGTGATTTCTTTCTCCCGTTTTTTACACATTTACCACTATATCTTTGCTCCTATTGGTCGAACCGTGATGTTATATAGCCTATAGCCTTCCTCGATAACTGGACTATCCAACACAAAAAGAATTATTCAATTCGAACCAGTAGTTTCGGAGATTAGCGCGTTCAAACAAACAAACAAACAAAGAAACAAACTCTTCAGCTTTATAATATTAGTATAGATAGTATAGATAAACATCATCCTACTTATATTATAAATGCGAAAGTTTGTGAGAATGGATGTGTGGATGTGTGGATGTATGTTTATTTATCCTTTACGCAAAAACTACTTGATGGATTTTGAATAAACTTTACAATAATATAAAAGGTGTTGTTTTGGTCAGCGACGAGCGACTCAGGGATTATAATATTAGTTATGCTTATTCTAAAAAAAAATATTTAAATTATATGCAAGTTTTACAAGAGAAAACCTCTTCACAACCTTTTAAAAAATTCAAATTGAATGGGGCAACACGCATCCTCGCTCGTATTTACGTAATACTACGCCGTATCTGGCCGTATCTCTAAGCTACGAGTAGGCGACCTGGTGTTGATAGTTTTGACTCGCCTGCTTTATCGTAATGAAAAATCGATTTTGTGTTTTCTTTTCAATAAAAAATAAAAATTTTTTGGCTTCAGTATCGTTTGTACAACCACCCCTAAGTCGCACGTCGCTGATCAAACCAACACCCTGTAGATCGGTATAGCACATGGCATGTAATTCATCATGTTTTTTATTCAATATTTACGCGGATGAAGCCGCGAAGAACCTATAATACATAATCTTTATGAGCCAAAAGATGTCCACTGCTGAACATAGGCCTACCTCAAGCCCACACATAATATTTAAAAACTTTATCGTCCAAATGTAGGTGTACTAATGCTAAAAACATTATCTCTAAAAACTTTGTTACACAGAAATATTCTATTAGGTTTAAAATGTGTTAACAAGTAGTACTGTATTTTCAGTGCAATTTAAACGAAATACTGTGTTGTCATTTGCTTAATACAAATAGCAGCATTGTTGTTAAAGAGACTTGAAGTATGGTAATACCTTTTTATTACTATGTATTGATGTATGTAGATGTTTATGTGTCTTCCACATTTGCGGCTACTGAACTAATTTTGGTGAATGAGGATTCAATTTAGTCGATTCCTTATCATAGTCAGGGTAGCATAGACTAACATTTGTTAAAAGCAGCAATTTGGCGAATATTACAACAATATATTAGTGTGTTTAAAAAAAATATGCAGTCATAGTGAGTGAGGTATCAAACGACAGACAAAATTCTGAGTACAAAAAAAAAACTAAAACAAAATTCTTAGTCAGGTTACAGGTTTTTGAACTATTTATCTTGCTGCCTTTAATGATTATTGAAACCTTTTCTCTAGACGTTTTCTTTTCTTGGAACGTGCCTCATGTCATGCGTTGATAAAAATCAGGGATGTTTTTACGTACGCATTTTAATAAACTTAAATATGTTTTTAAGCGAATAGAGCCTCCATTACACTTACTCTGCGAGCGACTTTAATGATGTTCTCGATGGCAGCCGTTAGTTATCGTCGGTCGTAAAACACAAACCACACTTCTGGAGCCGACGGTGTTTCCAATTTAATAATGTGGCGTAAATCCATTTAGTTTTATCTTTACTTTTTAGTTGATTAACCATTTACTGCAGCTACTGACAACTGATGCTGATTGGCTGATGCGCTAGGTATACCTAGCTGAATTAAAAATTTATTTCACAGGGACCTAGGTACATATTATTATTAGGAAGTTATTATATATTTGTTATTAGGTATTTACCTAGCTGATCAAAGTACATTTTTAAATATTTCACTGTTTTGAGCTTCAAATTCCTAGGTTAAGTTTCAGTTCCCTACCTGTAAAAATAATACTGACGACAGTATCATTTCATTTTTGAAACATTGACCTTTAATTTATAAAGTCTTTAAAAAAACTCATTTGTAAAATCAAAATAGCTGTGCAACTTGATTTATCAGCTTTTAGTGTCAAAACCGTAGTTTCGCATCATATCCAGCTAGAAATCTTCGCCCGGGATAAAATTATACTCATGTTCATTAAAGCGAAGTTCGCTCATACAATTATATACTAGATCTTTGATCTTTGAACTTCGTGCAATGAAACACTATAAGACCTAGTCTACATGGAGGAACTTTTTAATCAACTAGACGAAGTTTCTTCGAGATGTCAATCATACTAGAAACATTCGTTGCTTTGAACGACAAAATATGAGTAAGATTTTCTTATTTGAAGTTCGTTAAACATTAAAAACTCTAAACTACCTTTTTAAAATTCAAAAATCATATTCAAAAATACCAGAAGACCAGGGACGGTGTATACTTATCTCTCTTTCACACTCGCAGACCATATGGCGAGGCGTAGTGTTGCACCATTGTACTCGTAGTGTCTTTATTATTATACTAAAAATATTTAATACTGTTATAAAATAATAAAAGACAAAATTACTATTTTAATAAGTAACAATTATACAATTACTTAAAAACTCAATATAATGAAAATAAGTGTGTAAACACAATATTCCTATAACTAGGCTCTACCAAAAAAAAACCTTCAAACAGAGCTCATAAACTAATTGCTACATAAAAACATAATAGAATAGGTGTCCACAACACGATTTCCTGGAAGAATGCAGGCAGGTATCGACAAGCGCGTGCCCTTTATGCCTGCAAAGGAAGCAAGTCTTTAACATAACTATAGGCAGAGTAGCCGGGGCCTTATGTATCTAATAAAGACTGCACATATGTGTGTAGTCTTATAAAACTAAGCTTCGCAAACTTGCAGTTCTCGGCTTCAGCATCTGTTTATGAGCTTTCGAACAATTTCATGAGCAAACTTTGCTGTGCACGTTATGGTAACAACTCATGCAATTCCATTTTAAACGGAACTTTCACCCCGAATTTGGTCTTTTTTTACACATTATTCATTTAAATAATGTCTAATAATTTTACTACTTACTTCCCTTTGAAGCACGTGGTATAAGTTCTTTATAAATCACCATTAATTTACACTATTGCATTCACTATTTTCCTCCAAAACCGATAGTATTCAACCTAAGTACGTATTCAACGGTTCCAATATTTGGCTGAAATATAGAAACTTGCGAGTAACGACCTTAATTTTGCCAAGACATTAACCGTTCATTAGCAAAACTCACTTCTAATGAATTTATTGGTGAAATAAACCCTAATCACCACTCCTGAATTCAATCGCCAATCGGAGAGTAAGTGCGCCTTCACATTATAGCAACAACGGCGTGACAGCAGCGCGTTGTTCTAAGGTGAAGGACCTACTGCTGTCATTTATGTATGAAATTGACAGCAGCGCGAAGGCTGTATGGCTCTGTTCCGTTGCCTTTCCCGAAAGGGATAAACCCAACTACTACTACTACTACTGTCACGCTGCTGCCGCGCTGCTAAAGACGCCTAAGTGTGTAAGCTCTTAGTCGAAGTCGTACTATAGTCAGCACTTCAGGTTTATCATTTTCGTTGAAAACTAACTCTTATTACAACTGCGTAAGACATAGCAGTGCTTACGTTGCTTTGACGTGCTGTTGTTAGTACTAGCTAGGGCAGCTAGGGCAAGTAAGAAAAAGATCTGAGCAAATAACTGTACCTATTACTGACGACAAATTTTTGTTTCTATCTCTTTTTTTCTCGTATGAATAACAAAATAAAAATAGAAAATAAAACGGTACCTAGGTAAATGATTCGAGATTCAAGTCAAGATTTAATGGAAATAAAAAAATGTTACGTTGCTAGCGTTTTACGTTCTTGCAAGTATTTAGGTACCAATAAGACGAACATAATTATCAGCCAATGGACGTCCACGGCTGAACAAAGGCGTCTCCCTAAGCATGACGGTAAATAATTACTAGGTCGTAAGGTCGTAAGCTAAGAAAATTGTTGAACTCTTGCAGAGCAACAATTTTCTTATCTTTTAACTAAGTGAAGTCACTGAGATGACAAGTAAATAGATGACGCTCCTATGCATAATTTACTCGATGACCGAGAAACTTTCATAACTAAGGATATCTTGTTGCCGGGGTAGAAAACTATTTATAGTACAAATGTAGTAGAATGAATTGTATTTAAAACGGTTTAGGTTTTCTGAGTCAGATCACTTAATATATTTATATTACCTACTGACTACCCATAGAGAATAAAATAATATGTAAACCAAAACATTCCCGAAAATAATTTATAATTTTGTCCTCGGACAAGCAAAAAGAGTATCTTCTGTTTTAAATCACAAGCAACGTCAAGTACCTACACTAAATAAAGCCTTTTAAAAAGAGACGTCCAAATATCAAAACAAGAGAGGTGAACGATGACGGCATTTAAAAGTTAAGTCTTCTTAACAATAAAATATCAATTTAAAAGCCTCAAATTCCCAGGGTTGCCAGGTTTTTATGCCGTTATAGACATTCTTATTAAAATTTTATGGTAGGTTAAAACTCTTCCACATCGTTAAAATAACTCCTAAACAAATATGTGCCATAGGTATATGTGCTATAATATGTGCCATAATTAACTGGTTTAGATAGTTTATTTTCTATGATCTGGCTATGGCTGACTGGTACATAATGGTTTTGGCATTAAGTAAACCATAAGTACAATAATTTTTATGCATATTGTTTTGAATAAATAAATATGACGCAGGCGTCTTCCATAAATACTTATGTACTCATCATTCAAACATTCGCCCCTTGCGGGACTAGAGCCCACGCTTTTCCTCTGGTTTCGTAGTCGGGAGAAAGAAAGAAAGAAAATAAATTTATTCGACCTAAATACCTAAATAAACACATTGTTAGGGTTCCGTAGGCGAATGTCAAAAAACGGAACCCCTATAGTTTCGTTAAGTCTGTCTGTCTGTCTGTTTGTCTGTCCGTCCGTCCGTATGTCACAGCCACTTTATTCTGAAACTATAATCATCACATAGCCGAAACTTGGTAGGTAGGTGTATTTTGTTCACCGCTTTCCGATTCAGATACAAAAAGTAAGAAAAAATAATATATAAGGGGGGGCTCCCATACATGAATCTAAAACCTAAAATTTTTTTTTTACTCAAACCTATGCGTGTGGGGTGCCTATGGATAGGTCTTTTAAAATGATGTTGAGGTTTTTAAAACCTTTTTTTCTAGATCGAACCAGTAGTTATTGAGATATTGCACATTTTTATCAACCGCAAATATAACTTTGTCTTTCATACAAACACTTTGAAAAACAAAGTTGTTTTTGCTGTCGCAATATATTGTGATGTTTTCCTTAAGTGAAAGTAAGTGGACCCTGAATTCAGTTAAGGGTGGCACGGAACCCTCAGTGCGCGGGTCCGACACGCACTTCACCGGTTTTTTAAATTAAGAGATTAATAAGATTACAGAATTCATGAGTAATTCACTAAAAGTAGGTAAGTAGGCTTTAGTCAAAAAGGCACTTGCTCAGCATTAGCCGTGGCAGTAGCAGAACGCATACCACGATGCTGATTTTCAGCGAGTGCCTTTTTTGTGGGTACAGACTAACCACTACACCAGACATGTTGTCAAAAAAGTAATAGTATTTTTTACTCTTAACTATGAATTATTTATGATTGAAGTCAGTCCCTCTTTTACACTGTAATAATATTAAATTGCTATACAAACTTATCTAGATTCCATAATGATAAATACTTCATAACGTAGGCAACGTAGATTATGTGGAAAACCCCTACAGTGGGCATCCTTGGAAGCGTTGGTAAAGGCATTTTCTTAGAATTGTCATTAGTCTAACGGGCGCCGGTCGTAGCGTATCGATTTTATCATTTTCCACCAGACCGCGTAATCTTATTGAATAATATTTTCAGTTTATTGAAAACTCGATTTGTTTTTGAAGATCGGATATCTGGAACCGACAAATGTGATTGTTTGATAGACGTTTGCCTCGATAGGATTGGTAAATTGAAAAGGGGTTAAATATATTCGTCAGTATCAAGATCAAGGCGCCCCAAGGATACGCCTGCGCTCAGAGTCAGATCTTGTAAGGGTTTTTGGCCGAGAGGCAGTTGGGTGCATAGAGGACCAATAGATTCTGACTCCCCTATAAGAGATTTCTACGGCTATTTGGTTTTTTCGTTATATCTACTATCTGTTACAATATTAATGTATGAACTGTATTTTAAATTAGAAAATGTTTACTTTCTTTTAACAACTGTACTTACAACATGTATGTGTCAAACTGATTGCCTTTGTGTGCGAGCCAGGGC
The DNA here is from genome assembly GCA_963584085.1 of Pyrausta aurata. Taxonomy (NCBI): domain Eukaryota; kingdom Metazoa; phylum Arthropoda; class Insecta; order Lepidoptera; family Crambidae; genus Pyrausta; species Pyrausta aurata. Next base: position 5,971,663 of record OY757272.1, on the reverse strand, counting down.
CATAACTTTAATATTGTTTTCTATGTTTGATCTCGGATTGAATGTTAAGAAATATCACTTGATGCTTGTTATTGATACATGTTTGCTATTGTTTGGCTCAAGAAGTACCCTGTATAATTTTTGCTCACCTTTTTTTGCTGTTAATTGTAATTTACCTTTTTTGTATGAATACAGTAATCCGTTGATGTGTATACTTTTGCGCGATGAGTCGGAGAGTTTGATTTGCGGTTCAAGTTTGTCTGATGGGTTCAGCATTGACAAGGTAATGCAATATTGCGTATTGGCTACAAAGGTGCACTCGCCCAAACGACTTTTACACACTAATACACTTTTACACACACACTCGTATTCTGCTTTATCCATTATTCCGTCCCGTACCTCGGTTGATGAGAAAGTAATTTGCTTCTCTAATGGCTAAGGACAGAAATACATGTTTGAGGCTGGGCCTATTAAACGCTAGATCACTAAATACGGGACGGGACGAACTCATTTTTACGGTTAAAAAGTATAAAATTGATATTCTGGCAATTAATGAGAGCTGGATTCGCGACGGAGAGGAAGCGGCCGCACCCTCGATCCCACAGTACAGATTTATACATAGGGCACGGAAAGGTAAGAGAAGGGGCGGTGGAGTAGGTTTTTACGTAAAAAAAGGAATCACAACCAAAGTGCGCCAGCACCCGGAATCCCAGCTGGAACAACTCTGGCTTGAGGTCAGATTGCCAGGAAAAAGGCTGACCCTTGGAACGGCCTATAGGCCGGAAAGGGTGGCGGTTTCCGACGCATTCGATTCTCTGAGCGATTCTATAAGTATTATGTCGTCTTCCGATTACATCTGCATTTTGGGTGACCTAAATATCGACGTAAGCTCAGTCGAATCGACGCCTACAAGGCAACTATCCACTTTTTGTAAACAACATAACCTTGACCAACTGGTTAATGAACCGACTAGGATAACTGATAATACAGAAACAATTTTGGACAAAGTCCTCACTGACGATCTGAAGTCCCGTTGCAAGAGTGTCAAGGTGGTACACAACAGTTGCTTAAGTGACCACGCAACAGTTATAGTTGATTTTGATATAAGGAAGCCTAAACTCTTTAAACAAGTTATACACCAACGTGCATTGCACAATATAATTCCAAATCTTTTTGACGCAGACCTGGAGACGGTCCCTTGGTATTTTGTTACCCAGGCACAGACGGTCGATGAGATGGTTGAACTCTTTACAGGTTTCATTACAACGCTGTTTGATCTACATGCTCCGACGAGGAAAATTATTATTAAAGATGGACTGAAGCCATGGATCACCGACACTATACAATTGATGATGAATCTTAGAGATCGTGCATTGTCTAAATTCCATATTACTAGAACGGATTCAGCTAAGAAATATTATATAAACTTAAAGAATTACGTGACAACGGCCATTAGGCATGAAAAAAAAAGCGTATTTTAATTCATTCATAAATAATAACCTAGGTAAACCTAAAATTTTATGGAAAAACATTAAAAACACAGCACTGGTTAATAACTCCCAAGCGGGTGGTATCCCATCTCACATAAACGATCCTAACAAAATAAGTGATTACTTCAATACCTTACCACTCTCTGGAGATGTTCAATTGGACCAATGTACAGACAATTTTAAGAAACCTAAACTAACAAATTCATTCAATTTAAAAAATACAACGGAATCTGAAGTGTTAAAAATTATAAACTCCATAAAAACAAACTCGGCAGGATGTGATGGTTTGAATGTAAAGATGATAAAGCTTACTTTGCATAAGACACTTCCTATTATCACTGCTATTATTAATAAGTCAATCAATACCAATACTTTCCCAGGTGAGTGGAAAAAGGCACTAGTTAGGCCTATACCAAAAAAAAACTCTGTAGAAGAACTAAAAGATTTACGCCCAATTTCTATTTTACCTATTCTATCTAAAATATTAGAGAGAGTAGTACTAAATCAAGTGGTGGACTACCTAGACAAGAGCAGTGTCATACCTAAGTACCAGTCTGGCTTTCGCCGAGGGCGGGGTACTGAAACAGCCCTACTCCATGTGACAGACGATCTTACAGAAGCTTCAGACATGGGACTCAGCAGCATTTTAATACTGCTTAATTATACGAGGGCTTTTGATTGCGTTCATCCAGGGCTTCTGCTGGCAAAACTGCATCACTACGGTTTCTCCAGTGACACCTGTAAATGGTTTAAAACCTTTCTGATAAACAGACAGCAAACTGTAGTTACTGAGGGCAGTGATGGAGGAAAGATGTTTTCATCTTCTGTTGTGACTGATCGAGGCCTCCCACAGGGGTCGATACTGAGTCCTATATTGTTTACAATTTTCACGGCTGACTTACCTGACTGCATAGAAACATGTAAATACCATCTATATGCTGATGATACACAGATATACCATTCGTTTGATGCCAAAAATACTGAAGAGGCTATTAGAAAAGTTAATATTGATCTTCAAAATATATACCATTGGTCTCAAAACAACGCCTTAGTTCTGAATCCTAATAAATCTCAAGTGGTAGTTATGGGAACCAAGCTGCAAATTGAAAAGGTAATTGACAGCAACGAACATGTATCCATCAATGGCGTGGCCCTTGCTAGGGTTGATTCGGCTCGAAACCTAGGACTACTTTTGGATGGGCAACAAAAATACGATGACCACGTAAACGGACAAATAAGGAATGCTTTCTTTAAACTTAAAACTCTATACAATATCAGACCATATTTAAGGGAAGAAATCCGTGTACTTTTGATTGACGCACTCGTTCTATCTCCTTTTAACTACTGTAGCCCTGTGATCGGTCCAAAATTGAGCGCCAGCCTGGAAAGGGATATACAACGTGTGCAGAATGCCTGCGCTCGGTTTTGCTGGGATATTCCGAGAAGAGAACACATAACTCCATACCTCAATAGAAAGGGCATTTTAAATATGAAAGCTCGTAGGGAGCTTCAGTATGCTTGTACAGTCCACAGGGTGATTTGGAGCAAAAACCCGGATTACCTCTTCGAAAAACTAAACTGGGTAAAAAGCCACACCCAGAGAAGTCTTCGATCTGCGAGACGGGACATGCTGATAATACCGAAACATTGTTCCACACGCTATAGAGGGTCTTTCAAATTCTATGCGGCAAGCATTTGGAATGACCTGCCTCCTCCGCTGAAATCCAGGATGAGTATGCAGTGCTTTAAGGGTAAATACAAAGCTGCGTTGCTAAAAAAACAGCTTGCTACGGAAGACCTTACTCGTGGCTGTTGGAAATTCCTGGCTCTGAAAGACTTCTTTTAAATGTTGACAAACACACTACATTTAAACAATACATTTATACATATACTCACATGTACACACATATTACGGGCATCGCACGCTCTTGTTTTCGCGCTTTTTCATTTTCCATTTTTTTTTTCTCTCTTTTATTTAATATTGTAACCTTGATAATGAGGAACCAAGGCAATTATAGTATTGATTTTTGTTTTTTAAGTAGAATAATGTAGTCTATAACTATTATTATCGTGTACAATTAGCTTTCGAAAGTTACTAAGCCCCCATTACTGATCTTCTCGTTTACCACCTAGAGAGAAACGGGAGTGACTGAAAATCAGCGCTGGCTTGGCTGGTAGGGCCTACCCAGCATACGCTGAGTCATTTCCATTTGCCTTTTATTTGCTATGTTATGTGTATTATATTAAGTATGTATATGTATCTATTGTAAAGGCAATAAATTTCATTTTCATTTTCATTTTCATTTTCATTTTCATTTTCATTTTCATTTTCATTTTTCATTTTCATATTACACTTTCGGTGTTAGTTAGGGACATACCTACGTATGTAGTAGGTATAACGAGCAAACGAAATAGATAAGTTTAGAAAAACATTGTTTATGCTGTTTTGATCGATTTGCTACTATAAGAGCGATTTGGTTTTAAATCGAAGTATACAAATTAAATTATTCATTGAATGGCCTGAAATAAAAATATTTCTAAGACTCGGTTGCACCGTATGACTTCAATTTAATAGAAGCAGTAAACTGCCACACACAGAAATATCACGAGAAACTTCATATTAGAGCAAAGCATGAGCGTCGCCGATGCGTTGCGTCGACGCTGCGACGATGGAGCGGTGCCACTCCGTTGTCCTACCATATAAATACAAACAACATACTACCCAGTGCGTTGAACAACGTGCGGTGTTGCAACGCACCGTGTGGCATACCGTTTAATTTTTGTATTTTTGTAGAACCGCCTTTGTTCATTTCTTTTAACAAAACAAAAAAAAACGCAGCGTTAGCGAAACGCTCGTGTAGCTTCTTTCTTAGTGCATGCGAGACTTTTCGTGTTACTTATTATGTAGCTTTTCATTTATAACAAGAAGTGTGTACCTAAGCCCATGAAACGCAGAAAATGCATTAAGTATTGTATCATTTAGTTTGTATAGTAGGTAAGCGTCTGGCTCGTCGACTTATTTGCAATATTCCTCGTTATGCAGATGCCATCTTCTATTGGTGCCACATGCTAGCTAGCACATCTTTCCCTAACGATGCAAATATCGGAAAGTAATTTTGTTATTTGTCCTTCAGTCAGGTTTTTTGGATACGATTCCTAAGATATTGATACTCAGATTATTCTGTATATCTACTTTGACATATTTAAAAACATATGTAAAAATTAACTTTTTATATTGCTGAGTGCAATCTATTACGACGATTTGACATCAATAGTTATTTTTAATATTGACTCGGAATTTAGGGAGTTAGGCGTGAGCGTCACCAAATGAAAAACATATCTGATAACCGCTAATAAAGGCAATTTCAGCCATTGATAAACACACAAGTGCCTTGAAAATAAACTCATGGACAACAGTCGCGAACGAATATTTTCTTAAAATAGCTCCTATTTTGTCTACGAGTGCATCCACGAAGAATTGTACTTAGAAATACCTCTATATAAAATAATAGCCACAATACGTTTTCATTTGAAAAGCATCATTGAATAGTGTTATATGTGTGCAGTATTATTCTCTCGCATATTCCTTGGTTGGCTTTGTATATTCTCTGCTTGGTTTATATCTTCAAGGAACGAAATCAAGTCTTTCTCTTTAGTAGATCTGTTGGTTTTGAATATTTCTAGAATATTGCACATTATACGTTGCAAAAAGCCGTTGCGATCTAACTATCAGTGGTTATTGTGACTATTTTTATCGTCAAAAAATAGAGAAAATCCTTGGCATGGTAATTTTACTCTTTGGACGTTTCGTTTTCGACCTTGATTGAGTATATTTTAATGAGTAGTGTATTTCGTATCATATTAAATTTCTTGAAAGCATCAATAGAAAGTAGTCGACAAACCTTTACAAAAATATAGACCGAGAGCGAACGTTAATCCGACTACCTGCAGTGCCTCGTTGAAAAGCAGACGTATGACTAGTGGAGCCTACTTGTCGATATGACAGAGTTTATTTAACGCATACCAATTATATTCAGCAGTTGATGGGTTGAATTGTGATTGTAGAAATATTCCTACAAAATGACTGAGTACATAATTTTTTGATGAATGCAAATGCCACCTTTTAATTCTTCAAAATGATATCACAAAAACTTTCCTTGATGCTTCTTTTCACCTCCGGTGTTTGATAGTTAATAAACCTAGGGACTCAATGCAGTAGCATACACAATGATCTATAGGATTTAAACTTAAGCGTTGCATTGCAATAAGTATTAGACATGACGGGTCTAAACGCGAATAAAAGCTTAAGAGTTGCTATTAATCACTGCTCGACGTTCCGGCTGTGTTGCAACTGCCGTGGTCGTGGCCGAGTCAACTAGACTATTTTTTATTCGCGTTTAGACCCGTCATGTCTAACACTTATTACAAAAAATGATCATCGATATTCGAGTATCGCGCGAGTATCACTACCACATTCACAGCAATACCAAGCTCACAGATGCGCCATTGGTAACTTTTTTCCAGTTTCCCTATTAAAATATCAAAGAGTAGGCTGTTCAGTGGCTCACCGCGGCTTTAATTCTAATGTGCGAGTTTACCCGTTAAACTATTCATTACAGTTCTTGTTATGCGAGCTGAACATTTCGAAATGAGGCAGAATGAAATGCGATGTTTGCTTTTTAATACATTACTCGTAGTCGAGGAATCAGGACTGAAAATGAGAATATTTTTGTTCAGTGTTTTGAATGGTTAGTTGGTGTATGGTGTTGTCATTCTGCTGACAAGATAATCGGTAGATTTCAGTAGTCGACAGGTGTCAGACGTATCATCATCATTATTAGCCAACAGACGTCCGGTGTTGAACATAGGCCTCTAGGATCGCAAGCTTTCTGCAACCGGCATCCAGTGCGATTCTGCTATCTTTACGAGAGCGTCCTACGCTGCCTCTTTGGTCAATGGGTCTCCAATCTAGAACTTTCCTGTCCCAGCGGCCATCAGTTCTTTACGATATGTGCCCTGCCTATCGCCACTTGACCTTACTGAATCTATGAGCTAATATGTCCGTAATTTTAGTTCTTAGGCCTATGCAGATATATTATAACAGTCTTACTAATAAAGATACACGCGGACGTATACGCCTGTTATACACGTGTTGTAAGTTTTTGGCTACCAATAAAAGCCATTTTGACGTAAACATTGTATAAAGGTGGTATACGATCGTTTTTCTGCCATACATTTTTACACAGCGCTTATTCAGTCGGAGACCCTTGTATAGCCATTGTTTAGTGATAACTTTTTTGAGTCTTTGTCACTAATCTTGAATTTCAAGCTCTTTTAAGGAATTATCACAGATATCTCGTAATGTTTAATTTAAAATTGAGTTTTCTAATTATTGGCATGTAGAAAAACAGACCATCAAAAAGCGAAAAATCTCTTATTGGACCTCGGGTTAGTAGTTTTGCAATGAATGATCAAAATCAAAATTTTTATGATGGCTTTTTTTAATTTTATTTTATAAAAAAATATGGTAATAAAATAGCCGAGTTAAACAAAGACGACCATACAAACAAAATATTAATTATTTTGTTAAATATTAATATTAACAAAATATTAAATATTAATTTTTAATTAAGACTTCATAAAGCCCACGATATGTGGACGTTCAGAAGTCCAAGATTTAATAAATTCGCCTTATTTTTACGCACAAAAAAAGAAATCATGAATTACATTACAACCACATTACGACGGTCTAAGCGAACAATAGATAGACGCCACCAAACATATGGTGCGAACTTTGTTTTTATGTTGACAACGAACGACTTACCCTTCGTCCGGAAATCCAAATGCATCACGGTTATGTGTTGTTTGCATCAGATGTTCCATTTTATTTGAATTAAAATATAAATTAATAAAGTGCCTATACAGAAAATATCCTATTCCTCATTCTATTTTTATTTCCGAACTGGAAGGACTGATGTTGCCAGCAGGATTAAAAAATGGAGATAAACAGATGTTTAACTATACAAAGGTTATACGTGGTTTATTGGTAGGCGGTTGTGCATAAAGGGTGTGTAACGCTATTCACTGCTTACTCCTGGTATAACTATACACTCGTTAAACAACTGAGTAATCTTGATTTATTAGTAAGACCGTTAATCTGCATAAACTACATCAACTATGTAGTTAATGCAGATTTATATATTATGTTGTGTCATAAAATTAGTATTTTAACTATTTTTCCATCTATTAAAATGAACTCGCAAATTTACGATGAAATACGCTTTCGAAACTGTACTTTTCTATTTTCTTTAATAACAGAGCAAGGGCATAGATACTAATATTACGGGAAATTTACAGAAAACACTAATTATAAGTTAAGCTAATAGTAGAGGACAGTTCTCAGGAAGCCTGAAACATAATTCTCATATTAAGCGATATTATGTAAATGGGCAAAACGTTAGTTAGATGTTTCAACAGACATACTCAGTATACAAAGCATATGCATAACGTGTTCAGCAAGTAATAATCAATAATTTATTGTGTTAGTTATTAGAAACACATGAGCAAATCTTAGGCTTGAGACATATTAATCACAACTTGCTATTCAGACGAACAATAGGTAAGTACTAAATGTTTAATTTAGCAGTGGCCATATTGAGACCTACCTCTGATAAACCCACAGCCGCACGTCAGACTACCCCACTTTGACCTTGAAGCCGCCTCTATTCCCTACGCAATAAAAGCTGTTTTCATAGTTCACATGGGTAACCTGACGTGCTGCCGTCTGTACATCTGTCAATTCTAGGGCTTTGGTTTATACCGCAATATCCGACTTTTGGGAAACGCTGACCTTTCAAAAAGTTGACGTTACTCTCCATTCAGCTTTTTTAGTGCTGTCGAATTCACAGAAGCTATAAATCAGTGTTGTGGCAAACATCCCGTCCCGTCAACCGCGACCACTTTGGGTCTGGGCCAAGCTGGGTTAAACACAACATGTTATGATATCCCAGCTTTGACCTTCCACTAAGCTACAAGTAACCAGCCTCAATACTAACTCATGTTGTAAATGTGAAACGTACTCGTAGGTAGAATTACTAAACAAACTCATGTTGCAAATGCAAACCAAGGGAAAACGACTGTCTCTAACATTTTCAGCCTACATGAGCTGAGCAACTAGTATGCTTCATGACATGCCTATGTAGCTTCCAAGTTTGATTGAATGTTTCTTTAGTGACCAGCAAGGCGATTCAGAACCATCCAATAAGCCATCCCAAACACAATAATGAAAATAACATAAAGACAGAAAGGAAACGGAAAATGGTCTTTTTTAATGAATATTTTACTTTTTTTTCTTTATTACTTTTACATAATGTAATCTGACGCTCAGTTCGGTAGTTGCTACGACGCGACGTAGTCATTTCCTTTATTTATGCTCGTCAGCATTACGTCGATGCTTATACATATGCGTTCCTCCTTTCTACATAACGACCTTGACTAAGGATTTATCCCTTGGTCCTTGTGAAATTTGGCAAAAATATAATTTGGCCACTTGCCAGTGGAGTCTGCTACGCTATCACTAGTAAATCTTCTCTGGGCCACAGCGACCTTTCGTTTTGCGAAGATAAGATTAGGGTTGACGCTTTGTTGGGGGTTGTGGGTGACCATAATCGGGCAATATACAGTAAGTGTCCACTATGATCGTATAGTCAGATGGATAGTTGCTGAAAGCTTCATTGACAAAATCATTCATTATTACTTAGACTTAGGCCTAATTTTTTAATAGTAAGAAAAGAAATATTCGTCGAACAAAATACAATATGGTTAATATAAAACGTCACTTTTTTTTCAGCAATCATTTATGTAGCTCATTTTAATATGAGTTGCTTTATATTTTAACAATCAGTTAAGATTTGTCGTACTTTTGAGAAATCGGCCCTTAATTTTTAGAGGTGACGTCATTCTGAAAATGTACTAGGGCTAGAAAGACTGCCGCTTCTGTCTTACATGTGGGCTAAAAAGTTATAATTTGGAGTAAATAAGAAGAAAATAACGCCTTCGCACTGTTTATTACGGGTTCGATAAGAACTTCACATTGGTACTACGAACACAGAGATATTCAGAAAATTCGCAATGTACTCGTAGTTCTTCCACTAAGTTTTTTTATAATCTCTGAAAACGGTTATTAGATGTGAAATCAATATACAGTTAGTGGCCCTCCTAGAGGGTTGACGCCTAATTTGGGCTGTTACAAGGAGTATGACACTGATTAATCCCAGGGGTCGTATCTCTTGAGCCTAATCGTCGAGGTCTTAATAAAATGTAGGATCGCTCCAAACGAGGGTAGCGGTTTCTAACGAGACTCTTTTTGTATTCCGTTTGCATTCCTTTAGAAGTTTCATTCTGTTGTAAACAATGTTGTTTCAGTTGTCTCGTGTTTACGTCAAACATTTTCATGAATGGTATGAGTAGATAGATACCTTATTATCATATTTTTTTTGGTTTTGAGCTTTTGTGCCACTTGTGCGATGTGAATTAATTTTAACATGGTATGAAAATAAATTGATGACGTATTTCATGAATCGTCAATACGCAATTATTTCATAGATTTTCGTGAATTTAGACGTTATGTAGCGCCAAGTTGCTTCAATATCATGTACATAACGTAGTAGGATCCCAACTTCGCTCGTTTGTTGTTAGAATGACTCTAGATATTATTGTTAAAATGAAATATTGTAATCATTAAACAAAAAACACATACATATTAATACATAGACATATTAATAACTTAAATCCTCCTAGGAATCATGATAATTATTGGTGAATGCTTCATGAAAATCCGTGTATTTTTTAGTTTATCAAAAACAGATAAACACGCTATTGAAAACTTGTAATTGTCATGTGATGTCAAATAAAACGACATTATTAATAATCGAACCAAACTAAACTTGGTAAGAGTAAACAATATTGTACATAATCTAACGCCATCTACTGTGATTACGTCACACACCTAAGACCCAACATATTTGCCTCGGAACCGTTTTAATCAATGTCTGCGTAGTCTAACAATAGGCTTACGTGTACCTATGTCTACGTGAACAGACAATTTTTCTTGCTTATTTCTAGGCCTAGTTTTCCCCTTCCAGGTATTTATTCTGAAGTACACCCAGCCATCTATTCTTGTAGGTTAAAACACTTCTTTTACAACAAGTAACAGAACAGAATCAATAGTTGGAAGTTGCATGACAGTTTGTACATTACAATACAATAAACGTGTTAAAAAAATCAAAATTTCTAGAAAAACAAACACATATCTATTTGTGCATAAGAATTACCTAGCTACTGTCTCATAAGCCAAAAAAATAACAAAATTCTCTTTCTTAAATCACTCCCGTGTGTCTATTGATTTTTATTCGAAAATCGAACATTAATCAAAGAAAAATCACGTACCATTGCGAGTGCTTCCAAAATAGGACCTCGGGAACCTTTCTGGTTTTATCTATTGTAGATCAAATTTTCTCGAAAGGCTTCATTGAATGAGAAGATTCCGTAAAGGGGCAGGTATTATTTACACATAACATCAGGCAATTACTCAGAGATCGGTTTGAAAGAACGGATCAGCTTTCGACAAGGAATTGAGTCAAAGAGACATCTTAGGGCTTTTAGATTTAGGCTGCCTCATTCAATAGAAAAAAGTTGACGAAAAAAAACTTAATTAGTTTCTTTTAATATGGCACTGAAACCAGAAGCTTTCTTTTTATATACTTGCTAAACTGAAGTGGGACTGGGCGGGCCACGTCCTCAGGATGTCTACTAAGAAGTGATCCAAGATCGTCACCCACTGGCTGCCTACCGATGGACGCCGTCCGAAAAGCAGACCCCGTAAGCGGTGGCGCGACGATCTAGACAAATCAATATTACGAGGACTGACAAACTCTTACCAAAAACAGGGACGCGAGTAGTTTGGGGGAGGCCTTTGTCCAGCAGTGGGACAGCAACGGCTGGGAAAAAAAACTTCCGATCCGTCAAAGGTTTGCTAGAACAAGTATTCTTTTTTATTGAAGAATGCAAATTTTGTTCCTTGCCTAATTGAAAATCATTGAACTTTAATAGTCTAGTTTTCACTAAGAACAAATTACAATGTTGGTTGTTTGTAGGTAGTGATTAATTATGGTATGAAGATACCAAAAACTGAATTCATTTATTAATTTAAATAAAAACAATTATTATTTTTTGTAGTCATGGTCATGTTACCGTGAACGCCTATTAGAGAGCGCGACATCACTTCTCTGAAGATGGCGTGCTTTTTTGAAGTCTTAAAACAACTTTCAAGGAGACTTTTGACTTAAGAAGTGACGTCATCGCAATTCGAGCGTTTACGGAGCCTATTCAAATATATTTTTTATAATAATTAAATACGGTAATGTATATTATGTACGTTGAATATTTTATTTAAATAAGAAGCTTAATTATTAATATACTTACTAAGGTAGGTCAATTAGCCTATAACCTTCAGCAAGATCTAAATAGCCTAAAGTTCTCTCGGAACTTTTAGCAACATTTCCCCATTGTGCCAAATTTCAACGTCATTCAATCAGCGGTAGGTAGTTAGATGTGCGCGAAAGTGTCTGTCATAGTTTTGAACACGAAAGCCTAAAATCCACGGCTGATGAAACTGTAACGGAGTGGTACGGGGCTCGAAATAATAATTTTATCCATCAAATTCTAAAAACTTTTTCACGTCATGCTCATTTAATGCATTTTTCTGTAAGCTACTCTAGGTTGGGTTGCTGTAAGCAATAATAAGACCGCTTAAATTTTGTACAACTTCTTAAATAAGTTAATTTTGAATTATTTACTGTTTGTGCAATAAGTATTTCTATACCTTTCTTTATCTTATTAAAGTTATGTAGACTGAATAAAGTTAATTATTAGATCAATGATTTTTAAAAATAATATTCTTTTTCGAAATCATTGTAACAGATTAGAAAACTTGACTTCATAAACTCTAATTTGATTATGAAGTTCACGCAAATACTACTCATTGATTAAAACACTTTACGGACACATTTATTTAACATTAAACGCCTGACGATTCGAATACTTTCCATCATCCGTCTGTCTGTGCTGTGACCACGGGTGTCATAAAGCTTTCGAAACGTCAGGAAGTTCAGTTAAAAATAAATGTGCGCGAATGCAATTCGTAAAGTGTTTCAATCTTAAAACTCTATTTAGCACTTGTCAATAAATAATTCTAAATTGTAACTAGTAGTTTATTTTTGTTTTTATAGTGTTTAGTCACCATACAAACTTAATAATATAAATTGCACTTGTAAACAGACAACAGTGAACCTGTGACAGGCGAGGACGGGGTTCAATTCCTCGTCTGTCACAGGTTCACAGTTGTATTTTTACAAGTGCAATTTATATTGTAACTAGTAGTTGTTGTAAGTAGTTACATACGCAACTTAGCGCGAATCTTTGGATGTTTGTCACACTTTCACGAAAAATACTGTTACATTAAATTTGTTCATGAATTAGAATAACAGTTATTCATCATAGTTGTGTATAATTACACGAATGAATTCGCAGCCAAAAGCTGGTTGTTGATATAACTTTGATTCAATGTATTTTAACTTGGAATATCACATTTACTTGATTATAAAGTTTACGCGAATACTCATTTAAATAGTATCCGCGAAAAATAAAAAAATATATATATTACTATAATTATAATATTTTCAATGGTATTTATACTTTAATTGCGACCCAAAAAACGAAAATTCAGCAAAACGGTTCCATAGAAACTTAACCCATTACCACATAATAACTCAATGCCTTTACTTTTGTTCCGATCGCCCGCCTTAATGGCTGTTTTAGGTGTGTTTAAACGCTTTCAGTTTTACGTGAACTCCTTTACAGGTATTGGGCGGCAAAGGGTTAATCTGCTTGCTTTTGTACTTTAAAAGCTGGAATCGGAACTAACGATTTTATCGAAGTGATACAAAATGCACGAATGGACTGTCTTCTTTATTATTTAGAAGTAGAACTCGTTCGGGGGCGTCATTTTTACCGACTTCAAATAAAAGAAGATATTTAATTCGACCTGTATGTTTGTGAAATTGTTGGAATTGGATAATATTTGAGTATGATGATCGATCTAGTTAAGGGTGCGTATTGCGATGTAGTTTTGACAGTTAAGATGCTCTGCTTTACTGTCAAATTAGCAGTTCCTTTTGCAATTTAAATATTCATATTCATACCATTATTGTAGTATTATTATTATATTGATAATATTCGTTTACACTAAGTGGGAATTGAACTGCCTCGAAATTGAACGGATTAAATTGGATCGCAATTCGCCCCAAGTTTCCAAACACGGACCTATGCCAAGTTTAGGAAGTGTATGTTTATAAGTTTGGATAAAAAAACAAACATAAAGAAATATAAAGACATCAATAAAATTAGACCGCCTTTAAAACTCACAAAAAGCTTAGAATACCGCATTTGTCTTCTATTTAGGTGAAACAAAAATAATTTGGAGTCAGTGCATGATGTGTGGTAAACTGTTGTGCTGTACGTTAGCTTGACATCGTGCACCGACTCCAAATGAATTTGTTTAGAAGAAAAATGCTTTGTTTTAGTTTTTAAATAAGTTTTGAAAATATATTTTTTTAAATACTTTTTTTTATTTCCGAGCTAGAATACTATGCACTATGCCAGATTTTGCGCGATCTTTGTGGGACATTCTGCAGAATAGTAGCAAGCATATTACGAAAAAATACGGAACCCAAAAAAACCGGAACGTACTCGGTGAGTTAAGTGCAGACACACTGAAGTGGTTTTGCGGTCTGCCTGCACATAGGACAGAACTAAATATTTTGCTAACATAATTCATACATACTTAACAATTTTAGCATAGTATACAGAAGGTTGTAATACCTACTTGTGATTAAAAGTTTACAAAGGTGATTAAAATAAGGGGGCAAAATAGTTAATAAAGAGACGAGGAATTCAAACGCAATTCCGGAACGATCATCTCGTAAAACATTTTATGAACTCAATAGCAATATATCTGTTCCAATATCCCTGTCTTAATGTCCGTTGTAACTGTATTTATTGGATTGCATTATGGTAGAAAATATTTCCGCTATTTTCTTAGACGCAGGAGGTTATTCATTCTTATGGATTCAATTCTATTCTTATACGTTAAACACCTGTAATAACAAGCAACAGCTGCAATTTACTTATTTTAATTTATTACTTAGTAACTTACTTACCTTCTGAAACCATCCACTCAATACACAGTAATCGATGTAAATACCAAAATCTCCGTTCAACTTCAAAAAGTCCGTTCCACACACAAATTCAATTAAAAATAAGGAAAACACATTTCACACAAAAGTTTGGCGTAAGTTTTCTTCTTTTCCCTCGTACGGGAACATTGTCCAACCTGCCAGTATTACAAACTTTTTAAATTAACTTTTTTATGACGTTGGAACTCCATTATTTGAGCACAGGTGGTCTGCTTAAAAAGGTTTGTACGTGTTGTTACCTTTTTAATAGCGCAAGTTTTTCGCGGGAAACCTTATTGGCTGGGGAACGCGGGACTTTGACGCGAATGCGTCGCTTTCCTCAGCAATACTAGCGTGGTAGCGCGCTACTGAATTCCACTCTTGTGCGCCGTGTGATGCGCGAAATGCATTATTTTGATTTAGATTTTTAAATAATAAATTATGTTTATTCTTATTTACCCAATACCATAGCATATTGAATAATAAATTGATGCGAGTCTTATGAATAAAATTTTTGCAAAGTTCTTACTTACTTAAAGCTAAATCAAAGTGCCACTCGTATACTAATGATTAATCACTTGTCTTAAAACTATGGTTATTTTATCAACAACATTCATCCAGTTTAATCCCTTCCTAAGTAAACGCGGTCTAATGTAACGAATTCAAACAAAAATAAACTGTAGAAAACAAGTTTAGAATTAACAAAAGATAAGATATTATTTTATGGCTTACATTTTATCAGATGTCCTTAACGTAATACACGACAATTGATTAATTCACCTTATCAAATAGTCATTTATTTCATGCTCAAATTAAACTTAAGGAAACAAAATAAAATAAAATAATTTAAAAATGTATGTACGAGTACTTTGTACTTATGTAATGTGCTTTAACTCTACTGTGATGTGATGTTGTGACCGTTAGCCATATTTTTGTGTATTGAGATAGACGGTCAATAACGCTTGTTAATTTGTTATACCTACCTTCTTAGTTAGCACCGACACACAGTGGATCGACGCCATACTAGCAAAGGGACATAGGCAACTTAAATATACAAGTGTCAGTTTTTGAAAAACAAATCATTCCATCGTATACGCCTACTTATAAGCTGTAAAAAAGATAAGTAGCATTTTCTTATTAGAAACTTATTTTGAGAGCTATGGCACCAAACGTGATTTATTTGTATGGGAAATAGCATGAAAAATTGTGTAGCTTCCGATTTTCTTCGTGTTTCGATTTGATTTTTTTATATGTTATTAAGGCATACATTTGCTACATTTTCTCCAAAGAAACATGGTGCGCCACACGCACCCCTTAAGAGGTAGGGGTCCACTTACTTGACAGCAAAAATAACTTTGTTTTTCATAGTATTTGTATGAAAGACAAAGTTATATTTGCGGTTGATAAAAATGTGCAATATCTCAAAAACTACTGGTTCGATCTCCTTCAAACCAATTTTCGTTGCAAGTTTTTGTTAAGATCTACATCATATATATTTTTCAAAATTTTCACTTTCTTAGTTCAAAAGTTAGAGGGGGGGGGACGCCCATTTTACCACTTTGGAAGCGTCTATATCTCAAACCTTACACTTTAGGTTTTAGTTTCATGTATGGACAAAAATACCGGTTAAGAGGTACAAGCGTTGACTGATGTTTTCCTTCTTATCGACCAATTGATTCATAAGTTATTATTTCGACATATTTTATCTCCAAATCTCATTTCAATGGTGACTTACTGATAAATGGTCAGGCCATAAATCATCGGTGCACTGATAAAATACTACCAGAAAGCGTTTTACCACGGTCTTAGTGCACCCAATATTTGGAAACAATTGTGTTGTTAACCACAAAACTATAGATTTAGTACAGAATAAAACCGGCCAAGTGCGAGTCGGACTCGCTCACTGAGGGTTCCGTACCAACTTTTAGGGCTTGCTTGACAGCAATAATAACTTCGTTTTCATAGTATTTGTATGAAGGACAAAGTTATATTTTGCGGTTGTTGACATTGTGTTATTGGTCATAAACTAACAGTTCTATCTCGTTCTAACCAATTTTCGTCTAAGGTATTTGTAAAGATATACGTTATGTATTTTGTTCGAAATTTTCACTTGCTGAGTTCAAAAGTTAGAGGGTGGACGCGCATTTTATAACACTTTGGATGCGTCTATCTTACAAATGTTTGACTTTTAGAAAAAACAAGTTTAAGGAACCTCTCCTCTCACCTGTCATTTAAAAAAACCTATCCACAGACTTTGAGAAAGAGGTCAATCGACGAATCCAACTCGGCTGGACAGCGTTCGGGAAAATGCGCAAGAGCGTCTTCTCGTCTCAATTACCTCAGTGTCTGAAGACGAAAGTCTTCAACCAGTGTGTGTTACCAGTGATGACATACGTATCCGAAACGTGGTCTCTAACTATGGGCATCATAAAGAAGCTCAAAATCACATAACGAGCGATGAAAAGGGCTATGCAGAAACGAGGAGATGTACATAGCATAGCATAGACATAGCCCTGCGAATCAGTAAGCTCAAGTGGCAGTGAGCAGGGCACATAGCGCGTAGAACTGATGGCCGTTGGTGCAGAAAAGTCCTAGATTGGAGACCCTTCGACTAAAGGCGCAGCGTAGGACGTCCGCCGACAAGATGGACAGACGACCTTGTAAAGATCGCAGGATCGAACTGGATGCAGACCGACTCGACCGCAGTGGATGTCCTTCGGCTGATAATGATGATGATGATGATGAGGATGATGATCGACAGACTAATGTCTAGGACACGCTTAGGTTTAAGCAAAAAAAAAATATTTTGTTTTAGTTTCATGTATGGGAGCCACATTTATTGATAGGAAGATTAGTTTGTAGAACACATTTATTACACTGTCTTGTCTTTGCATAAGACCAGGAAGGTTTTCATGATGATGATGATGATGATATGACACACTGTTAACTAACAAAATCGTTTCCAGAGATAGGTACAGTAAAAAGAACCTGGGAATATTTTATCAGTGCACCGATGATTTACCTCTATGGTCTGACCATTTTATCAGTGTCACCATTGAAGTCGAAATAATAACTTATTAATCAATTTGTTCACAAGAAGGAAAACATCAGTCAACGCTTATAGAACCGGTATTTTTGTCAATTAACACAATTTGAACAACTGCAAATATAACTTTGTCTTTCATACAAATACTATGAAAAACAAAGTTATTTTTGCTGTCAAGTAAGTGGACCCCTACCTCTTAAGGGGTGCGTGTGGCGCACCATGTTTCTTTGGAGAAAATGTAGCAAATGTATGCCTAAATAACATATAAAAAAATCAAATCGAAACACGAAGAAAATCGGAAGCTACACAATTTTTTCAGCCATTTCTCATACAAATAAATCACGTTTGGTGCCATAGCTCTCAAAATAAGTTTCTAATAAGAAAATGCTACTTATCTTTTTTACAGCTTATAAGTAGGCGTATACGATGGAATGATTTGTTTTTCAAAAACTGACACTTGTATATTTAAGTTGCCTATGTCCCTTTGCTAGTATGGCGTCGATCCACTGTGCGACAGTCGAACCTAAACACATAAGTTATTACACTTATCATATATACTTTTTTAAAAATCTTTAAAATATTTTTCCTAAAAACAACTTGTGAAACTACGTTATTTTAACCGCTTAACGCCAAAGTATGTATAAAAATAAAAGAAAAAGTTAATATGGACGATGGAATGTGTGCTCGGCCTAATAATATTATTATGTGACGTCATCGGCCGCCTTTCACTCTCGTCACGCGTAGCGAGTCACGAATATAACTATTGATTTCGACATTGTATTCAAACGGCTCGTTGGTCTAGGGGTATGATTTTCGCTTAGGGTGCGAGAGGTCCCGGGTTCAAATCCCGGACGAGCCCGCCACTCTTTTTGGTGTTTCTTTTTAATACCTTTTTTGTCCAACGATAGTAAATACTCAATAAAATTAAGTTAATTTAACTTGTGTTAAATAAAATTAAAGTGAAGTTGTTACTTATTTTTTGTCTTAATATTTTTTTCGTAGCTCTTAAAACGAAAAAAAAAAACAAAAAACATCGATTCTTGGGTAATTGTTTGTATTTAAATAATTTATTACAAACCTTCAGATAATTTGATGCAAAGTACCATTATACAGTTTCAGAATCAATGTCCCAAAAGCCCACACATTTATTATCATTGTATTGACTTTCAATTACTTACACGAAGATCGGTTATCACAACATCTGGATACAGAATATGAATTACTATGTAAGTACTATTTATCACATAAATTTGTTTGAACGCCTACGCGGCGAACAATTACGGAAAACTAAAGTAGTTCCAAATACATTTTGTCTAGTTTTCATAAGAAAATCAGCCTCGTGCCTTAGATGTTTTCATTAAAATAAGGTTAGCCATGTAGAGCAACTCTAGAATAACTCCGTCTGCGAAGATAAACACTGAATTAAACCAATTTAACTGTTGAAGTTAAATATCGATTCGACACCACTATGGTTATATTTTATTGGATATCTATACTAATATTATAAAGCTGAAGATTTTTGTTTGTTTGTTTGTTTGAACGCGCTAATCTCAGGAACTACTGGATCGATTTATAAAAATATTTTTGTATTGGATAGCCTATTTTTTCGAGGAAAACTATTAATCATCCGCTGCTACTAGAGAAGAGAGAGCAACCTCAAAACGCGTGAACGCAATCGCGGAGGACCGCTTTTTCTTCTTAGCGTGTCGATGGAAACCCTTAAGGAGGAATTATAATGGAGAAATTACAACGTAGCAGCCCAGAATTCAGCCACTTGTATTGCGGAGGACCGCTAGTGATTAGATAATAATATAATGTAAATACGGTAACGAAAAATCACTTAAAAATTACCAGGTTAAGAAGGTAATCTTGGAATTATTCCATATAATGATCACCAAAGCCTTCAAATTACAGAAATAATGAAATATTGCTGACCGTGACAGTTATCATACCCTCTTCGTATGAGTTACACCCAATAATTGCTATTTAATACTAGTAAAGATACAACACATCTTACGTTGTACATCAGTCGAAAGTTAATGATCCGAAACAAATAAAAATGCCACGAGAACATGTAAAGATCCCTCAGGAAACTAACCTTGTACATAAAAGGCGATGTAAAAATAACACCCCAGGGTCATATCATGTGCACTCCTCCACAATAGACTAGCTATAGGTACAACAAGCGGCGCCTAAAAATAAATTGAAATCTCATACTTGCCCTTCGATTTTCACCTTTATTTTTACTGGAATAAGATCGACAAATAAAACCAGTCGTTCTCGCTAAAAATTCATTGAAACCAGTAGATGGGTTAATAGAAAGCTACTTCTAAAGGTCTTGCAACATAATTTTTGGGGATGCATTTTTAAAAATACGTATGCTTTAATTTCCATGACCCTTGTCTGTGACTTTGTTATATTTTTAGTGTGATATGATATTTTCAAGGAGTTTCATAAATGTCAGACAAGTTCAGGAATAATTTACGAAGGTGCGAACAAAATATCATGGTTAGGTACCACACATACATAGGGAGCTACGTTATATTAGGTGAGGTATCAGTACAATGAAGTATGGGCTAGGAACTGTTTTGAAAACTTGTGACAAAATGACAGACTTACGGACTTAATTGAGACAGAAAAGTTCTAGATTGGAGACCCTTAGACCAAAGATGTAGCGTAGGATATCCACCGACAACCTTGTAAAGATGGACAGACAACCTTGTAAAGATCGCAGAATCAAACTGGATGCAGACCGATTGTGAACAATACCTGTGGAAAGCCGTAGCGGTGAGGCCTATGTTAAGCAGTGGACGTCCTTTTGGCTGATAGAGATGATGACGAACTTAACGTGCAAACAAATGGACAGATAGAGAGACCAACAACCAGAAATAATTAAAAACAGTCAGAAAACTGTTGGATAGACACTCGTCCTTTGGTTCCTTAGGGTCGGGTTCTTGATCGATATTTAACTCAACTAATGGTTAAAAATCTTACTTTGGTTCAATAATTTACGACTATGCATGTTTTAAACAAAATATACCTAATCCAACTGTCAGAATGGCTATTTTAATGACCACTGAATAAGGTTTATTTTGTTCAAAGCAGCACACAATCTTGACTATTCAACCAATGGTAACGACTTTCAATGGCGCAACTAGGCCCTAAACAAAAAGGTCCGCAGATACAAATTATACATAGCACTATCTATGTATATTGCAAGCAATTAATGTTACCAGTAAGTAGATAGTGACTAGTAATCTGTCTAGTTTCGGTCCAAAATTGCGATCTGGCGCATTCATTTCGGCGAAATTGCATTGGATCGTCGACAATTAGTCCCCGAACTCGTTCGTGAAAGGACTTGCCCGACAATTCATTACCTTGGATTTCGGGCCTAATATGTCGTTTGGTCTAAAATGCCCATTTAAAACCATTTAAAATGCAGAAATAAAGTTTTTTTTTAATTCATTATTCTCACCTATCGGTTCTAGTATGAGTTCTTTCGTCTCACGTTCGATTGCGAGCACGTTAGAATGTTGATAATTGTTTATCAAAAATGGGCAAGTTGGGCAAATGTGCAAATGGGCAACAGCGCCAGTCGCCACCACCATCAGAAAAATTACAAATATATTTCCGGATTTCATTACAACTTGCTTATGTGACATCATTATGAGTGATTCAAGATTTGTGATCCCAACACCTACGCAGTGAGATGTGACTTCAGATGAGGCCCAAAGCCCCTATTTTTTAATCACTTGCTTGGATATGGCGTGTGATTTTCGTTCGAAAACACATAAAAAATCAACGGAAATTACTCAAAATCTAGACGTGAGTACTCAAAATTAAGCAATGATTTTTCAAATCCTTTTTGTGTAGATTACAACTGGTATTCATTCCAAAATTCGACTTTTACATTGAATATCACACGCCATCTTGACGCGAGTGATTCAAAAATAGGGGGGCCCCAGGGCCCCTATTTTTTTGAATCACTCGCTTGGATATGGCGTGTGATTTTCGTTCGAAAACACATAAAAATTCAACAGAAATCACTTAAAATCTAGAAATGAGTACTCACAAAATTGAGGTATCTTTTTTAGAATCCCTTCTGTGTGGATTTCGACTGATTTTTATTCCAAAATTGGACTTTAACCAATGAATATCACACGCCATCTTGTCGCGAGTGATTCAAAAATAGGGCCCAAGCAGCATGTTTACAGGCTAGTTTAGTTGACTTTACGTAGTACTAAATAACAGTCATTTTCCTGCTTCTCAAATACCTAAAGTGTAAAATTGATAATCTCTAATTAAAGTGAAAATTCTTTAGTATTTAATTAATTGAGAGAATTTCAATTATTATACCGGTCGCGTTCATTTGAAACTAAACATGCTGCCTCATCTTGAGGCGTTCGTTCACCCAGTGTTTCATTTTAATATTAGTTGGCATATTCGAATAGACTGATTTAATTATTTATTAAGTAGTCTTAGTTTTTATTTTACTTTTTATTTCTAAGAACAATGCCATTAATTACTATGCTTATAGCACGCATATAGCGAATAGTTACTTTAATTCAACCAAGTAACAAGGTGTATCTACACCTTGATAGAAAAAGCATTACTTATGTTAAAAATTTAATTATCCTAATGTAAGAAAAAAGATATTCTTAAACATATTATCATTATTATGTTCACATATAGTAGGTTTTTTATTATTATTATGTATACAAGCAAACATAAATAAAATGTCTCCTTAATATACTAAAAATCCAAGCACTTCTCCAAAGATGTTTTTTTTCTCCGCAAATAAAATGAAAGTCCCAATTTTCAAATAGTTTATTATCTTCATTACCTTTACAATTATAAATAAATTAATGCTAGCCTAGGAGCCCGCATTTCTGAATATTCATCCGACGGGAGATCCGTATAATTGGGCGCGGGAGAATTATACTCCAAATAAATATAATTCCCGCATAAGTCCAACGGAGTTAGCCGAGTGGATCAGGCAATTTATGCTGAGGCCCGTATTTATAAAATGCACTCGCTTTTGAAGTTGTATAATATAGAAAAAATAGGCTAGAACTATAATTTATCCTTAACACGTTTCGGGACAGTGAACGCCTACAGGCGTGAAAACAATAAAACATTTATTGTGTCTGGAATAGTCCCGGAACGTGTTAACTGCGAAACTTTACAGTGGGGTTCGAAATAATCAATTAGCTAAAGTCAGTCAATTATGTGTCGATATATCCATTCAAATTATTCATGAGTATATTGAATATAGTTGATCGAAGTTCGCCAACAGTGTAAATTTAATTAAAAGAACAGTTAATGACTATGCTTTTCAGTTTATCTATTAGTTCAATAACAATATTCAAAGTGAGATGGGTTTATGAATATAATCCTAAGACAATGCTTAGCTTTATTAAACAAGTTTGTTATTTAATGCTAATTTGCATTGAATCCTATTTTATTTTGTAGCTTTTGTTTTCAAAAAAATACTTAATGGTAATTCCAACCTTCATACCTACGAAATTAGATGGGTATCTTAATGTACCTTTCATAAATATGCTAATATTTTAAAATTTTTAAACAAAGTGCACAATATTTCGAAAATAACTAAATGTCGTTGTAGTCAAGTTTGAACAGTTAAAAATAATAAAAAAAAAGAAATGGTCAAACGTATTCAATTTCTTTTATGTCTCAAAAATTCTAAAAAAAGAACGAAGGCAGCTTACAATATAACAGTCAATTAAACTTAAAATTATGAACACTTTTGTACCCTTATTTTTCAACGGGTAGTAATAATTTATTTTTGACTTAACTTAAACTTAAAGACGCAATCAAATTCATGGTTATAATTTTCATCCCTAAAACTAAAATTTTGTATTAATTATTCATATGAAAATTCTCGAACACAATGTTTTTAAGTTAAAACTTATCTAATAAAATCACATAGAGATATTCTATACATTAGCGCACTAATTTTCTTTCAAGAAATGCGAGAACATTTTTTATTTGTTTATATAACAACGTCGTCAAACTAGTATAGGTTGTTTGGACTGTGAATAATCATTGTACTCGTACTTCACGAAACATTCTTTTGACAAAAGTATAAAGTGATCACTGTACCAATATTATGAAAAGATCTATGAAACAATTTAAAATTTGATTAATTTATCAGTTTATCTTTAGGCTTCCATTTTTAAGCCAACCAACAACATAAACAAGTTTGACAAACAACAGCATTTTCACTGACCACGACCACTAAAGCTAACCGCATACGACGTAGCAATATGCCTTCGTGCGACTGAGTCGTGCGATTTTATAACTGACAGTCGTGACGATCCGCGTTATCGGGCCAATCACAAACGTTCAGTTTCACGTTGAAAACTGTGCCCGGTTGGCATTTGAACTGCATTCCTTCGCCATTGACGCACCGCCAATACTGAAAAAGAAGAAAAATTTGCTTTCAATAACAATAAAATTCAAAAAACTCGTCGCCTTATACATTTGAGTTATCTTAAATGGTATAATAATATTTTTGAGACAGCTGCTCATTATACCAAAACATAGTTTCCACCTAGAACTATTAAAAAATGTAAATTTATATAAAAAAACGCATCGTAATCGGTCCATTCATGAATCTACGATGCCACACACATGTTCATAAAAACGTTAAATGTATACATTATTTTGTGTTGCGAATAAAAAAAGCAAAACTTCACTTCTTTGTCAAGTTCTAAAACCTCACGTGAACAAAAGCGTCAACGTAAAAGAAAACATTTCACTCTCAATACAGGAACTCACAGAGAGTCCCTAATAGAATTATCTGAACACAAAGTTTTACCTTGTCGCATGCTTTCTTGTCGGGTATGTAGTCTTCGTCCAGTTTGCAGATGCTGTCAGTGTTCTCGATTTCATTTTCCTGAAGAAAAAACAGTAATATTTATTAATACAGTTGATGCATACATGCATACATATTATATCTGTTCCATGAATAAAGTCACTATTAAAACGATAAAGAGATTTGAAACCGAGAGACAGCTGCACGCCTGGCAGTCGGCCTTCGTAGCATGTACTTAGTTAAATTATGAAGACAAACCGTAGTTCGTAGCATAGAAGTACTAATTAACAATAACTGTTGTAGTATAAGATCAATTGATTATAGAAATTTGAAGATGAAAAAAGAAACCAAAAATTGCGCTTACCGGTAAGCCAGAAAGATGCTGGTTCAAATCCCGCCCGTGCGCAATTTTTGGTTTCTTATTTCATCTTTAAGAATATAAATATGACACTGTGAGTGTTTAAACACATTCTAAAACCATAGAAAGTCGATCTAAAGCCATAATTATTCTATCCTACCCCGAATACCTTACATCTTTCTCATTTACGAAATCACACTTGAATAATTTTAACAGTCATTTTGCATTCGGCTGTCTACAAATCCGCTAATAAATGAGTTATTTTATTCATGTATAATTTTCGTCATCGTGACTTATCTGTTAACTACGTAATAAAATAAAATAAAGTTTAAAATAACGTACCGCTGGCAACTCCACCTCAGCAGGCCCTTCTTCCGTAGACGTCGACACAGTGGGCGTCGCATCTGGCAGAGTGGTCGACTTATCCACCGGCGAACTAGTCGAAGTAGGCTGACTGCTCGCCGGCTTACTAGGCGTCGTCGGCTTACTAGTCGTCGTCGGCTTACTAGTCGTCATCGGCTTACGAGTAGTAGTCGGGATCGGGTCACCCTCCGACGGGTCAGATGGCGTTGACGGAGGCCGGGCCCATTCCGGCTAAAGATAACATCGCAATGAATAACGGTTGCTGATTTGTTTACGAGATTTATGGGGTCGTTGGCGATAGTTCGATTTCGCTCGTTGTATCGTCGTGTTTTGTTTTAAAAGATTATAAGAGATTAGTTGATGGAATTTTAAAGCGTTATTAGAAGTTTAATGGGCAAGAAATATTTAAAGTTTTTAAACTTCTTTGAAACTTAGGATTGTGCATTAGTGAGAACAACTTCGGTTTTCTGTTGCTCAACTAATGCGCTTAATTATATTTTAATTTACCTCTGCAATCTCTAAATAACTAAGTAAGTTTAATGAGGTTACTCTAGAAGTATGAATTTTTAATATCATTTATTAATGAAGTTTGTTACAAAATCCATATATTTATTAATCCAAATATTAAAGAACTGACTGTCCTATACGACCACGTGAAATTTTCTAAGGTTTTACGACCCCAGATTGCTAAGTCTGGATTAGTTCATCATTACTTTTTGTTTGCAACGATAAAAAAACGAGTTGACATTTAAGGCCACTTTAACATAATTGTTAACCTTATATTATGTAAGTGATTGATTAACACTTTACGGACTTAGTGCACATTTATTTTTAATTCAATGCCTGATCTTTTTTAATGCTTTACAGAATCCGTGGTCACAGGCAGACTAAGATGATGTTTGTCATGTCATTAATATTAATTGACATTATGTAAGTGAGCTTTAACATTTTTGCTGACCAAATGACGCCTGCGTAAAAGTAAAAAAAAACCTTACCGTAGGTGTAGTGTTGTCGGTTTTCGGTGGCGGAACAGTATACGAGCTCATGTGCTTATGTAGAAGCTTCATTAGCACATCCTTTTCCCCACATAGTCCTTTGAAATCATCCATATCAATAGCCCAGGTCATGGCACCAAGGTAGCCCTTCTCCTTTATCCAGTTCATTTTGATTTCCACGCTGTGAGGGTCTTCGTAACCGACCCACTGGGTGCCCTTGTATGCATAGGGGCATTTTCCATGCTCGTCCCATTTTTTGGTCCAGCCTGAATTGTCGGAGTCGACCTCTGTGCAGATCTATAACAAATGAATTGGTTGAAAATGGGAACAATGTCTAAAAGTTTGTTTGTCTGTCTCTTTTTAACTTCAAAAAGGAGGAGGTTATCATTTCGACTGTATGTTTTTTTTTTTATAAATGTTAACTCATATATCAGTCCTTTGTTGACCGATTTGTTTTTTTTTTCTTTACAAAGTCTTTAATATATTCCTTGCGAGTAACGTAGCATAATCATCGTTTCTAAAATATTATTCGTACCTCGAATACCTGGGAGTTTGCTCTAGATCCATAAGATTATTATTTGACCTAGCAGTTATAACACTTGGGACACGTGCAAAAAATTGCCTGCCATATTTATGAGCCTGGAGAATTGCCCTACCTTAGTAATCCCCACTAGTCTATTTATTACATGAAGATTCATACCTCACATTTATTGCTTTCTAGTTTCATTTGAACATTGTACGAAGTGCCTATTCCACATCTAAGAAAATCCTAATCTTTCTTCATGGGAAGAGAATACTTTTAGCATTAAGTCTACCGTTTGTAAACTTTTATTTGTGCAATAAAAATAAACAAAACAATATATATTATAAAAAAGAGTTTGTTTATCATGACGCGTTTATCTCAAGAACGACTGGTTTGGATAGGAAAAAATCTGCTTGTCTTCGATTTTTGTATTAGTATTTATCGGAAATGACTAAAAATGTAATGTAACGCTTTTAAACCTTCAGGAAAGGACTAAAATCAACGCGTGGACAAAGTCACGTGGGACTGCTAGTACCTAATGTATTATTTAGCACAGTTTATTTGGGAATGATATCATAAATTTTGATTGATTAGTGATCAAATAATATCGCGTGGAGTTTCAGTATTCAATACATCATAGGAAGACGATAACTACTGTCATACGATTGTTTAGTGTTATATCCCTTCCACTTCGAATCGATATTGAGAGTCCATAAACCAAGAAAACGATATCCGTATACGATGGATGGATAACCATTTCATGATATTGTGCTCGAGATAGAGACGTATCAATCTCAATAACTATTATATTATACTATTATATTATTCCCTCCAAGGATATTCAGCTATTTATCTTCATTAACTTACACAATTATTCTCATATAATACTTCTCCTGTGGTTTTTAATGAAGCTCAAAAAAGGGAATTGAATTTAACTTTTTGTTTCCTAAAGGATTTATCTAAGTGATACTCTTACCTACACTGTCAATCCTTTGTCTCAATTCTGAATGAAAATGTCAAAATGTCAATTCTTTATTTAAGTCTATTGTGTAAATATGAAATTTTCAGCTACTGTTGACAATTGGGCTGGAACCTATGATATGGTTCTTTGATCCCTATGGACAGCACAGTGTAACCACCATCAAAGCCCATTATTTATGTCATAGTAAGCCTAGAACCCAATGGCATAATTGTTGTAGGATGGTAGGTGGCCGCTACCAGGCTCCGTAACGATATGAATGTTGTTGTTGCTAGCCTACAGCGTTAAAGAACAACCACAGAAGACCATCTCGTACCTCATAGTAAGCCCAGAAGCCGGTGGCATTAGTGTAGGGTGCAGGGTTGCCACCACCAGCCTCCTTGTTGATGTAAGTGCCGAGGTTGTAGTTGTTGTTGCCAGCCGACAGAGTGAAGGAGCGACCGTAGAATGGAATGCCGACGACCAGCTTGTTGGTGGGACAACCCTTCTCTTCCCAGAGGCGGAGACCGTCGTTCTAGAAATAAAAGTTATTTTAACTTAAGCTTCTGAAAACTATGGCTTGAAGTCGTGACGTTAAGTTTGTAAAGTTCTTTTTAGATTTACATATCTATAAGGTATATACTTGTACTTTGAGTCAGGGCTGGTTTATCAATAGTCAGATGAGAAATAATAATTTTCAAACAAAATACAATAGGCTTATTTTTAAAATCATACGTAACTGTCATTTCTTTAAGCTGTTGCTTTATAATTTATCAGTCTGTTATGTTTATCATTGAAAAATCGGCCCTTAGTAAAACGAAGAGAGTTATAAATCAAGGCTAGTTCATCAAGTACTTAATACAAGGTTCATTTTAATGGTAAGCACTGTTTTAGGGACATAATAATAACGAACCTAGTGCGTTCCGTGAGGACCAAAAATTTAGCTATTTCATGCCTCGCTTTAGGCCCTTTATCGAGTTTTCTCAGTAATAAGCACACGTATACTTACAACATTAAGCTTCTCATAAGCCCACTGGTCATGCGGGCGCTTGTACAAAGGCGAGTGCACATCGGCGAAGCCAGCCCAGTTGCCTCGCAAGTCGTATGACATCACGTGAATGGCATCCAGCTCCCTGTAAATCAGGCAGTGTAACTAGGGCGTTATAATTTACACACCAGTATGGCAGTTAAGAAAATAAAACTGGTGTTTAAGTGTTCTTCGTTGCAATTAATGGGGAGATGCTTGTGTGCACTTTGCTAGTGTTCAATTATGAGCTGATAATAGCAGTAAATAAAGAACAAGGGTGGTGATTTGACGCTTTATATATGTAAGTGTCGTGATGTATATAAGGGTAAGGCCTCTTACACACGGACGCCATTTGGTTGGCAACTAGAGCCTGCCAGCCACATGTTTACGTCAACATTTTCAACCACTTGACGTGATCAATGACTTGATCTTGGCACTTGTGCCCTTCTTTTATCAGCGCACTAAGTTCAGTACTTTCATCTCATAAAAGGCCATGCTTGTGTGAATGAGTCTCGTTGTCACTATTGCACCGAGTCGAGATCGATAAGAAATAGCTAGGTCGTCGGTGCTTTTGAGTACCCGGTTACTGGTACTTTTGGTGATTATAAGTACTGAATCTAATCACCTATCTATTTCTGGCCATTGGCCAGCCTTGATAGACTTCTGTCAGTCAGTATGTATATAGGTAATAGCCAAATAGACTCGCTAGACTATGGCCATACCGCATCCGACTACATGCGAACTCAAAACGTATAACCACACTTACTGGCACAACTCAGGCACATGGTACCCCTCCATCAGCCTGAAGTTCGCGAGTGGCACAGCGGCGGTCAGCTCCCAGCCCTTCCCGGCCCTGATGAAGGCGCGCCTCAGTTCCTGCACGAGATACAGGAACCGGTCCTTGTCGGAGAAGGACCCGCCTCGGTCGGCCGCGCCGGGGTACTCCCAGTCGAGGTCTAGACCATCGAAGTTGTACTTGTTTAGGAAATCTGGAAAGACGAAGAAATCCTCGATAAGTACTTACATGTGCATACCAGGGTTTAAGATACTTCAAGACGTAATGTTTTAAAATAAATAAAATCGGGCTGATTTCAAATCATTGTTGACTTGAACTCAGTTCCTGTGTTTTTTTTGTTATTTAACTAAATTGAAAATTGTCCTCAAAAACGTATTTTCTGACTTTACCTACCACCCGAAAGAGTGGCGGAAAGCTGAAGACCATGCCAGTTGGAATGACGTCTTTATTTATTTTTGAGGAAATTACATCGAATTTTGAAAAAAAAACATTGGAAAATATGAACTCAACATCATTACTTTTCTGACGCATCGTATTATTATGAAATGCATTTAATAAGTATAGGTATCATGAATGAAAACACAACGCATGTTATACAGTCACGCACACGCATTCATCCGAGGCAATAACAGTTCACAGAGAGATACAACATACCAACATACTTATATGCAATACCTGAGAATTCCCAATAAATAGGTCTATTTCAATATGGTTTATTATAAAACCTTATTGAAATAGAACTACATTAATAGTGAAACATTAAGAACTTAAAATGTGACATTATTTTCAAAAATATGTCATAGGTAAATTGTAAGAAAGATAAATGAATGCTGTCCGCAAAAGGGTTAGCAAGCAGGCTTGATTTAGTCATTTCATTATCCTGTATTGATAGTCAAGCCTTTTTAGGGTTCCGTAGCCGAATGGCAAAAAACGGAACCCTTATAGTTTCGTCAAGTCTGTCTGTCTGTCTGTCTGTCTGTCTGTCTGTCTGTCTGTCTGTCTGTCTGTCTGTCTGTCCGTCCGTATGTCACAGCCACTTTATTCTGAAACTATAAGCATTACATAGCTGAAACTTGGTAGGTAGGTGTATTTTGTTCACCGCTTTCCGATTCAGATACAAAAAGTAAGAAAAAATAATATTTAAGGGGGGGCTCCCATACATAAAACTAAAACCTAAAAATTTTTTTTTACTCAAACCTATGCGTGTGGGGTGTCTATGGATAGGTCTTTTAAAATGATGTTGAGGTTTCTAAAACCATTTTTTCTTAAAGTGTAAGGTTTGAGATATAGACGCTTCCAAAGTGGTAAAATGGGCGTCCCCCCCCCTCTAACTTTTGAACTAAGAAAGTGAAAATTTTGAAAAAAATATATGATGTAGATCTCAACAAAAACTTGCAACGAAAATTGATTTGAAGGAGATCGAACCCGTAGTTTTTGAGATATTGCACATTTTTATCAACCGCAAATATAACTTTGTCTTTCATACAAACACTATGAAAAACAAAGTTATTTTTGCGGTCGCAATATATTGTGATGTTTTCGTTAAGTGAAAGTAAGTGGACCCTGAATTCAGTTAAGGGTGGCACGGAACCCTCAGTGCGCGGGTCCGACACGCACTTAACCGGTTTTTTCCATTAACTGCAGAGTGTTAATAATAATAATAATATAACTCTTTATTGTACAACACAAAGTAAATTACAGTTTTTAAGCTCAAAGTAAATGTACAACTAAGGCGGCCTTATCGCTAAAAGCGATCTCTTCCAGACAACCTTTGGGTAAAGGAATAAACTATTCATAGGAAGGGGGAGTAACGTGCAAAGATCGAAAATTTTATATTCATTACATTAACTCGTCAAGTATGTGTGAACGAGACACAATAGAAATTCCATTATTATGCGACTCCCGGCAGTCGTTTGATACCTGACTGATTATATAATAATAAATATTGATATATGTATATATATACCTACATAGACATTACATAAAAGTATCTATTGATGTTTTGGATATTATTGATTTACGTGGTGCATTTTCAGGTATAGATAAATGTATTAACAAGCAATCTGAAAGCACTCACATCTATCGGCGTCTGTAAGTAGTTCGAAACTCGAGATTAATGGTGATTATTACTTTCCAAACAAGACACTGACAAATCATCGATGCCAGTAATTATGAAAATTGAATAGGTATTATTTTCTCAATATAATGCCGATCATTTCGATATTAGAAAGTCAAAATGCGATCATTATCATTTTTTATTAATTATTTGCTTCTATAAATATAACACATCATCAATTTATCGATTCAGCGATCTACAAATCACACATTGTTGAAATATAGGATACCTATGTGTTGAAATAATTATGCATTTCGTTAACACACTAAAATATGTATGCATGAAACGCAGTCAATATCACAGAATCTCAGATGAAGCATTCTATCAGCATATTTAAAATGAAATAAAAAAATCTGTTTGCACCCCTAAACGTGTACGAGAATTATTTGCACGCTTCAAAACAAATAGCAGAAAATCGCAGAGAATTTTAAAAAATATCCATAATCGCTCTAAGTTATGCGTCTTTCATCTATCTGATTTCCAACTTTACGACCCTTGCAATAAGATTTAAATCAAATAAAAACCCTTTTTTTATTTGCTCAGTGAATGCATTAAGAGTTTAGAAATAATGTCGTCGTTTAATAAGAATTTTAATATCAAATGATATAATAATGGTGACCTCACCGTCTTTTATCTATAAAAATATCTATATCTCTACTATCTCTACTAATATTATAAAGCTGAAGAGTTTGTTTGTTTGTTTGTTTGTTTGTTTGTTTGAACGCGCTAATCTCCGAAACTACTGGTTCGAATTGAATAATTCTTTATGTGTTGGATAGTCCAGTTATCGAGGAAGGCTATAGGCTATATATCATCACGCTACGACCAATAGGAGCAAAGATATAGTGGTAAATGTGTAAAAAACGGGAGAAAGAAGTCACTATTCCACGCGGACGAATCGCGGGCAAAAGCTAGTTGCTTATAAAAGTAAATAAAACACTGTCAATGAACTAGCAAAGTAACCTATGCCTTTTAACGATTTCCATGTTGGTTGATGCTAACAATGCTATCACTTCTATTTTATACGCTTAAATATAAGCATTAACTTACAGGTGCTGGAAATGTGCTTACGCATTTTTCACGTATAAACGACAGACAAAAGAATTGTTACGTGAACGTAACGTTGAAAAATATTACACGAACAAAACGTTACACGAGAATCTATTTATCATGTTTTAATTGGACATTCCTTGCTAAAAATTGGGCAAATTAGACTTCATTCTTGTTGGATAAGGATGTCATCACTGAAATTCTGTATCGACATCGACACTTTATTATTTTCATCTCAAATAATTGTAATGCCAACCTAACTCTCCGTAAAGTTGTAAGGCACGAGAGCTTTCGACAGTACCTATTACTTGCAATGTGTAATAGTTACTAGTATTAGTAAAATTGTCTAACCATTCATACAATACCCATACATTCATGCTTATGGTCTGAATAATCTTTTCAGTAATTAGAAACACTAGTTATTTAATTTTGTGCCTTTTCGACTCAAGTAAACTAACTTTTGTTATTTTAGTTAAATGTTATGTGATGTTAATTGGGTAGAATAAAAGTGTTTTCTTTTGGTTCTTTCAAATTGATCATTTTTCCAAACAAAACAGACTGAGAGCCTGACTTTAGATTCAGACAAGAAAATAAAGAGAAAACGAACCCTAAACGAATTCCAGTGGAAACAGTATTATTTTTTGACCACGCACCAATAATACCCGAAGTGTTTGACAACCCTTGAATATCAATATCGATAAACTAACATCCTTACTGTCCGAGACGCTATCATTTAACATTCCGGGCAGATATTTTCCGCTCGCTCGACGCTACGCGAAATTCAACGATTTAAACGACAAGCAATGTTGTATACGGAATACACTGATAAACTCGATTACGGATTTCCAATCAGATTTCGATGTTGATTCGCTTTTATTTGAGCGAAAATGCGGATACATGAAAACAATGTATTTGAGTTTAATTGCTAATTGATAGAGGTTCGTATTTTTTTTTAAATTATAACAGAATTAAGGGTTCAGCAGCGCAATCTTTATGTCAACTCCCTTTTAAAAACTTAACTTATAAATTACGATGATTCAAAATGCTGTGGCAGTGTTAATGGGTCTATTATAAGTATTTATCAATATTTCCTTTCACCGGTTTGCGGAACTGTCATGGTATTACAATAACGTATAAGTAATGTACCTACAAACATCTTTAATATAATAACCGCACGCATTTTATGTAACCCCTTACGAAACCCAGTATACTCTACTTCCCATTCTCATAATAACTTACAAAGAGATACGCACTAGAAAATATTAATTAACTCATCATGAGTTACAACAAAGCAATAATTAACTATACGTTTGTTAGGTCTGGAATGAGGAACTATAAAAAAAAATATTACACCTTTAAAAATATACTACTTTTAAAAAAGAAATGGCTTTAAAATAATAACTAATGTACGGTACTGTAATATGTATGCATGTGTAATATGGCGTGTGATATTTTTAGGGTTCCGTAGCCGAATGGCAAAAACGGAACCCTTATAGTTTCGTCAAGTCTGTCTGTCTGTCTGTCTGTCTGTCTGTCTGTCCGTCCGTATGTCACAGCCACTTTATTCTGAAACTATAAGCATCACATAGCTGAAACTTGGTAGCTAGGTGTATTTTGTTCACCGCTTTCCGATTCAGATACAAAAAGTAAGAAAAAATAATATTTAAGGGGGGGCTCCCATACATGAAACTAAAACCTAAAAAATTTTTTTTACTCAAACCTATGCGTGTGGGGTGTCTATGGATAGGTCTTTTAAAATGATGTTGAGGTTTCTAAAACCATTTTTTCTAAAAGTGTAAGGTTTGAGATATAGACGCTTCCAAAGTGGTAAAATGGGCGTCCCCCCCCCTCTAACTTTTGAACTAAGAAAGTGAAAATTTTGAAAAAAATATATGATGTAGATCTCAACAAAAACTTGCAACGAAAATTGGTTTGAAGGAGATCGAACCAGTAGTTTTTGAGATATTGCACATTTTTATCAACCGCAAATATAACTTTGTCTTTCATACAAACACTATGAAAAACAAAGTTATTTTTGTTGTCGCAATATATTGTGATGTTTTCGTTAAGTGAAAGTAAGTGGACCCTGAATTCAGTTAAGGGTGGCACGGAACCCTCAGTGCGCGGGTCCGACACGCACTTAACCGGTTTTTTTGAATAAAGTCCAATTTTAAAATGAAAATCAGTTGTTATCTACACAGGAGGGATTTGAAAAAATAAAGCTAAAGAAGACATTTTTTTCTTGTATGGAGGATGGGCCCACCATAAATTGTTACGTCTAGTAATGAAACATATATTAAATTGTTCCTTATAATATCTTAAAAACATTAACAATATTGGTACTTCTTCATCTAACGGGAATATTTGAAAATTCATCATAACTTAAATCCACACACGTACCAGTTGACGCACATTTTCAGTCGTTTCTGAAAATCACAGTCGTTGAAATCTCACTGCACAGTTACACAACAACGGTTTAGTGGAATAGGGGCCGTACTTGATGCTTTTTGCTTCTATTTTTCGTTAAAAATCCGGAGACAATAAACACTCAATTCAAAACAAACCAAAACAAACGGAAGGTGACGGAAAGTGTGACAAATGACACTCCACCCATTCCTGTTAATGTCAGTGATAACTGTCAGAGTTGCTATCCGTTCAACGGCTTTACTAGATAAACATTTTATGCAAAAATCTTAAAAAAACCAATTAAAATATTTTATTCGGAGATTCCAATTGTTTAAAATTAATAAAAGTAGAAAAAACGTGATCTAAACAAAATCACATACTTGAAATAATTGATATTGATTTTATATTGACCAACCCGTCGTTCCTTTACACGTATTTGTAAAGGAGGAATGGCGTGATGAACAATGGTCAATACAACGCATCTTTTAGTTCGATTTTATTATTCCGGTTTCATCTATACGTTATCTTACGTCTAATTGACTAAAAAAATAAGTTATTAATTTAGGGTGCAATGTCATTATTAGACGCTACAAGTTGCTACTGGGCCCAAAAAAAATTTCTCCTTTTGTGAGTAATCAATCAAGTCTATAATTCGCGAGGTTTTCGATGATTTTTTATTCGTTTTCGAACGAAAATCACACGCCATATCCAAGCAAGTGATTCAAAAATAGAGTTCCTGATTCGAAAGCGAATCTCGAATCCAAACATTCAACTGCATTCATCGGACAGTTTTTTTACTGAGCGTCCGGATTGCCCCTGCCGCTTGTCATTTGACATTTTTTTTTAACTGCCAGTGTTTATTTATGCTATGCATCTTATTATTATCTTACCAACAACACTCCTGACAAATGCCATCCTGGTGTTCTTCGCTGCTACCATCTTGGAGTATTTAGAGCCGCCTTCTGCCCAACCTCCCACAGCAACCGTAAACTTGACGTTCGGGTGTTTTGAACGGAGCGCTGTAAAGTTCTTGAAACCGTTCTTTTCGACATCCAGCTACAAAAAGAAGATTATATGTTAAAAAATATGAAGTGAAAAAAGATCCAATTTAATTTAGAAATTTACGTTTCTACAGTTTTTTGAGTAGCGGATAAAAGCCACGTTAAAAAGACTAATGGATGGACTTTTTCTGAACAATACCACTACAATCCATTGTTATGTTACGAAGCGCCTTTACTCAAAATGGTCACACAAAAACATTTCGTAAAAATCCAGCTCTAACAAACCCGCTGTTCATTGGAGATTTATTTCAGATAAAAGCAAAAGGATTAATGAAAGTCCTAAATGGAAATAAACATCACATTTGGAATGAACGGAGCAGACAAAGAAAATATGGGCGGTTACCCTCAAGCTCCAATTTACTGGATAGGTGATATTAATTGTATGGATATGAATTACGAGTATTATGATAGCCTGTCGTCATTTGTTTTATTTATGCGAACTATTTCCGATTTGAATATGGAATCGTATTTATTTAAATAACATGTGACCATAATATCACATTTTTTTTTATAACCAGCCAGCAGTTCTTAATTTGAAATTAGCCATTTGAATATTGGAACTTCTCGTGATGCAATCAATGCGATCATATGGTTGTACCACTTGTATCTACAGATTTTTTTCTTGATAACTAGTGTTAACCAGGTCAATGAGTTGTGTATTAGTTCGAAATGGTAAGATCAAATCAATGCTCTTACCTCAGGGTCTATGATGAGGACCTCATTCGTATCCTCGGTGACTCCGATGAAAGAGTAGATGATGTGTGTACACATGTCAACTGGGATGTCTTCGATGCCATATCGGCCGACACCCGGTCGGTACACCGCCCAGTTACTGAAGTAGCATACTACGCGCGCTCTGCTGTCCGCTAAATGAGAAAATAGTTAATAATTGTTATTAGGTAGGTATTCAAAAATCATTGTTTTTGTCTGTATGACAAACTATAATGGCCTGTTTCACCAGCGAAAAATAAGGCCTATTTCACAATGTCTTAATAAGCTCTGGTTAGTGCTATCTGCCAGACACTTCATATAAAATGAGTTAGGTCAGTGCTTATTTGCCGATGGTGAAACATGCCCTCAATATGGAACGTCATTGTATATTAAATATTGGCTAATTAACGCTAACTAGAACTTATTAGGACATTGAGAAAATGGCCGTAAGAAACTTGTTAAGATGTTTTATTTTCCTTTTACAATAATAACACACAGAGTTCCGTGAACAATATTTCAGCTTTGCTTATTCGTATCGCTTTTTGGATTAGAATTTTTATGGGTGTGATTATTTTAAAGTATATCAGATTTAAGTTATATGTATCGTAATACTTTTATTTTATATCTAAAGCGAAGTTAATTAAAAATTAAGCTCTAATTAAAATGTATCAATACTCAATACTTTTTTGCTCCATTAAGTAACTACCTACTCATAATTAATAAAAAGTATTGACTTTATATTACCCGCTCAGTCATTACAAACGTTCCGCCACTGATTCAACTATCTGCATTCCCTAGTGTTTGACTGGTAGAGAATGCCCTAAGGCATTAAGTCCGCCAATTGTACAAATAACAGTGCAATAAAGTTTACATAAATAAATAAATACATAAGTATTAAAACACCCTGTAAGTTTTCTAACTCAGCGTCAGCGCAAGTAGTGAGTTCTTTCACACTAAGTCACCTAGGGACGTGTAATATTGAGTAACGGTCTTTAATAACCGATCGGCACTTAGGACGCGCATACAAAGTGGCTCCTTTACACCGCTACCGGTTCGAAAGCTACAAAGTGTTGGCTTATGCACTTTTAATCTCACTCATTGTAGCCTGGTTGTACCCGCTTTCGCCTGTGTAATGTTATACTCTCTTGGGATTTTGTATACTATTTGGATTTATCTTTAAGGTAATATACACTATGTAAGTACGCTCAAGTGGCAGTGGGCAGGGCACACAGCGCGTAGAACTGATGGCTGATGGGGCAGAAAAGTTCTAGATTAGAGACCCTTCGACCAAAAGCGCATCGTAGGACGTCCACCGACAAGATGGACAGACGACCTTGTAAAGATCGCAGGATCGCACTGGATGC
The DNA here is from genome assembly GCA_963584085.1 of Pyrausta aurata. Lineage (NCBI taxonomy): Eukaryota > Metazoa > Arthropoda > Insecta > Lepidoptera > Crambidae > Pyrausta > Pyrausta aurata. The sequence goes on along the minus strand of OY757272.1, from coordinate 5,933,290 downwards.
AGACCGCTCACAACCGGTGGGGGAGTCCTATGTTCAGCAGTGGACGTCCTTTGGCTGATAATGATGACGATGATGAATATACACTATGATCGATGTTCTAATAGTGGCATTTATCTGATTACAGTAGAATAAGTGTGTCAGAAAAAACTAAGAGAGCTTTTTTATGCTCTAATACTCGACAGACACAACATGACAATATAGATTTAGATTTATTTTTTATAGCTCCATACTTTTAGGGTTCCCTATCCGAATGGCATAAAACGGAACCCTTATAGTTTCGTCAAGTCTGTCTGTCTGTTTGTCTGTCCGTCCTCCTCCTGTAACTAATGAACTAAGCAATTGTAAATTTGTAAAAAATAAGTCATGTAGTTCTCAACAATAAATACTTTAAACGAAAATTAGTTTAAACAAGACATAACTAGAATTTTATGAGATATAGCACATTTTCAACCACCGCAAATTTTACTTTGTCCTTCACACAAACACTATGAAAAACAAAGTTTTTTTCTGTCATCAAAATATTGTGATATTTTGTGGAACGTAAAGTGGAAGTAAGTGGGACTCCAACTCAGTTGAAGTTAGCACGAAACCCTTATTAGTGCTCGAGTCCGTCTCGCACTTGGCCGCGGTTTTTTAATGATATTTTACGCAATAAATCAAATGCAAACAAATTGGCAAACGCATGTGTAATGATACAGATAGAGTTTACTCTACAGCAAGTTTTCTGTGGTTATATGATAAATTAAACAATAATTTGGCAAAATTGATACTTACATTCTGCGGCATTGATACCAACAGCCAGGACAGCCAACGTCGTCAATAGTAGTGCTCTCATTTTGTACCTGTAAAGAAAAACATTTCCTTCAATAAACATAAAAATCTGCCAAACTTTTTTATTAAAAAACTTTTGATTTGTAGTTATTTGGTAAAGTAAGTCCTTAATTTTACTCATATCCTCCTGGCACCTTGCGCACTTTACAAAGAGCTATATAAACCGTACTCCAATGGCCAAATATTTTTAATTCTTATTTCGAATACAGACGAACGTCCATCATGTAGCATCAATTCTACAGTGTTTTCTCAAAATATTTAGGTACGAAATTATTTCTCGCCCATTGACATACCTAGTTAGAAGGAACCGTTCTGCATAAAAAATATAGACTATTCTGTCCTTTAACAAGATGAGCCCAATCGTATCTAATAGAAAATATAACAACAACTTGAGATAGATAAGTTGCCAAAACAATCCTTGAACCCGTATTGATCCAGACTCGTTCTGAAACTCATTATCCGAGGTCCTAGGGGTCACACGATATAAGTGTTGAAAATGTCGCCAGGTTTTGAAGATCCTTGTTATTTAACAAAGGCTTGTTCACCATAACTATACGACACTACAGACACAAAGGGTCTTCGTAACCACCACAGGTTTATACAGTAACGACCATATGCATGATGCTTGGTCCTTAAATTCACTGAACAAGGTTGAAATTCCTTTGACACTTTGTACTACAATAGTTGTTAAGGCTGCATTTTCCCTATAGTCTGTTTAGGATGCGATGCGCGTCCAAGGAAACATTGGGTTAAGATGTGCACTTATTTACTGATGCCGGAAAATAAAGGATACTTGACTAGCGCACGAGTTTTGTATTCTGTACGAGAAATGCGGCGCGTAGGTTGATAACCTCCGTATCCCGTAAGTAAAAATTGATTAACGTTATGTTTGATGATTTCAAAATTTGCTTATGTCGCTGGCTTAAGGCCTAAATAATTGATTATTATTATAATTAGTGTTTTAGTTACTAGTGGTTAATGTCGGATCTCAAATAAATAACAAATAAATATAGCCTTTGTCCTATTTAGATGTATGAGCAGTGAGTTGTTACTACTACGTATAGAGAAGCTATGCCAAGCAAAAAATGTGTCTCAAAAACGACTATAGATAGTGACGTTTTCTTTGAAAATTTTAATTTCGAATTATAATTTGTACTACGAGTTGATCAATTCATGGAGAACAAAATTTGTTCGTGATGTTAGTTCCATACGCTAGTAATAGTAGTTCAATGTGTATGAGCTATACTATTGTGTAAATGATTTATCAAACACAATCCAATAGTATTTGCGTGAAGGAGTTACAAACATACATTCATTCTCACAAACTTTCAGATTATAATAGTCTTTGATCTTTTAACAAAGATAAGAAAAATATGAATGAATAAATAGAATTAAAATAAATGATTTCGAATATTGACCTGATAATTTAATGACCATACAATAAAACTATCAATTAACAAATACGGGACGAATCTTTTAACGTTGATATAATTTTCCTTATGATAATTGTTTTTTTCCTAATAATTAGCATCACGATCGGCACATGAAACAAACCAAATGTGTTTTTAATTTGTTTGAGACCTCCCCTATGAGAACTAAGATATTAAATATGGAACACTTAACTGATTCAAAAAGAAATATTTATTACTTACATTGTTAACACTAAGGCCCAGTTGTGTGATCGATAGTCAGCTCAACTAATTGTTAAATGTCATTACCAGCGGTTGAACACCTACGATTGTGCACGTTTAAAAAATACCTAAACCAATGGTCCTTTGGTGTTTTTTGCTAAAAATATTCACAATCGTAAATATTCAACCGCTGTCCATTAGTTGAGTTAATAATCGATCACGTCAACTGGGCCGTACACTATTTCATTAAATGGTAAATAAAATGATTACTTCCTTTAAATTATCATTTCCTTTAAACAAATTTGTAAATTCACTAATGTTGTGTGCAATAAAGAGTTATCTATCTATCTATATATAGATACTCTTTATATAATTTAGATAATAGTTTCTCAGATTGCCTACTTTTTATGTCTACTTATCTATAAAATAGTTTCGCATTTAAAGAACCAATAACCGCAGTGTCACAACCATTATTTTCTCTTACATACATAGTCATGACTGGGAGAGAATGCTTTTAGCAAAACTATTTATTTGTGCAAAACAGTTTTTAAATAAATAAAACAACTGGTTGTTAGAAAAACAGCAATGCTCAGGTACAGTTACCTATCAGTTTCACTCACTCGTCCCACAAAATACTTACACCCCACTAACCTACAACAGAAATGTATGCAGAAAGACAACTCTTGCTTAGTCAGATGAATTCAGGGTCCACTTACTTTCACTTAACGAAAACATCACAATATATTGCGACAGCAAAAATAACTTTGTTTTTCATAGTTTTTGTATGAAAGACAAAGTTATATTTGCGGTTGATAAAAATGTGCAATTTCTCAAAAACTACTGGTTCGATCTCCTTCAAACCAATTTTCGTTGCAAGTTTTTGTTGAGATCTACATCATATTTTTTTTTTAAAAATTCACTTTCTTAGTTCAAAAGTTAGATTTTACCACTTTGGAAGCGTCTATATCTCAAACCTTACACTTTTAGAAAAAATGGTTTTAGAAACCTCAACATCATTTTGAAAGACCTGTTCATAGACACCCCACACGCATAGGTTTGAGTAAAAAAAATTTTTTTGGTTTTAGTTTCATGTATGGGAGCCCCCCCTTAAATATTATTTTTTTCTTACTTTTTGTATCTGAATCGGAAAGCGGTGAACAAAATACACCTACCTACCAAGTTTCAGCTATGTAATGCTTATAGTTTCAGAATAAAGTGGCTGTGACATACGGACGGACAGACAGACAGACAGACAGACTTGACGAAACTATAAGGGTTCCGTTTTTTGCCATTCGGCTACGGAACCCTAATAAAACATTATTTGACACACAATATGAAAAATACTAAATAAAAATAAGTAACTCTGGCCACAGTGCTAGGTTAAGCCCCGTTATCAACTGCTCTACGACATGTATTCCAATACAATATTTATCAAATTTTTCTTTTTGATATTGCATACCTACTTAAAGAAATAAAATAAAGTAGCCCAGCCACACAATAAAAACCGCTGACGGTTCTTTAAAAAAAAAAACTTTTCCATTTGCAACTCGAGGTAAAGTTGGCAAATAAAAAAAATATAAGTGAGTTACCGTTACACCCACAGTGGAAACGAGACTGTTGCTAGCGGAAGAGGAAAACATTTAAACACTTTTTTCTTTTTTTTAACTGTCCATTGGGAGATAGTTTACTCGCATTTACTGAGTTAAAAATTCTAGTTACACGGTTTGAAATGAGTAACAATCAATGAGGTGGCAGCAGGAAAACATCTATAATATAAAAGAAAGTCGTGTTTGTTACAACACTTATAACTCGAGAACGGCTGGACCGATTGCCATGGTTTTTGATTTGTTGGATTTGTTTCCGTCCCGAATAGCAGAATACATCTTAAAAACAATGAAAACTCGAATAAAACGGGGCCGGGGCGGGACGGGGCTGGGGGCGAAACGAAATTCACTGGGAAATCGTGTTAAATTTATTATAATCATTAGTTTAATTGTTGAAAAAAAATGTACACGGATAACGATCGTATGTAACGGTAAAAAATACGGAATAAATGTTTTTAATCGAAGTTTTAATATTTCTCTAAAAGGAAATATATGTAATGTACCAATTTAATTTCCTTTGTTTCAAAGAATTCAAGCATGCTGTCGTAACAATCGTCTTGCTATGACATTAGACTGAATAACTAAATACCTACCTTTTAAAGATCAATGAAAATGTTTTTAAGAGCTATGTTGCGTTAGCTTAGGCTCCATTATCTAACACAATAATGTTTAACTATGTAGTATATAGATTACCATAAAATTTTAAAGCATTTTAAAGCGACGGCTGCGCCAGAGGTCCCGGGTTCGATTCGATTCCCGGGTCGGGCCAAAAAATGTATACCTGGGTTTTTCTGTTTAGAATTTCTCAGGGTAGCCCGGAGTTTGGAAGTTGGCGGTGTTTCACCCCCGTGCCTCGGAAAGCACGTAAAGCCGTTGGTCCTGCGCCTGATCTCTCTCCGGTCGTGTCAGATTGCTGTTCCATCGGGCTATGAAAGTGAAAGGAATAGAGAGTGCACCTGTGTTTGCGCACACACTTGTGCACTATAATATGTCCCGCGCAGTCGGTTAGGGGGACTATTATTATATAGATTACCGCCTTAAATCATAAATAGTAGTAGTAGAGTTTTCAATGTATCAATTGCTTTTAAAAGATTTATGAGTACTTTATTTTCTTTGATTAGGTACACAATTAAACATGCGAGAAACAATTCAAGTAATCTCTCTATTTCTCAAAGTACTACATCCTTAGGGGTTTCGGTATAATTAGGAGTTTGTATGTTTTGTATACCGCCTACGCCTGGCTTATATTTAGCTCAAAATAATAGGCACTATTATCTCTCAACGTATACCTTTGTGAATGGATGTTATCCCATCATTATTATTATAATAAGTTTCAGCAAAAGTCATTCGTTTCCCGCGGCAAAGATCAATATTCGGAAATATCGGTGTCATTACGATGAGACAGGCAAAGACATTACTTGCGGCTTAGCGAAATTGCTGCGGAAAAATAATTTTGCAGCAATTTTTTACTCCAATGACTTTAATGTTTTACAATAAAATTGATCAATAAGAGAATTGATTGGATGAATTTGAAAAGGTGTATTTTTTTTCTTTGTTTTATAAACCGATTTAAAAAAAACTTATTGTAAGATCACTTAACTGCATTTTTGTCAAAATTAAAGTTACATTTAAATGATTATTAGGTGATGAATATGACAGAAGATGATACGTATATAAGACGATGTAGGAATATGTGTTTTGTTAGGAAAAAAATATTGACATTAATATTTATTTTAATTTAACCGTTGCGTTGGATTTATGAAAAAAATGAGGTTTTCTATGTATTGTTAAACAATAAATTGTTTAGTACATAAGTATAATCTGTGTATACCCGCCTTTTGGTATTAGCCAAAATATCTGTTATTGTATTCTATACAAACCGGTTCAACATCTGTGATAGTAACAAACCCTATCAGCAATTTAAATGATGTAGCAAACACAACTAAATATTCATAGTAAAATACAAAATTAAAGACAGGGTGACTTTGTAAGGTAGTGTAACATTTTTGGAGGTAAATGAGACCATTAATATATACAACTATTAAGGTCTTGGTCGAGATCCTAAATAAAATTTCATATGCTCCATACAAAATCAGTCAGCTACATTGACGACAATGTATGGAGAGGCAAAAAAAAAGTATTTTTTCTTCAAAACGCGCACAGTCGTAAACATTCAACTGGTAACGATTTTCAACCTTTAGTTAAATTAAATTTTCGATCACGCAACAGGGCCTAAGCCAAGCAGAGAAAGGACAAAGCTCACTTTAAATATAAACATGTAAGTAAGTACTGTAATTAACTAGTCGTTTACCATCTCCAAAAGTTTTTTTTTTAAAACATGACTGAGTATGTTAAGCGGCCATTACAATCTGCATTAGCATCCCAGAGGTCTGCTTAAGAGGCCCAAACGAGTGCAAGCGACAAACACGGCCCAAATTAAATTTCGTACATATTCCAGTTATTTGCATAAAGCTAACTGTAAAGGCTGTTCTTAACCCACTTCGGAAACGAGGCTCTTGGACAGTCGACGAGGAAATTAAGAAGTCGTTTCTTTAATACCTACTTACGAATCACAAAGCGGTGGCACTTGTGAACCGCGGGTTTACGGTTAGTAAAATGTTTTACAACTTTTCAATTTGTTTGTGTAGTTAGTATCTAAGCTCTAGCAATAAGTGCACGTAAACGTCTTCGATAAATAGACGCCAGTTTATTCTCAATGTCTGTATTATCTGTTATATTTTTCGCGTATTTCTCTCTAGTTTTTCCAATTTATATTAATTTGACATTATAGGAATATCAATGTATATGGTTTAACTTTCTATTTGTAACTAGTTTTATAAATGCAGCAGCAATGGCATATGTAAGTTGATAAAGTGCTTTTGAAACAGATAATTGTGAATCTGACAAAATACGTACGACGTACCTTAATTTTTTTTGAGGCTTATTTATTAAAAAAATAAATTTAAAACTTACTCAAACATAATTTATTTACAAAAACTAAGTTATTTCCAAAGTCTACACCGAAAAAAGATTTAAGCAAACAATTGTAACGGGTTTATTCTTTAGGTACTTTATATTATCTGTAGGTAATACCGTTTGATAAAAAGATAAAATAATTGTAATAAAATCACGTTGTGCCGCTTGAATAACCACTACCGTACGCCATAATCCCGAAAGAGTTGGTTCCCGCTAATCCTTTGAGTCTCGCGTCCGTGAAACAGACTGAAAACTTCAAAAGATAATTTTGATAATGTTAACAAATTAATGCGTATTACCCGCCCATTTCCCGGGAACAAAGAAAGACTAATTAATTTTAATTATTTACGTTCAACACAGGTCCGCTAAATAGGTAATGTGTGCACACTCCCACGCATGGAACTGTCCAACCAACAGTTAATTCTAAACGGTGTTTTGATCAAAGTTTTGGAAAATGTTTAGTTAGGATAGGGCTCAGCGGGCTAGTAAAAACTTATGTTTATACACCTTTGATAAAATTATTCTCTTTTGAAACTTCTCCACTAGTTATATTAATATTGCTTAAAACTAAAGATCAATTTTCACTAATACTTCAAAAGTGTTACATTACGATATTGTGTACGATTGTTTGAAAATTACTACCTATAATTGCAATGCATTGACCTATTATTACTAGCTTATAGAACTGACATCACAAATAAATTTTGTGCTCCATGAATTGATGACACGGTCATCAACTCGTAGTACAAATCGTAATTCGGAATTCAAATTTTCAAAGAAAATGTCACAATGTTGTCGTCGTATTTACGACTCATTTTTTGCTTGGCATAGCTTCTCTATACGTAGTAGTAACATCTCACTGCTATAATGTAACTTACTTTTCTGCAAATTTCTTTACTCTAAATAAATATTATTTTATATTCTAAGCAAATAAATATTCATTTTTTTTCTCCACTGGATTGTTCTAGTTAACTCCTTCAATGACATCATGACGCAGCAAAGATACAGAATAGTATCATCACCAATTCTTTCTTAGCATATTTAAAACAAATCGATGTCAAGAGTTCCATTGTCCTCTCCAAATCCGATGGAAAGGCCATCCCTAACCGCTTTTCATAAAATATGCATAGAACCTCCTTGATAATCAGGCTTACAGGGAAAACCACTTCGACATCTACCCACTAGCCACCGATAACATTCGAACTGATACCTTTTTATTTAATATTTCAAAAGCGGCAGTCCTTTTACTAAAGTCTTTATTTGATTCCGGCACTCACTTGCAAATTTCTCTACGTATCTTTCACAAGCCACTTAACTGAAAGAGATTGTTAGATATAAACAATTCAAAATCTGTATTTATAAACGCTAAAGACCTCTTTAAAGAATCACGTACTCAACACGCGTGATGGATGAAGTTGAAGTAGCACTTTCCATAAAATTATTTTTACAAGCAAACACTGATATTACTTTATAAGTGCCTCGCAAATTATATGGGCGCCTATTCAGGCCGTAAACACGTATCGAATAGAAACACTGAGTTATAAATTCTCTCAAACAAGTAAATGTTTGTCTTTACTATCACTTTTACGATCAGTGTCAATCACCTGCGTTGACGGCCACAAAATTCAAGGAGCAAACCTTCATTGGTATTCCCGAGGGCTTCTTCAAATTACTTAGAAGCAATAAAACCTACTCACGAAAGAACTTGGGTGCAATGCTCTTAGAGATTACGAACAGATGTTGACAAGCCGTGTTAAGTTGTGCGGTAAAAAATTTATATGAACTTTGAAACACCCAATTACATTGGTAATCCTCATGCTTATTGGAATATTGCAACTATACGTTATGTTTTTATTTGAGATAGATGCTAGGCTTTCTGTTAATGTCATGGATAATATTTAAGATTTCGTACATATTCCGGTACATTCTTCATCTTTCTAACATTTCTAGTTTAAAAAATATACCTTAGGGCTTGTTTCACAATCGAAAAGTAAGCTCTACTCAATGAATAATTGTAATAGGTACAGGACGATGAAGCTCTGATGAAGTATCTGGCAGATAACACTAACCTAAACTTACCTAGACATAGTGAGACAGGCCCTTAATCTAACTTACTTTATGTCCAATATCAACGTACATTGCAGGAATCAAAATAATTGATATAGGCGTGCCTAAAAAGCGGTGAAACCACCGAAAAATCGTTTAAAATGCGCATTTCTCTGCACAAACGGCAACGTTTATTACATCGTTCGTTCACCGAAATCGGTGGCGGTGTTGCGAAATGCGCGATCTAATGTCAATAGCATGCGCGGACTCATGCGCGGCGTACCAATAAGCCAGTTGTATAGTCCTGCTGTGATATAGGCGAAGGTTATGTGTATGTTTTACGACTTGTTTGGTAGAGTCAGTTTTGAGGCAGAGGAGGAGAATCCTAAAATGTAGGTATATCTGGATTTTTGTGATTTAATTAGGACAGCACTGAGTAAGAAATTGCCGAGTGACATCCAGCCTCAGAAAAGATGTGAAACTCTTGGTCTTAAATTTGAAGGTACAGGCAGGACCAACGCAACGTTTTCTTGTCCTTTCTACCTGTCGGCCACCCTGTTAGGTTATTAAGAGGTGTGCTGCATAGATGCTTGTACACAATAGTATTTCAAGTACAATAAGCTGAATCACTAATGAGATCATCCTTATCACGACCGAAATCAATGGAAGAGAGTATTACATGTGTAAAATAGGAATCGGTTGGAAACTAAAAAAAAACTAGTTACATTAAGCAAGAAACACAGTCGCAGCCAACAGAGGGGACAATTCACTAACGGCAACATCACCACTGTATTCGACGTCGAGCTTGAATTTCAGAATAGTTTGACGGTTTTAAATGCGCTGCTCAATGTTGAAGTAAAAGTAAATCGTCAAACTATCTTATCGTTCTCGATGACAGCATTGTCATTTTCTTAGTGAATTGACATACAGCAATAAAATCTTTGAGCACGCATTGCATAGGTAAGTACGATGAGTGATCGCAGCCGCATCGTGCTCGGAATATCAAGTTGTATGTGTGGCTGTCACTCCATAGGAACAGCCGCTTTGTCTGCCCTCGCCACATCAGGAAACAACAAATTGTTTACTCACAAGACTGAAAATCAGCTATACATTATTAAGTATAGCTTAACACATAAATGGGCGAACGCGATCAAAGTCGCAGGGAGAAGCAAGTGGAGTAAATAGTCTATGAGAACGCATCCTCTACCTAGCCAAAGGGAAGAAACGGAACCCTTATAGATTTGTTAAGTCTGCCTGTCCGTTCGGATGTCACAGTCTCTTCATTCTGAAACTATTAGCATTACACATTTGGAACTTTGTAGGTGAGTGTATTCTCTTAACCGCTTTATGATTCTCAAACTAACCTAACCCTCGTAACTTTTAAACTAAGATAGTCAAAATCATAACAAACACTTTCAAATAAAAGTTGTTTAAACGACGTCGAACTGGTAATTTTCACCATCTTTAAAGGAGGTTATCATTGTGCAGGAAACAATAAATTGTTTACTCAAAAGACTGAAAATCAGCTATTCTTTATTAAGTATAGCTTAATACATAAATTGGCGAACGCGATCAAAGTCGCAGGGAGAAGCGTATGGAGTAAATAGTATTTGAGAACGCATCGCACGCACATTCGATGTCACAGCCGCACCGCAGCACGATTAGAATATCAAGCGCTACTGCCGTGACTCCAGAGTGGCTAGGAAGCAACGAGTCACTTTGTCTGCATATGTATCAGGAAAAATATACTTGTCACCGGATATTTGAAAACCCTTTGTCTTGTGGATACCATTTTAAGCGACGGAAGGTTCTTATGGTAAGATAAAACACATGTGCACATAAAGGTTACATACGTTGTAAATCTTATTCAAAAGCATAACAAATCTTCGATAAAATGATTATTACAGTACATATAAAATTATAAAGAAAAAAATATAGCAATGAATGAGTATTGACATTTTTCATCATGCCTGTATATTTTTCCCTAACTTCAAAATTTTCAACAAACTGAATTAACAGATACAAAAAAACTGGTTGACAGCTAAAGTAGCTAATCGCACAATCAACTAATCGTCAGTTTTCTCCGTGAAAGAGATGACACGGCCTATGCACCTAGTAAACGTAACACGCGATTTGTATTGAACCAGCGAAGCGTAAATCGGAACTTCTGGCGGTGACGTACCGAATCCGATCACTTTCAATGTTATCCAATATCGTCCCATCGATGCAATACAAAATAAACAAACAAACGTAAACATCCACATTTTGGCACGCGCGCGATGCACCTGTTTTAGGTGTTCATTTGTTTTGTTTTATGAAGTTGATTCGTGGAGGAATATGGCTCATACCACCTCATACTTGAGGTGAGGTTGTTGCCCAGCAGTGAGATGTTCACAGGCTAAGATTTTAATTAAAGATTTTTTTTATTGTTACTGATCAGTGAAACGGAATTGACACATTTCAACTCAATAACTCTGTTTTTAATTTCAAACAGACGATGTCCAACGCATTTTACAACTGTTGATCAAATTCACTGGATGACTTTCGGAATTAATTGCAACTTTTCCCTATTATTAATTAAAATGATGTCATTTTAATGCACTCAGCATTCTTTGGTAAGATCATAAGAGCACTTGTAATAATTTCCTTTGGGCACTCGAAAGATAAACACCACTGTGAGTCACGATAGTCAAACTAGTAAAATTTATGCTTATTAGATCGGGAAACTCGTTTTTAAAACCGAAAGTTAATAAAGTATGCGAAAAATATCTTACTTTCACTAAAGATCAAGTTCAAAATAAACTCATGCAAAGGATACCAAAAAGATGATGACGGTAACAATTTTTAACCATCATGAAATCGGCCCTAATAAATAACAAATTTTTCGGAATAAAAAAAAGCTTTGATTGCACTAATGACTCTAGCTATACATGTATAGATGCGATGATAAACCACAAAGCTTAATTACCTTCATAACACACCTTTTAAGCTTCGTCGCAGTTGGTTAATTGCAACCTAATCCGCATGGATATTTATGGACTATTACGTTCTTAACAGTTAAGTAAATCATTTATTCAGTTGTTTACAAAAAAAAAAGATTAATAGATGAGGAAAAGCGTATTCCTGCTAACCGATTGAAATAGTAAGCAGTTTTTTTAATGTAAAGAATTAATCAAACTGTACAAATTCGTTTAGGTGTTTGCCTTACTGACTCTACCACTTTTTCGCACATTATTTTTTATTATGAATGGGGATTATCACCGGCCAATTTATACGAAGTGCATACTCTTATAAAATGTTACCAATTTTCTTTAACGCACACTGGACGATTTTTGTGAAAAACGATTATTTATAAATAAGATATTGTTGATTTATAAGGCACTTATTTTTTTAATTTAACTGATTATTTATCTTTCGTAACAAACTAGTTACTATTTATAGTACGAATAGGCATTAATTACATCAAAACAATAGCTCACCTTAATCATTATTTATTTGTTATTTTATATTTCAGTATATTTAGCACTTTTGTTTTTCCAGTACTTTCTTTTCAACAAAACTTTAAGCTAATTAAAGACTTCTTTTCTTACTCTTTGTATGTAGGTGTATAATTACACCTTTATTTTGTGTCTTAATTTTTATCATATTTTTTATAATGTATATTTGTATATAAGAATATTTGCCATAAATTCGTTTAATTGTTGTTGTAATAATATTTACTGTTTCTATTAATTGCGTTCTTACTTTTCGAATCAAATAATATTCCAAAAGAAAAACACTTAAAATCATTCAATTTCCACCTCACAATTTCGTTTTGTTTTTTAAATCACATTTTATAAACGTCACTTTCGAATTGAAATTCGAACACATGTCACCTGGCATAAAATCGCGTGCGTAAAAAATGTTGTACTCACGTGTTGTGTGCGGGTATCGGCGCGCGATTGTCGCGACCGCCGCACTGCACCGGGTTATATGCGTGCGCGCAGCCCGCTGCAAACAGGGTGCTCCGTTTGTTGTGATAATAAATCTGATGGTTGTTTATAGTTAAGGATGCTCGTCCTTCATGATTTGAACGCGGAATACCAAGTGGTAGGTGCTTTATGGGTTTATGTTCTTGCCAAAATCAGGTATAATTAATTTGCGAACAGTGGCATTTACACAAAAAAAAGGTAATTCTTATACAATGATTCGGGTAAAACAATAGATAGATAGACACTTCACGCTTGTGGTGATGGTCCAGTAATGAGATATTTACAGAACTTCTTTTTTGATCTCCTATGCAGGCGTTTATCCGACCGGAGTAACAATATCTATACCATTAAAAAAATCTGTATAAACTTCAGTCGTATAATATTTATTCACCCCGCGTTCAAAACCGTCATATTTATTGAAGTACGATTAGTCCATGATAGGTACTACAAAATAGTGATCTCTAAAACTGAACAGCCTGTATATTTGATCGATGATGGTGCACAATCAACAAACGAAAAGTGCAATGCATCAAACAATGAGAGCGGGTCGACCAACGGTTCGGAAACCAGTACCAGTACATATGCAGGGAATCGGCCCAATTTGACGATATCTCGATGTTATACTCGAGTACTCATTATACCCAATTATAAACGAGAGAATGTAATCGATCAGCCGATTTCAAAATATGTGTTGTTTATGTTTCTGAAGGAAATGTATTTGAAGGAAATTAGCGTTATTTTTCCCATAAAATATTCGTAAGAAAACAACTAAAGTACTTGCGGTTTGTATAAATTTGTTTTAAACTAGGTTTCATTCTTTATTTGCGTTGCTTTTCTTATCGGAGAAAGGCATCACCTAGAAGGTACCATCGACTCGTCCTGGCGTTTAAGAACCAATCCTAAACTGAAGGCCATTTCGCACTACGCTTACAATAGTAAACGTTAGTAACTCTACTCGCTTACCGCAAAAAGCATCATCAATTTTGGGATAGATATCCATTAACCCCATCATGGTAGGGGCCAATCCACTGCTTTTATAACTATTCATGTTTTTCAATAAGAACAAAATATTATCATTAACATACAAATAATCCCCATAATTGGATCTCAATTTAAAGGGTCACGAAATAACTGCATGTTCTTAGTTTAATTATTGTAAATAACTTGTAACTTATATCTCCGTTAAAATGTCCCGTTCCGAACGTCTTACAATCCGTTTTTAATCTCCCTTTAAACCTGACCCAACGTCAGAATTCCAGTAATTGAAAATCCTTAAGTGGCATGTTAAATTTTATACCAACACCGCTTTTAGTGCTATAACCCTGTTTTAAGGCTCGGATTTAAGACTTTGGTTATAAAATATAGATATTAAATACCGGTTTTAAGATATATTCAGGAAGATTACATAATATTTTTAGGCAGTGTAAAAAATCAAACAGGGAAAAGTAACTGTATCTAATTTATAAACCGTAAAAAGTATGCCTTCCATGGGAAGAGTATAAAGCAAAGTAAGAACAACATAATATGCGTACGTGAGAGCAAAATAACAAAATTTTACCAGATAGGCCGCGGCCCCATCTCTACGGCACGGCGCCGTACCGTACTACGGCACGATTTTTCGCCGTGGATTTCTACGGCGCGGCGCCGCGCTACGGCACGATTTCGCGCCGTAGTACGGTACGGCGCCGCGCCGTAGAGATGGGTCCGCGGCCTTATATCGTCATGCAGGAAATAAAGTTACCATTACCATAGAAATTGTCTTGGTTCAAAGATGAATAGCAAAAAACGAATATATGACAGGGCATCTCCCATAAATACTACAAATAAAAATCCATGACAAAGGTAAAATGTCGTCCATGACACATAAACATTTGCACCTTGCGGGATTCGATCCCGCGAATGCTGGCATAGTAGTCAGGAGCGCTAACCACTACACCAAACGTAAACATTACAAACGCAAAAAAAAATGCTTTCAAGGTACCTCTCAATCTAAAAAACTATAATGGACTGTTGACAATCAAATCAATATTAGGATCAGACTACTTTCAATGTTCACCTACTCTCGGAGACATCACAGAGAAATCGTGAGTGACAAAAAACGAGTCCCAATGACCGGCTAAGCGATAGATAGCAGAATCAGCTCATTTATCATGTTTTTGCTAATATCCCTTGTAAAACGATGACATGATTTGACAAAAAGTACATTTGCATTGCAATTTCATTAACTTTTAAGCTCTCTGACTTTATCAGTTTTAGTTGGGTTTTCAACTTTTTGCCAAGCTTTTTAACAGATGCTAAGAACATTTAAAAGTAATTCATCTTGTTTTTCCGTGCTTCGGAAGGCACGTTAAGAAATTGGTCCCGGCTAATAACGGTTAATTTAGTCATTAAGCCTAGTCAGAGGGCTTATGGGCGACTTGATAAAATTTTGACAGCGAGGTTCGTCGCTTGCCTTGCAAACATCTCTTCGTTAATCCGCACTGAGCCCGTGTGGTGGAGTATGACTCGTACAACCTCATACTTTAGATAAAACCTTTGACCAGCAGTGGGATGTTTACAGGCTAACTCTACTTTAGATATTGTGCGTTTGCTTGTTTCAGCTCAAAGATCTTTCAGCGGTTCTGGTTTGGATTTCTTCTCATCCAGCTGCTTTTTGTGAACTTTATACCAGTGAACATTATACCTTTATCAGGGCATGCTTTGCATAGGAACCTATCAAAACAATATTCAATATTCTTAACAGAATGGGGTAGATAGACAGATAACTCTTTTTTGCACACAACATTTAGTGAATTTACAAATTTGTTTAAAGGAAATGTACAATTTAGGCGGTCTTATCGCTATAGGCGAGACATTAAGCATTAACGTAGCCCAACCGAACACATGTGTGAGCAGGCCGAGTTAAGCCTGATCGTATACTTTACGCTTTTAATATCTCAAAAACATAGATTATTTTTGTTTTCATAGTGTTTTGTCACCATACAAACTTAATAATATAAATTGCACTTGTAAAAAGCAACTGTGAACCTATGACAGACGAGGAATTGAACCCCGTGTCTTACGCTATCCGGGCGTATGCCTATACAATGTGACGGTGGCCGAGTGGTATAGGCACACACCCGGATAGCGTAAGACGAGGGACGGACGGACGGACGTCGTTATACCTAGGTACTGTTATTTTTTTTTAAACTAGTTCAGTATACTTAATTTTAATTATTATTATTTTGCACATATAGTACGTTACTTGAAAAGGTACTACAATATTTTAGTACATAGTCCTTCATTATCCAATGCATAAGCTCTGCGTAGCTTCTATACCTGTAGAAAGTAAAGTTACTCATAATAAATTTTGCTAATTATTCAATTGTTTTCCACAAATTTGACACATTACAAGGTAAATGAGGATTCAGGCTAAATAAATATCGGAGCTGACCCACCCCAAAAACGAATGTATTTTAAATTTTGTGGTAAAGTGAATTATTGTTTCGCCTTTTTGGTTTCGCTGCGGTGGCCTTGGTGCCCCGATACCATGCCTATCAAAATGAGTAATTAGTCGCATTTTTATGTTTATTCTTCTATATCCTATACTATTCTTCACCACCCTGTATAAATACACTGTTCAAATACCTCCATCGAGTATATCAATCAAGTTATCTGAACAATGATAGGAATTTGGATTAGTTTATATGCGGGCTGAAAACAAACACGATCTGATTTGGAAAATCCCAATATCTTGGCAAATAGAAAAACTTTATTCTACTTTACCTAAAAAAAACGCCACACGCAATGCTAAGTACATACATAAATTTCAATAAGATCCCATCATCAGATCCTAACTTGGCGAAAATGGAAAAAACTAGAGCGTATACAACCTCTAGGTAGGCGTATTTTTTTCGGTATACAAATCACTAAGATATAATACTATTTTTTAAATACTTTGAAAATTCAGTCGGATTAAGAGCCATATGACAGTCTGGAGATTCTCAGATTTTACCGAATTTATCAATGTGTGTGTGCGATTTTATATGTCCGGGACACAAAAAAAAAATGTTAACTGTAATTAAACAATTTTGATACTTTATCTCTAGGTAGTAGGCTATACGTATGATGAACACAGAAAATGATGGTCTTATAAAAGTCGATGTGATAAATTAATGTTATACCAGTTTTTTTGTATTTAAAATACCTATTACGAATACAGTGAATACAGTTCGGAATCAGGGCTCGCGTCAATTCGCGTCCGTTCGCGAACATTTTCCTTTTGATAATTATATAACTAAATTCACAGATTTAAACACAAACGTACAGTTATAATAACGTAAAAAACTTACAGCATAGAAAAAACGAAATGCATCCAAATGGTGAAGACATATAGAGGCGGGTAACACGCACTGACCTTCAACGACTAACCATTGTTGTGCCGTGTTGGCTATTTCATGGAAATTGAAATGCTTTATAGAGACTTTTCCGACTCAAGTCTTGATTTGAATCTTGTTTTAAAACAATTTTCTAGTGTCAGTCGGTCCTTATTTGGATTGTTGTAACGAATTTCTTAAATATTTCGAGATTAAAAATAGATGACTTGGCACATCACTAGTCAGTCGGTACAGGTTGGTACCGGTTATCTGCCTCTTTATGTCTTCACCCAAATCGTGACTTCTCAGAGTAGGTATTTTTTTACGAATGTAAACTACACAAGAAACGGGGACTAAGGGTTATTGGTGGATGATGCCATTGGTTCTGCGCTTGATCTACCACGTGTCATACCAGCTGGATGCTATGAGGATTTATTTACACATAAATGCTTTTTATTGTAACGCTGTTCTTTGATATGATTTGTATTTTGATATATGAAATATGTCACAAGTTATTATAGCTGACATTCAGAAAATGTAGTTAGGAAAATTTCGATCAAGATTTCAAGTATTTCATGTATAACAAATGATAAACAAGATAATTTTTATTTAATTATTTGGTTTACACCGGTATTATATCATTTTGTCCATATAAATTTTTTAATAATGAAATATTATATGAATATGGACTTGAATAGAACCATGGAACTTCATGGCATTTGCGTACAATTTGAATACAGGTTCATATCCTACTACTATTATAAAGGCGAAAGTTTGTAAGTATGGATGTATGGATGTTTGTTACTCTTTCACGTAAAAACTACTGAATGGATTTGAATGAAACTTTACCACAATATAGCTTATACATAAGAATAACATATAGGCTACAATTTTTGAGGTTTCTAATGTGAGGTCGTAAAAAAAATACATTTTTTGCGCTACTAGACGGGACGAACCTGAAGTCCACGCGAACGAAGTCGCGGGCAAAAGCTAGTTAACTATATACACATCACATGAAACGCTTCTATTTAAACAAGCGTTTTACTATACAAGTTTATAGTTAGGTTGTGGTTGTAGATTGTGGTAGAAAGAAAAGTAATGGTAAATAAGCAAAATATTGCCCTATTTATTTAGGTTTAAACCATTGAAACACTGTTACTAGCGTATGGAATTAATGCCATGAACAAGTCCCACACAGTATGGAACTGACGCCAATGGCCAATGGTATGTACGTACAAGTGCGTATCAAAGGTTGTGGAACTAAATAACGCCTATATACGGTCTATATTAAGAAAAACTGACCTTTTACTTTTTGTCGTCCGTTTATTCTTATTCAAAATCCAAAGCACGAATGATGTAAGAAAATTTATAAACTTACTTGTTTACTACTCAAAGTCAAATACTTAAAACAAAAGCCCTTATTGGCTTCAATATTGTTGGGTTAATGGTCACTTCACCACCATACTATTTCAATAAAACCGACTTCAAAAACAAAACACATCAAAAAGTTTTAAATAAACTCTTGAAAGGACTCCATTTTAGGCAAACCATTTCTTTTTGGAGTCGATGCCCAGATAGATGTCGCTTAAATGGAACTTGAGAGAGCCCATGCGATGGCACTGACTTCAAAAAGAAATGGTTTGCCTAAATTGGAGGCCTTTGAAGAGTTTTAGACTTTTTAGTGAAAAAAAAAACTTCGACCACAGAAAACTTTGCTTCATATCCAGCCTCGGCGCGCCCCAGCCCTGTTTTATAATAATTTAAGGGGTAAGAGGTAAATACCAATTCAACAAAGTAAATATCATGAAAATCGGTCTACCGTTGTTGAACTATAAAGTAGTGTTACTGATATTACTTTATTTTATATAAATAAGGTTATTATTTGCAACCCCATACATATGCAATAGAATTGGTACTATTGCCTATTCTTGGCCTAATTAATTTAATATTTGTCTAGAATTGTCATTTAACTGTTTGGTGATAGAAACAGTTTGCTCATCATATAGGTACCACAATTTTATTTTGTAGACATTTTTTTATTATTATTATTTTTGTCGATAATTTTGGTCCTAGTATCTGCACATTTTGTTTGATCAAGTTTCGAAAATACAAATTGTATATGATAAAAGATCTTTGTTATAACTCATGAACCTCTTGAAATAGTCGCCATACATATAAATCTTTCTTGTTTATAGTATTAATAAGGATTCCTTTCTTTGCAAGTTTACATAACATTGATTAATCATTTAAATACAACTACTAATCGATACAAAACTACGAATACTTTTTTGTTATAATTAGAGACCATCGACGATCCAAATGCACTATGGCTTTATGCCTGTTGCATAAAGCCTCAAAGCGAATTGGTCGCCGTATAAAAATTGTGCAAAGCGTGATATTTTCAAATTTGGAATTAGTATCATACACGAAATAAAAGAGTAGCAGCGAAGACAACGAGCGACACACCCTTCCCCTCCGAGCGCTCGGCGCTGTCTGTCAAATTTCGATCGAAGATGAATGTTCGTGACAGCTCCAAATCTCAAATTTATAGGTTACTTTAGTAAGATATTTTGAATATATTGCACAAGATAAAATCAAGAATTTTGATGCTAAGTCAAAGATAGGAACCTCTATAACATTGTTTTATCAAATTACACAGAATAAGTGCAATGTATCTCAGAGATAATCGCCTGTCTTTAGGTGCGTATTTTATGCCAAAACATGGTTTCAATTTTGTCTTCATTTGGAATAACCAGAGCGATAAATAAAAAAAACAGAGTCGACACCTTGTATACGAACGTAATTCCCTTCAAGTTTATGTTATTTCGATAGCTGATGTCAACAAGTGATCTAGAAGAGTGCGCCAGAAAAACCGTCAATTTGGCTTCTATGATTGCAAATTACAGACATTTTAAAGATTGAATCAAAAATTCAGAGTCGACATCTTATGGAGATAGTTCATTTCTACACAATTCATTCAAAAAAAGTAGTCAGCTTAGTCATTTTTGGGGAGAAATTCTCATTTGAACTTTGTTAGAAGGTAGGTGACAGCAGCCTTAATATCCTTCTCCTTTTGAAGTCAAAAAACTATTGAGCTACGAAGCCACGAGGTGGTAGCTCTTGGGATAAATATTTATACAGGTATGCTACTGGGAATATACAATATAGATAGCTAGGTATTGTTACAGTTAAACAGCAAAAATGGATTATAGATGGATACACACTCTCTGCTTTTTTATTTTTGATCTTTTCTTAAACCCAAAGTGCTCTTTATTGACATCTACTTTCAAAATCTATTTCTCTTTTGTACAACAACCAAACCTATATCGTTACGATTGTTAAATATTCGTTTGATGTTGTTTATTAGCGCTCGGAACGCCACCAGCGGTTCACCTATCACGCTAGGAGCGCTCGAGCGAAAACTGAGCGACGGAATTTTAACGTTCACCGCAACCCTTGACATTCACAACTTTGTACATCCACGGGGTTAACTAATTGTTGAATCTGCTTTAAAAGTAACTAGCTGGAAGATTTATATGCAACAATAGTACCAGTATGTTATGAAACTACCCTGGGTTGCATACTTAGTTAGGTATAAAGGTAACTACTACCTATAGCAGATCCTATACTTTAAGTATTATATTTAAATATATATTTAAACTCATTTAATTAACTTATGGATATACTTAAAGGTACACAAAATCATTTTTTAAGAAAAAAAAATTAAAAGCTAATTAAGAGAAGTCTGATAAACGTTGACATGAATAACTTCGTCCTAGTTACCTACATTGAATAAAATAGGTATATGATTTGATTTTATTTTTATAAATTTTATAGTTTCGTCGTTAATTAACCTATTGAATCTTAATCTTATTAAAAAAATATCAACTTAACCATAAAACCACTCATTAATAATTAGTCATGTTTAATTGATGTTTGGTAATCATAATATCGTTCATAATATCCATAAAACTGTCCTATTGTTTAGAAACGCATTCTATTGCTAGCTCCCTTGGTCTCGTATTCTATTTATCCAGATCCATTGACATTTGAGACCGGTTGGCGCGAGATAACGGAAGGAAGAAGTCATCTCGAACACATTTGTCAGATGACTCTTATTATTAAAAGATGAAATTAAAACCATTGACTCTTATTACTTAGGCGTTATGGTTGAAAACAGTTAAGAAAATGAATGCTTCCGAGAGCGCCGCGCGCGCAGTGAATTTTAATGGGTGCGTATAACCGAAGATAGCGCTTTGCTATTCCTATTTATTACCAAGCGATGAAAAGCATACGCAAGTCCCTTAAAAATTAAGATCTGAATCGAACTCGCTTATTATGGTACGTAGCTCTAAAATCGCTAATACCAGAAGAAGAAGAATATCGCAGAAGTTAGCACCGCTTTGTAGTTCCGCTAAGGCTTGTACACTTTAGTCGAATAAGCCAGCACTCAGTAGAAAGATCCAAACATCAACCGTGTTGCTTGGAAGCGCCTTTTTCTACTTTACGCATCTCATCTAATTGTCATCCATCCATCACAATAGACGCATTCTTGTGACTCATTTTATGTAGGTGGTAATGAATGACTTGAGAATTAATGCCGGTCACCTAGTTTTCGATACTTTGTGAACTCAATTTCAACGTTAGCGTTGTTGACAGACGTCACGTCTTCTCGTAATAGGTACATCGCCATACTACACTTGTGTACCTATTGTCATTTAATTAATATTCTTAAACATCAATGCTCTTTAAAGTAGACACACAGTATTTTAAATTGCCCTGGTATTTAACAATTTAAAGCTTATCATCAAAATACATATCAGTCATAATACATGTCAGAGAAAACTTCATGCCCAATGGTACATATGGCGGACTGCATTAACCTACCAGTCAATCATAGGTCTATACAGAGTAAATAATATCATACTCGTAGGTCGGCTTGCTATAAAAAGCTCATGCCTAGTTGGTGCCCCCACCAATTGCGTTTCGGAATCTACGAGCATTAATTAATGTTTTGCGTGACGACAACCATACTGTAAGAAAGAAAAGGTGATCAATTAGTTATCTTTACCTTTAAATTCATCGCCAAGTAAATAAATGTCTTATAACTGCAGCTAATGTTTTGTTTTGAAATTAAGCCAGTTCATTTCTACATCTGAATCATACATAATAATCTATTGACACCAATTCCTAGTATTCAGTATCTGCCTCTGAGGTTTCAATCAATTAACATACATTTTATTAGTATCTGGCGAAACCTTGACCCTACATACCAACCAGTACCCTTATCACGAAAAACTATCGAATACGTAAGCGTATCGAGAAATGTCAATTCGTATGGAAATTGGATCAACACCCCTGGCGGTGCGTAAAGAAATCACTATTTAATACGTGTTTTGACATTTTAACGATACGTTTACGCATTCGATAGTTTTTTTGTGCTCAGAGCACAGATGTTACCTACAATCGATCCTGATAATAAGTAACGAATTTAAAAATTAAACATCTAATGAATGAGTTGAATCAATCAGCAAACGCTCGCTGATATAATCAGGTCGGAAGGGCTAGTTAGTTAGTTAGTTAGTTTAGCTGGGGTAGTTTCCGCACTTAGCCTCACGATTGGGCCATTGTACGTGTGTCCCTCCTTTCTTATTCTAACCACCCCAGGCTCTCCCAGAAGACTAGCAATCCGCCTAGATTGCTAAAGGCTTCCGGGAATGTGGCCGGAGATTTGAGAAAGTTTGCCCGTTGTTCCGCCACGCCCATGCACTCCATGAGCACATGCTGTGGTGTTTCTTCTGCCCCCATGCACCCTCTGCATAAGGGACTGTCTGTGACACCTATTGTGAATAGATGTTTGTTTAGGAGACTATGACCGGTTATAGTGCCTATAACCATACGCAGTTTGTCTCTTGGTAACCGGATAAGGTTGCGGGTAAGCTTTTTCGAAGCTTCCGGAATTGCGTTCTTTGTTTGCCTGCAACCTTCACCATTTCTCCACTCTGCTTGGTGTGCTGCTTCGGTTTCTGCACGTAGCCACGTTCTTATTTGGGCCTGCGGTATAGGCAGTAATGGTTCCGGGCCATATACTGTTGTCGCTGAGCCCCTCTTGGCTAGTTCGTCGGCTGCGTCGTTGCCTAGTGAGTTACTGTGTCCTTTGATCCATTGCAAAGTTACCTCATTTGTGTTTGCAATGGATTGGAGTGCTTCATGGCACTCCCAAATAAGGACAGATTTGATGCTATTGTTTTGTAGGGCCTGGAGCACCGATGCGCTGTCCGAGACGATTTTAATGTGTTGGTCTTTTACGTCTCTGGCTGCAACCGCCTGTGCTGCCCTAGTGATGCCGATACATTCTGCTTGAAAGATTGTGTTTAGCTTGTCTAGAGTAGTTGATATATTAATGTTTAGGTCATTCGAGAAGACTCCAGCTCCTGTACCCAGCCGGGTTTTGGAACCGTCTGTGTATATCCGAACCTCCTTTATGCCTGAGCTGTCCCTAGGCTCTTCAGTGAGTTGGATATTGTATCTTCTGTCGAAGACATGTTGGCCTAGTGTTCTGTCCATGGGTGCGTCTAAAAGCGGTTTTTCTTTTAGGGTCATATCTAAGATTTTTGAGTGTGTAGTTACTATGTTTTGTTTCCATAATCCGTTCGCTCTGAGTCTGAGGGCAGCTGCCTTTGCTTCTTCCTGGATTACCAGATGAAGCGGTCTTAAATTCAGGAGAAACTCTAGCGCGGCTGATGGAGTGGTTCTCATACATCCTGTAGCTGCGATGCTTGCTAACCGTTGTAGGCTTTGAAGTTTTGATTTGATCGTGGTCAGTTGTGTTCTGGGCCACCATACAACCGATCCATAGGTAAGTGAAGGCCTGATAACTGATGTGTATAGCCACAGTGTGATCTTTGGGTTAAGACCCCATTTCTTTCCAACAAGTCGCTTACATTGATAGAAAGCTATGCAGGCCTTCTGCATTTTATCGTCGATATGGCTCCCCCAATTCAATTTACTGTCTAGAGTGATGCCCAGATATTTCACTTGTGATGAGAGAGCTAATTCGGTGTTAAACAATTTTGGTAGCTGTAGTTCCGGTAACTTCCTTTTGTTGGTGAAAAGGATAAGTTCTGTCTTTTTCGGGTTTACTGACAGCTGGTGCTCGTTACACCATTTTTCTACTATTTGAAAAGCGGCACGCATTATGCCACATAGGAGGTTTTCCGCGTTTCCGTTTATCAGTATGGCTAAGTCATCCGCATATCCAATAGTAGTATATCCTCTTTCATTTAGTCTACTCAGGAGGCTGTCTACTACTATGTTCCATAGGAGCGGAGATAGGATGCCGCCTTGTGGGCATCCCCTGACTACTGTTGCACGCGTGGTGGTGTGTGTGGTTATTTGGACTGCCCTTTTGCTTACCAGCTCGTTTATCCATTTTGTTATTACTGGTTCTACCTTTAGTTTACTTAGGGCGTGATTGATACTGTTGTGCATGGTTTTGTCAAAAGCCCCTTCTATATCAATGAAAGCGGCCAGTGTTGATGATTTGTTGTTGATGGCCGACTCGATTTTGTGCACTACCATGTGTAGTGCTGATTCTGTCGATCTGCCTTTCCTATATGCGTGTTGTTGTGGATGAAGTGTTTTGTTTCTTAGCACCTCATCCCTTAGGTATCTGTCTACCAGTCTTTCTAGCGTTTTCAGAAGAAATGAGGTTAGGCTGATTGGCCTGAACGATTTGGCCAGCGTGTAGTCTCCCTTACCGGGCTTAGGTAGGAAGACTATCTTTGCCTCTCTCCATGGCTTTGGTATGTATTTGAAAGCTATACATGCTCTGTATATTGGTAGTAGGTAGGTGATGATCTCTTGCGAGTTCCATTGGAGAAGGGCTGGGAAAATCCCATCTAAACCCGCAGATTTGAATGGTTGGAAGCTTTTTAGGGCCCAGGTGATTTTGTCCGTTGTCACGATTTTGGTAGCAACTTCCCATTCCTGTGGTGTTGGTGTCTCTGCGAGTTCGTCTGGCCATTCAGGATCTGGTGCGATTTTACATCCTGGGAAGTGGGTTTCTAGAAGAACCGTGCAGGTTTCTTGGTCTGTGTTTGTAAATGTACCGTCTCCTTTTTTTAGGGATCCCAGAAAATTGAGGTCACCTTTAGACAGTATTTTCTTTACCCTTGCGGCCTGATTTGTTGAATCAATGCTGTTACAGAAGTTGTGCCAGGCTTCCGTTCTCCGGTACCTGATACGTTTCTTGTAGTGTTTTTGTGCTGTCTTATACTTTTCCCAGTCCTCAGTGGTTCGGGTGTTTTTGGCTCGGTTAAACAGTGTCCTGAGAGCCTTTCTTAACCTTTCTAGTTCTGGCCCCCACCATTGACTATTGCCGGAGTTATTCGGTGTGACGGTGGGACAGGCTTGCTCATAACTGTTAAGTAGGGTTGTGGTTAGGGATTGAACGGTATGTTCTATGTTAGTCGTATTGAGTGTTACATCGGCTGTTTTAAGGCCGTTTAATGTTTTTGTTAGTATGTTGCCGTATTTTTTTACATCTGTTTTCCGAGGATTACGGTATGGAATGGGGTCTGTTAGTTTAAAGTTTAATTGGAAGCATACACGCCTGTGATCAGCGAAGGATGGTTCTTTGGATACATGCCATCCATCGATGAGATCTGCCGCCTTGTGTGTGGCTAAAGTGATATCTATAGTGGTTTGGCACCTTGAGGTCACGAACGTTGGTTCCGTGCCCCTGTTCATGATGTTGAGGTTAGTTTGTAATAGGTATTCAGTAAGAAGCTCACCCCTCTTGTTGGTATCCTTACTTCCCCACAGAGGATGATGCGCGTTGCAGTCCGCGGCGATGACCAGGTCCCAGTCCATTGTCTCACAGTGTAGTACCAGCTCGGCTAATTCCTTGGCTGGAATATCGCCTTCGCTCGGCATATACACCGAAGCCAGGACCAGGGTGGTTTGGTTCTCAACGAGGACTTTTACTGCGGTAAGATCTCTGGAACAGAATTGGTTAAGCAAGGTGGTATTTGTGGTTTTAGGCATTATAATGCAGGTTCTCGGTTTTTCAACTGGTGTCTTGAGTAATATCTTACCACTGATGTTGTTGAGGCCGCAAATGGTGTTGTTCCTGATCCAGGGTTCCTGGATCAGCGCGACGATCCTGTTGTCAACCTCCAGCACTCTGCGTAGTGTGGCCGTCGCGATCTGTTTGTGCTGGAGGTTGGTTTGTATGATTTTGAGACTAGGGGGGGGTGGGGCTACGCAGGACGCCATCTTCATCACTCGTGTCCCCCGCGCTCTCTGTGTGTGAACTCATCATGTCCAGCCAGCTCAGACCCGGTTGGGGAGCTGCTGGAGTAGATGGTCCCGGTGTCTCACTCGGTCCTGCGACGCTGGGTTCGGCCGGCGCAGTTGCCTCTTCATGTGCAAAGAAGCGGATATATCCGCTTCCCGACATGTGGGCAATGCGTCGTTCTCGGTCCAGGATGGTCTGTCGCTGGTCTTCCGGGATTCCCAGTATGAGGTGGACTACTCTCTCGCTGGACCCTGGTTCACCTGGTTTGTCGTCGTCCGTCATGTCATACAGCAGCCAGGAGTCAACTCTGTACCAAGGGTTCTGGGCACTGAGGACTCTCTGAAGCGTGCTGGAGTCTGTGATACGGGTGTGCAGTAGAAGCCCTGCTTTGAGCCTCTTTTTCATGTCTGACTGTCTGATGACAGTCAGAGTGGTCTGGGGTATTGGTGAGGGTATGTTTCTGACCTCCCTCTCCAGCCAGTTGAGGGCGTTTGCGTTCTCGCACCACATCGCTAACACCCCATCCAGAAGGAAGGGGCGTCCGCGGAAAGATGGAGCCTGCGAGCCCGGGGACGGTGGGGACAGAACAGCTTGAAGGATTCTATCGTCGATAGCCTCCCTAAGCTGCACTGCCTGTTCCTGCGAAAGGTCGCGTGGCGGGACGGTGATAACCGCTACTCTCAGGTGCGATTGACTCGCATCTGCGTAGCTCTCCGCCCGCCTCTGCCTACCGTCGGTTTTCGGACGTTTGGCTTCCCCCCTGGGGGACCGAGTATCGTCCAGACGAGCTCGCTTCGTAGAAGCGCGGTCGTCCGGACCATTCCCGGCCCCAGGTTGCTCACCTACGGGAGCAGTGGGAGCCTCCGTCTCCGACCTTCGGTTGCGGCTACCCTTCGGCTTCCGTCTCCTCTGGCGAAGTTTGGGTGGTCGTGTTGGTTTGGTTGGTGGTGGGAGAGTCACCGTTCCATGCCGCCCCACCCCCGCCGGGGTCACCCCTGCAGAAGTGGAGGGCACGGGCTCGCTGGGCATTGCTGCCACTGCGGCCGGCGTCTGCGTTTGGTTGGTACTAGATTGGTCCGCTTCCCTTCCCGCGTGCCCCCGTGGGGGCATGCGATCTGTTTGGCTTCCCAACCCTTGTTTGGTGTGTCGGTCAGTGTGCCGCGACTCTGCGGTCTGGTGGGCCGACCCCGACGTACACGCGGTGGGGTGAACACGTTGGGGCTGACCCACCATCCCTCGGTTTGTCGTTGCAGCATTGGGCTTTCGGGTTCCCACTGTAGCACGGCCGGTATGGCGGTTGCGGTCGGGTCGGCCTTCTTGCCCTCTACTGCTGGTAGTTGCCGCCGGTTTGGCGGTCCCTTTGCAGGGGCGCCTCCGAGCGACAACAGTCCATTCCGACACCGTTGCAGTGTCGGCGGTGGATGGTATGGCCTCTGCCAGACCTGAAAGGTCAAGGCTCGGGCCGTGCTCTGTGGACAGGGTACTCCCTGTCGGTGTGTTTCGACCAGTAATATCTACCAAAGGAGGGGCCTGGGTCTCCACCCGTCCTTGGTCGTCGGTAACATTACAACTCCCAGACCCGGGTATCTGGGAGAGCCGGGCGCTAGCCGGATCGCATGGCACATCGTTCTCAATATATTTGTCACTCATTTTACGAAAGGTATTTAGGGAAATAGCTACAGGGGTTCCCCATGTCCCTGCACCCAGACTTTTAGAGGTTATTTAGGCCTCACGGTTCCTGGTAACCGGGTTTTGATTGGGTTATTTACTGCCGCCCAATGTTCGGCATTGACAACTATTTACGGCTGGACGGTGTGCGGGTGATAGTGCACACCGATAGCGTTGTCCGTCAGCCAACCCTCCTCTTTTCGCATCTGGGCTTGGGACCAGCAAAGGCAGAGTTGTCGGAAGGGCTATTATGTAACTTGCTATGCTAGCGATCTCCATGAGATATTGCAATCCGTACATGATGGCGACAAGCACCGTCAAGAGTGTTAAATGCTAATAACGAAAAATGACATTGCCATTCACAACCATACAATTGTATGAGCAGTATAGCACATGTCTAACGTTGTCAGAGCCACTAAGCAGATACATTTTCCGCACTATTTTGTAGTAAGTGGTAACTTCGAAGTTTTCAAAATGTGATAACGATTAAGTTACCTAATACCCATAGTAATAGTTAAGCTTTGTACATACGTTACCTATTGTGTGGTTTGACCACCATTAGCAGATGGACGTGGCGGAATAACTGGCCAATTTGATTGAGTACTGAACTCACTAAACAACAAGCCGATTGTCTATACTTTTACGGAATAGTCCAGTTTCATTTCATTTCAATAATTATTATAACGTATACCTACATACGTATATCTGATGTCAGGTCAATTAAGAAAGCAATTGGTTAATTGCAATGAAACTAGGTAGTTGCAATTCGTTTTTAACATACCATTACTTATCCCAAGCTTATGTAAGTATTTAAACCTAAACTCAAGTCTAATCTATCCTAGGTTTAAATTGACAAGTTTTAGCTCTATTGTCGTATTTTGAAAGACAATCTAATAAATTATTCTTGAATTTGGGTTACGCCGAATCTTCAGTGATTTATAGACTCCTAAGAACAACATGTTCTTGAGAATTAACATATAGGAAAGTTAGATTTTGAGCTGAACTTGGAACTTATCTGCGTATAAGATACGAAATAGCTTCACAGATGCATAAGCTGCCGGCGGCCCGTGTAAAAATAATTATATGTTGATAACACATCCGTGAGTGGGACTAGCCTTACGTTTGTTATTCTTATTGTTTTATCCTAATAATTATTAAGTAGGTACTTACCTATCAAATAGGTAGCTAGGTTTATACGAAAATGTATTTTGATGTTATTTGATTGTTTTATAGTTAAAAATGACGTTTTCATTACTTAGCTTTAACTTTTGTTACTGTAGTCGATAGGCGTGATTCAAAGGATTCAATCGAGAACTTTCAATTTACATTTTTAAAGCTACAAAACCACAATCCTCTTTCTTTGTAGTATTGTCCTGTCATGAGTCATTTTGTCATGGTCTGACTAAACAATATTATGAATGACGTTCAAGCTGAAACTTTTAAAATTACGCTTGAAGCTTGTATTCAATTCAGTCATGACCACGGTAAATAAATTACTTTCTCTTTAAAAAGGTGACTATTAGTAAAGAGGAAACAGTTGCTTACAACTATCTAAGTCACCCTGTACAAAGGCTACCTTTAAAATAGTTTTGAATAAAAAACAAGATCATGGAGTTAGCATTTATTTTCAGACGTAAACAACATTCTCACTATAGTTACAATGTAGGACAAAGAATATTAAACAAGGAATTATAACAGTACGCGCGTATCCCTGTAGGTTTTACACAACAACTCTCAGTCAAAACGTAATCTGCATCTAAAATATTTCAGGCGTTAGACAACTCTATTAGAGACTGTTTTTCATATTTAATTATACTTTACTTACAGCATCATTTCACCCGAAGAAGAGGGAAATTGGGTACTTTCTCCTTAAAAGACGAAAATAAAGTGTCTTCATCCGTGGTTTGCATAAGTATTATTTAAAAAACTAACTAGTCGTTACAATTTGTTATGTATGTCTGTATGATACAGATCGGCTTAACGTTTAGTTAGAACTTTGTATCAAAACTAACTCTTCATTATTTCAAATGTGTAAGTTAGTTTGCATGGTTAATAAAATAACAAGTAAGTGACAATAGCGTTGTAGTTTGATGTCACATTACAAGTATTGTAGTTGCATATAGAAACGTACACACATCGCTTGCACATAGTCAATATGATCATAATATATTACGACAGTATTAACTTTTCTTGCGATTAGCACGACTCCTCATACTCACCTCAATCTTAACTCATCTGATCGAATCGAGACGTATTCTTAAAGGTAAAAAACATGACACAAAGTTTTGCTCAGTCCAGGTGAGGAAGGTTTGAGGAAACGACTGTCAAACTCGAGGCACCTTGCTAGCTACCTTATCTTTTGTCAAAACTACAAACCACGCCAAAGTGTAGTGGCAAAGCAGTCGTTAGTTTTTGAGTTAGAATACCGATTTAGAGGAATTTGCGAAACTTTTCTTGAGGGTTGCTCAGTTAAGTCGGAGTCGAGGTAATTTCAAGGAATCGTCTTAACATACGGGTGATAGTATCGATTTTAATAGCTATAAAAGTTGGTTACAGGGAAATCTTTGATGAGACAGACAGCCTAAAGTATTTTTCTTACGTAATTTAAAAAAGACTATCGTGTTTTAAACACATCTAATTTTAGTAAAAACCTTTGTGCTACCTCAAATATCTACGTAAATTAGCGAACTTTCTGATGATACAGCATTAAAGCCCTTTGTCCCTACATGGAACATTATAAGTATCGTATGGCCTGTAATAGGAGCAGAAATTTTAATCAATGATTCTACAGAGTACTATACTTAGCTACCCTGACCTGAACATAGTGCTTTAAAATGCTTTAACTTAGAGATATAGTAATCCAAAGTTATAATCTAGTCAATGTATATCAAAATCGCTAACTCATTGTTGACAATGTAAAGTTTTATGACAGGACACATTTGTTTGCAAAACATTGCTAGTTCGATTTATTTTGTTAGAAAGTAACACTAATAAATTTATATTTCATTATAATAAATTAAAACTATATAAATTTTACTGGTTAGTTAAAAGGGCCTATATTTTTACTCCTATTACAGGCTACACTCTGTATAAGCACAGTATAATATAACCACACTTTTAGATAATTTCACTCGGCGGTAATCACATAATGTTGTAAGCAGAATTACATCTAAAAGACTCAATCGATTATTATTGATACAGTTATTTATATGAATATACAAAACGTTAACAGCAGGTATCACAAAAAACATTTCGTTGCCGTAAAATGTAGGTAAGTATTATGTATAGGTTTAATAGTATTTTTTGTATATTTTGCTAGTTTTAAAACTTATTGGGGCAATTTTAAGTATTGTATTAAACAGATTCAGTTCTTTATAGTAAAAAAAGCTTCTGACAAAACAGTACATTTATCTAGTAATTGATTTGCGTTAGTGCAGTACAACGAATTAAATGTGTTATTTAATTACTGCACAAAGGAATATTTCAGTAATTCACTTATTTTTATTCTTTCGTATTGCAAAATAAATGAAGTACAACAAAATATATACTTAAGAAGTTATAAGAATTCTAAGTTAAGACAGCAGTGTACAATTGACAACGATCTATGTGCAATGTAAGTTAGAAAAATAGGAAATAAAAATAAAAGACGCAACTATAATAAAACTTTGTAATTATGTACGTATTTACAATTAAATACAAGAAATCATAGAAACGAAATAATACTAAAACGCATTGTTATTCGTCGAGTTAACTTAATATAAGTAAAAAATGAATTAATTCAATCAATATTTTTTAATATGTGCTTTCACTACAGTATAATTGTATTAATTGATTAACATGGCATCGTCTTATAATATTACCTAAATATAAGTACATTTTTCTATAAATAACCTTAAACTACAGTAACAATTGAAGGCCTTTTACATAGAAGACATTTAGTATTTACTTTGATTGTTCGCTACTAATTTGAACTCTTAACTGGCCTAAAACGTAATGTCATTAAATAAATAAAAATTAAACAATACAAAAACTACTTGAGGGAATGTTTTTAAAATTGAGCAATCATCGAGAAAGAGAACCAAACAAAAGAAGTCACTAAACAGTATTTTACATTAAATAGATATGGCATTATAGGATATGTGCAAAGCCAAAGTACCAAAGCTTTCTCAGTCGAGTTGTTTTCAATCACTTTAGAAACTAAAATGCGGTTTAAAATACCTCTTTTTTTCTATCAAGCTGTGCAGATATAGAACAGCATACCAGCAACTAATAAATCTCATTAAATTGTTTTAAGTAATCATCCGTTTATCGCACTAACCTCCGTGCAAAAAATGTGAAAATATTTTCATAGTAAACATTACTTTTGATGCTGACCGTGCATAAGCCAATACAGCGCGTCCAGTACTTAATGAATCTGTAAAGTTTTATTAAATTATTCAAAGTTGCGGATTCATACTCCGAATTAGAAGTTCAGTCATTCAATTTGATTTATGTTTGGGGTTCCAGATTGACTGTTAACAGACGCGTTGGAGGAAGTTCGGTGTTAATATAAAATAATATTTTGGTACTGTTTCACAATGTCTAAGTTAGTTCCGGTTAGTGCTATCTGCCAGATACTAAATCCCGTATGATGTTCTTTATTTGAATTATTCCTTTGGTAGCGTTTACTTAGATTTTGTGAAACAGACCCTTACTGTACCTATTATATAAAATAACTTAAAGGTCTGGGCCCACTACACTGTATACCGTATCATACCATGACCATGCTAGGAGAGCATCAGACACGAAAAGCAACACGATACACTCTTCTATGCCCAATGAACAGATATTTAGCGTACTAAGGCCTTAGGTACTCTGCACACAAAATCCGATCCAATGGTTATAGCCATCTCTGTCACTCATAGCAGGCCGTGTATGCGTGTGACAGAGATGGCTTTATTCATTGGATCGGGTTTTGTGTCCAGAGTAAGGGGGATGTCTCACCGTTATTGGAGCGGGAGCGCCGCGGTGTTGGTCGGTAACGGAACGAACTAGTGGAAAAGGTGTCATAGTATTGAATACAATTTTTTCTGACACGTTCCTCGTATGGTAATGGTATGCCAGGGTGTAGTAGACAGGAACCTTAATAATCTGTAGTTGTGTGTTTTTCACATCAGTTTAAAGCTATTAGAGTCTGAGTATAAAATATTCTGTTTAGATATATCTTGAGCTATGACTGTTAAAGTTCGTATCCTATTAAAGACATTTTAGGTAGCCTACTAGTACATTTTACTCTAGTAATTGAACATACTACTTTCGCTTACAATATATTAAAGCCCAAAGAATTTGATTACAAGGAGTGACCACTAGGTCACATAATATGTTTAGGGTACTAATAATTGCCAAAGAATAAATTCAGAGTTAATCATCAGTCGATGAATATCTAATATCAAGTTACACATTATAAGTAAGTATCAGATTCAAAGTCAGAACCTCTCAAAGTTCACAATAAAAGATGTAGGTTTTCATTTGAAGTCAATATTTTTTACAGGTATGTAACACCGCGGTATACTCTGCACTTATATTTCACAAATTTCACAAATGCGTCGTCAAAATGTGGAGCGATTGCAATAAATCGCAACATAAGTATTCAAATTGTAAAAAAAATCAATTTTAGGTGAAAAAGTTGTCTCTCTGCTGGTATATCGGTAGTTCGACGTCGGGTGATCGGTCGTCCAAATCGTTGTTCAGATTTTGTGGCAGCTCTTCCAACGCTTTCACTGTTAGGAAAAATGATTGTATGTTTACAAACAGAAATTATGAATACTGATGATGAAGTTAGAAACATTAAAAACAACACTCAAACAGTTAAAGTTAATCAAATAACATCAATCAAGCTTCACCAAATTCACGTCACATCATACGACTACAAAAAAGTTTATAAAAGGAATTTGAAAATGAGATAATTTAAAAAGTGATGAATTTGGTCAAACATAAATACGATGGAGTTTGCAAAATTAGAAAGAAAAACAAAGACTACTCACAAGGAAATGCAAAAAACGTTATCATGCTGCAACACAGGGTAGCAGGAATCTTCTAAGGACCGCCCAGTCAGCAGACGTGGAGATTTTGAAGGTAATACGAGTAGCTTAGTCTATTGGGTAATGTGTGAATGTGCTGTGTAATGGTTATGTGGATGTGTGAGTCAGTTGTTCGCGGTGGACGGCCCTTGCTCAGTGTTGGTTCCTGTAGATGGGACAAACGACATCAAGCGATTGTTACATGCGGACACACGTGGGTGTTAGTCACGCACACTCACATCTGTTGTTAGAGCACCCTGTGACATTTGTTAAAATTTTGATCTTCTTATAGCAATGTTTAGGTGGACGTGAAGAAGAAGAAACCAAGCTCGTGTAAATCAAAATAGACAAAAGTGAAAAATAATGAACTTCAGTGACATATTGAAATTATTGCAGATACTCTAACAACAGATGTACAATACAAACAATCAAAATAGCAAATCAAAGTGCATTCAACTCGGGTCTATATCTACTTAGTTGAGATGAAAATGGTTACAAAATATTAAATGCTGTCAAAATACGTAAAGTTACTGGTCATTTAGCATCCGCTGATTCATCAAACTGTAACTCAAGGAACGAACGCTTACTAATTGATGTTTGGGGAAGGCACTAATCGTTGCTCCGACCCACAGTAATTAATCATTCAACAAATAAACAACTGGACCAACTGATATCAATTTAAATAAGGTTTTGTATATAACGAAGTCGTTAAATTGTTCTCAAACTCTCAAATTTACAAGAACTTGAAAAGTGTTTCCACAATTTATGATTTATAAATTGATCTTTAAAAGGTTCTTCCACTTTTTATTTGTAAGTATTCAATTTACTCTTTTAATAACCTCGTCCAAAGTACTTATCTATGGGTACAATCCACTATGTTGAATCGTCCACAAGACTTTCCTCTTTGTTCAGTTTAATAAGCCAGCGCTCATCTAAAACTAAACTCAATGTCGTAGTATTAGAACTCAAAACACAATCCTCATACCTGCGATGATCTTGCTCATTTCGGTGACCTGCTTCGCCAGAATCTGGTTCATCTGAAGTAAATGTTCCCGCTGTCTCTTCTCTTCGCCGTCCGGGCTCTAAGCATCAAGCATACATGTATATGGTACAGCCAACATTCAAGCGGCTATTGAAGCCAGGAGTTTGTGTACAGTTTTTTTTTTACTTTTTAAACGCTGTGAAAATTCTATCAGACTTTTTTATCACGAGGGACTCAAAGTATCTTTTGAAATTAGGTAGTTGATTTGTATCATACGGTGTTTCAGCGACGTGCTAAAGTCAAATATACTTAAACCTCAGTAATTTTATTACTTCCTGATTTTATTTACTTTATTTAAATTCTGTATACAAACTCATCAAAATGCAGTATTGTAAGTTCAACCGAAAATGTTTACTTTCGGTCATCATTAAAATGTGTATTTTGGAAGTAGGTAGTTCAAGAAAAAGTATAGTTTGTTTTGAAATACGATGAAGGAATAGAAATAATGAATCATGCAGAAGAAGGTTTAGTTAGATCATTCATGACAACATCAAAAGCAGAGCGAACGAGCGAGGTGCAGTGATATAATAAATATTGAAGATGAAAAGTGTATTCGCAACATTTTACATGTTCCGAAACTTAATGTATTTACAACACTAGGCTTTACAAATGGCGTTGATATCATTAGTTAGAACGTTTATGGAGAAGCAGTGCCAATGATAGTTTCAAATGGAATCGATGGAATGAGTTTTAGAAAAGTTATTATAATCATAGTTTTTCAATGAACGAGAACAATGGTCAAACATTTACCCAAAAGTGATTCGAGAAGACATAAATGAAAGTACAAACAGATGTATTAATATTTTCCAAGATCGAAACAGCCACGCACAGAGTGATTAATAAAATGGTACAGACAACAGAAAAGTCACAGGAAAATAAAGTTTGTAGTGTGTATTGAGAGTTTTCAACGTTGACCAATGGTTAATAGCTTTACTGAACGTGCAATCTGGTTTACCTTGTTCGGATCTGCGGAAGTGCCTGTGAGCATCTTTTTGATGGACTCCACCTTCTCCTGGCGCTTCTGTTGTTCTTCGGGAGATAGTTCTGGAGGCTAGTGGGTAAGTGCAACGTAGATTATTATTTAAATTCAATTTCCCATCTACGTAGTATTTTGAATTGTAAGATATACTTTGTTGTTTTGTTACTGTGTTCTCTACGACTCGACGGTGTGAGTGAATTTATGATCATTTTACGCTATGCTCTTTATTTTATAGATAGTTTCAGTGAGATAAAACAACTATATTTTTCATATTTTTTTTTACCTAGTAGCTAGTCGGGCTTGTGGAAAAATCAATTGATTAAAGTACAGTCGAGGTCTTCACGCCTGACCACTTTTCAACGAAAATCGCTGCAATCATGACACCAAAACGGGCGTCACTTAAAACAAAAGGCGACGCGACGCGAGGTGCAAGCGATTTGGGCTCTTAAGATGGCTAAGAATGTAGATTTATCGCTTGATATTTTATAGATGGATGTTTTACAAACGAGTACAAGCCTTACGTCCTACTCCTCGTAGGTACACATTAAAAATAGTATAACAAAAAAAGTCTTCCAGACAACTTTTGACATTAATGACATTGTATTTAGGTATAAATTAATAATCAGCTATAACCTTTAATGTCTCCTTACCTTTTCAGGGATATACCGCTCCGGTATGAGTATCTTCTGCGGCGCAGCTAACAGCTGATCAATGGTGTTATCCGCCAACCGGTGCGACTGCGCAGGCAGTGCCGAGCGGACCACGTCGGGCGCGGGCGCCGAGCGGAGCGCGCGCTCCATGTCTGCGTCGTCGAGCGAGCGGCCGAGCTTCTGATGAAGATGAGGAGAGATGGTGAGGAAGATAATATGTAAGTACTGACTTTTATTTTATTCAATATTTTTTTAAGGGGCCTCTAAGGGCAAGGGTTGTTCTGAATGCCCATACGAAAAATGGATTGTTGAAACCACTGAATAGATAAATATATCTATTCAGTGGTTGAAACATACCACTCGTCGTGTTTATTGATAGCACAGTGTGTTATTTATTTCGTATAGAAGTACATACAGTTACACAAGCACCTGGTGGTATTTTTTTCTTATGGAGTCATTGAAGTTGATGACCTGGCGGCTGTTCAAAAGGTGGACTATCCAAAATGTGCTATAAGTACAATATTTTGTGCTAAGTAGAAACTGATATGTATTGAGGTAAGCTTTCAAAGCAGAGAGTATTTCTTCTCCGAGTTACATATTGGTAGAGAAAAAAACATAAAAACTTACATCTTGGTTGTATGCATCTTTCGGCATCTCGTTCAATGTCTTCGCACTCAAATGATGAGGAGCAGTGTAGTGCCTTCTTTTCTCCTTAGGCACTTGTCTCCTATGCAACGACCCAGTCTTCGGCTCCCCTGACATCTCTGTTATTATCTGCTTGGCCGCCTCACTCTTAAAGATTGGCGATAGCTCCATATGAGACCTCGTCAAGCTAACTATACTACTGGTTTTTGACATTGGGTCATTTGTCAACGTCCTCGCGCTATCAGTAGGACTGTTCAGGTACTGAGTGGATAACGAAACAGTTCTATCGTAGAGGGATCTATCGTAACTCTTCTGGTAACTGCTACTAAGGGACGACATGTCTCGAGAATAGTCGTAGTTAGATAACGAAGGACTTGAGGGATATTTGGGGCTCAGCTCCATGTTTCGGTCGTTGAGACGGAGGTAGTTTGGCGGCTCTTGTGGTGTTCTATGCGTGTTGCAGTACTCTTCTAGTTTTGAGTTGAAATCGTTCATCGGTACAGAAGACGCTCTGGCGTAGTTTAGTGATGTAACTAGTTCTTCTTCGATGAACTGGTCTAGGTTGGCAGAGATGTTGTGGCTCGGCCAGTCTGACATGGGCTGGAGAGATCGCTCCCTATCCCTTTGCCGCCTTTCGCTTTCTCGCTTCACTATTCGGACCGTTTTGATCTCTTGCTTCTCAACGTTAGATAAGTTTCCTGTAAAAGAAATCGGAGTCACAAATTGATACAATTGTACAATAGTTTCTGTGGTTTATTTATTTAGTGGGGCAGTTCTAGTCTGACTAGATGCGTCGATAGTATAGGGCTTAGGGTTTGTAATACAAACTTTGTATTAACAAGTCCACTTACCAAATCCACCATGCTGCATATCTTCGCTCGTCATCGGAGACGTGACGTCAGGGCCGCCAGCCCTTGTGTCCACATACAGCGGAGTCTCCATATTGCTCGGCTCGTAATGTCCGGGTGACATCATGGGGGCAGTTGCTTCGTAATCGTAGTCCGATTGGCCGTGGTCGATAGTGTGGCCTGTGTCAAGGTTCGTTTCTTGCCATGAGGAGTGGGGGCGGTGTTTACCTAGAAATTAATATTTGACGTAAAGTTATAATGTTCATGGACAATTCATTAGAGGAACAATGATAATATTAAATTTTAAATCTTATAAACTGCCTTCCATATTAGACCCATCTCATTACAAAAACTAATGGAATCTTACTAACCAGGCATAGAGTCGTGAGTAGTCTGCAGAGCGTGCGACTGCTGAGTAAGGTGCCTGACAGCGCGACTCAGTTCTTGACGCTGACGTTGTAATGCTGACACTAGCTGCTGTACTCGAGATACCTCTGTAATAAAAAACGAAGAAAGATATTTTTTTTTGTGTATCAGAAGCTTAAAATTGTATAATGCGTAAGAGAGAGTTGCACGAAGCTTCTTTGTCTAACCTTTCCGGCATTTTGCCTATGTAGAAACGTCATTTTTCTTAAAAATGTACTGGACAATTACCATGGAATAAAGATATACAGTCAATATTTTTTATATACTTCAAATATGTTCACAACATTGATCACGGATTGATCCAGATGAGCTCAAAAGTGGTGCTTTCAACCCACTTTTACTTTAAGATATCTACCATAGAAATAATGGATTGTAGCATTTTCTCACCATCTTCTAACATGGCTGTAGGATGAGCAGGAACAGCTGCTCGCCTGGCCTGGAGGACTCGACGCAACTGCTGCAGCTCCCTCTCTAAGCGTGCGTTATCTGCCACGGTCTGCTCGAGTTTCTGTTCAAAAGAAGACCTTATCGTTAGAAATATAGGGTATCTATTGGTGATTAGGCTCTCAGTACTGCATTTTTAGTGACTCTTTCTAGTTTTGTACCATTAATTTTCTCTTAGCGTCATTCGAAAGTGAGGAGATTAGTAAGATAACCAAATTCGATTAGTTTGCTATAGTTAAACCGCTTCATTCAGACTTCGCCTGCGGGGCACAGGGGCGCGGGGGGAGGTGATAGCAGGTCGCGCGAGAGGTGCGGGGGCACGGAAACACCCGCCCACGCTGCTCACTAACCGCGCTCTCGTCCCCCCCGTACTCCTTTGTACCGCAGGCGAGGTCTCAATTTCGCGGTCTACCTATAGTGACATGCACAAATCAAAAACGATGTCTACTTTAACTTTCAAAATTAACTAAGATCTAAAATTTAAAACAACTCGTTATCAAATCTTCAACATCTACACCCTCACCACAATACGGATTCAACACCATGCTCTGTTCAACATTATACTAACAGCTTAATGTACATGCCCAACTAAGATACACCAATTATACGGTGCTTTATTATAAATTAGATAAAATAAAAGTATAAAATAAAAGTGCATGTATAGACGAAAACCTTATAAACCTTAGAATTGTGCGCCAACATAGCGTGCACTCTCGCTAATTCCGCTTCTAGACCGGCGCCCGAGGGAGGGGGAGGGGGGGCGGTGTTGACCACCCGGGGAGGCAGGTCCCCTCGGGGCACACTGTCCAACTTGCCACGGACACCTGGAAATGAGACAAAAAAGTTTAATTGGAGCTGTAATGCAACACATACGAGTCGTCTTTTGTTTAAGTCACGCCTGTTTTTGGGTCGTGTGCAAGCGATTTTTGTTTGGT
Source organism: Pyrausta aurata (assembly GCA_963584085.1). Taxonomy (NCBI): domain Eukaryota; kingdom Metazoa; phylum Arthropoda; class Insecta; order Lepidoptera; family Crambidae; genus Pyrausta; species Pyrausta aurata. Next base: position 5,892,879 of record OY757272.1, on the reverse strand, counting down.
ATTGGTAAAGGCGGCAGACCTGCATAGAATTTCTGTCAATATATCAGAAATTTTACGGTTTGGTTTGAAATTTGAAAAATAATGCAATCTTTTCTTTGAAAATTAACTGAATGATTCTAATTTCTGGTATGTACAACAATGAATTTACATATTTGCAACTAACATGTATTATTAGAAAGCAAAATCCAGGTATCTGTAGCCAATCTAAATAAACTTCTTGCTTTGAACTAGTGCCAAATAGGTTATTCGGCTAGCAATTTTGGAATGCGTGGATATAGAAGCTTGTCATGGAAATCTGGTCACCAATACTGGACAAGAATTATATTTAATTACAATAAATTCATCCTTTATTACTATTATTATTAAAGCTTTATTTATTTCACTTAAAACATATTGTGTATTTTTAACATAAGTTAATTTCTTATCCATTATAATAAGTGATCCCGCTTTGGGTAAAAGCCTCCTCTATCTTTTTCCAACTTTCCCTATCCTTTGCCATATGCATCCAGTTCTTTCCTGCTATCTTTATTATGTCATCTGCCCATCTCTTCTTCTGTCTTCCTATATTTCTTTTGCCATTTGGGCGCAGCCATTTGGTTGTTTGGTAAGTCCATCTATTATCTTTAAATCTTGACAGGTGTCCTGCCCAGTTCCACTTCTGTTTCAAACTGAATAAAAGAGCATCTGTTAATCTCGTTTTCATTCTAATATCTGTGTTTCTTGTTTTCTGTATTCTCCTCAGTTTAAGTATGCTTCGTTCCATTGCATGTTGGCATGATGAAATTTTGTTTTTTACTTTTTCAGTGTAGACCCATGTCTGGCTAGCATAAGTTAGGCTCGGGAGAATGCAAGAGTCCATTATTGACTTTTTTATATTAAGGCTGTACTTTCCTTTTAGAATCTCTTTTTGAGCCCAATATTTTTTCCAAGCTGTACTTATTCGTCTGTCTATTTCATTCTCATTGCTGTTCGCATTGAAAGATACTAGTTTACCCAAATACACATATTCCTCTGCATATTCTATCGGTTTATTATCTACACTTATCGTTTTCTTTTGGCTGTTTGTCATTATCTTAGTTTTTGATGCGTTCATGTGCAGGCCGACATTTTTGCTTTCAGTGTTCAATTCCTGCAGCATAGATTCCAATTCTGTCGCCGATTCGCTTAAAAGGACAATATCATCTGCGAATCGCAGGTGTGCCAATCTACCGTTAGTCATCCAGATTCCCTTGTTGGTCCAATCAATATTTTTAAAAATGTTTTCAAGCACTGCTATGAATAGCTTTGGAGACAGCGGGTCGCCTTGACGTACCCCTCTTCCAATTTTGAACTCCTCCCCTGGTTTCTCTAACTTTACTCTACTTACGCTCTTAGAATAAATGTTTTTTATGACATTGACATATGTTTTGTTGACATTATTATTTCTTAGAGCTGACCATATAGATGAGTGTACAATGCTATCGAAAGCTTTGGAATAGTCCACAAAAGCTAAATACAGTGGTTTATTGAACTCTTTATATTTCTCTATTATTTGCTCTATGGAGTGGATATGGTCTATCGTTGAGTAATGCTGTCGAAAGCCCGCTTGTTCTATTGGCTGATTCTTTTCAATATCTGGAGCTATTCTTCTTAAAATGATTGATGAAAATAGTTTATATATTGTTGATAACAAGCTAATGGGCCTGTAATTGCCTATGTCGAGCGGGTTCCCCTTTTTATATAGTAATATTATATTGGATTTACTCCATTGTAATGGAACTTCCTCTTTTTCTAGAACTAGGTTAAAGAGTTCCGATAGAAGAGCAGCCAGAATTGGCGCTCCGATTTTCAGGGCTTCATTTGTGATGTTATCATCGCCTGGGCTCTTTTCGGGTTTAAGTAGTTTGGCTTGGGTCCTTACTTCATTTTCTGTTATTAGGTCTACTGATTGTGCATCTCCTTTGTTTACCTCTGTTCTACTATTGCAAATATCTTCCTTATCATTTTCTGACGCATCTTCTGGTGGTTTCTCGTAAAGAGTAGTATAAAAAGCCGTAGCACATTTGATTATACTTTCCCTATCTTTGTTTTCTCCCTTGTCGCTAATCAGACTTTGAATCCAATTTTTGTGCGTAGCTAGTTCTTTAAAGGCCCTTTTTGAGCTTCTGAAAGTAAGCATGTTTTTCTCTATGACTTTTCTTCTGTGTTTGGCGTAGTCCCGTTTGAGTGATTTGTTAGTTTCTTTAAACATCTTCTTTAATTCCTCTCTGGTCTCTTTGGTTTTGTTCTTGGTATGCATGAGTTCCGATCATTTTTGATTAAATTATGTGTGTGTTCGCTAATGATCTTTTCTGTGTGATTCGACTTTTTTCGGGTTTTTTCATGAGTTTTAAGGCTATTTATGATTGCCTCTTCCAATTTGTCGCTAAAAGATTGTACAGTGATGTTGTTCCTTAGAGTATCTTGCAATTTTGTTATGTTGGTTTTCAGGTTTTGTATATAGTTGTCTTTCTCCGTTTTGGTCTTTAATTTGTTGGGCATGGTTGTGAATGTTCTCCGGCTAAGTTTAGGTTTTTGAATTTTTAAGGAGCATCGTAGAAACCTGTGATCAGATGGAAAGCTTATGTTTAGAACTTCCACATTTGTTATCGATTTTGGGTCGGGGCTTAATATAAAGTCAATTTCGTTTTTTATTTTATGATCCGGTGATACCCAAGTCCATTTTTTGGAACGTTTTTTCATGAAGTATGTGTTCATCACTGCTAGCTTGTTTTCCTGTGCGAATTGTATGAGGCGTTCGCCCCTATCGTTCCGAATGCCGTAACCATATTTGCCCATTACAAGATTCTCGTGTTGCTTTGGTTGTCCAATTTTGGCATTGAAATCACCGATGATTAATTTGTTTTTGTCAGCAAGTTCGAGCGCACTTAGTAGGTCATCATAGAATTTTGTGATATCTTCCTCGCTTGAACTCTCAGTAGGAGAATATACTTGGATGAGTGATAATGGTCCCTCCTCAAAGTTTAGTCTTAGTAGGGCCACTCTCTCCGAGATACCAACAAAGCTTAATATGTTATCTTTAAGTGATTTATTTATTAAGAAGCCAACACCATATAGTCCTTTTGTCTGTCCTATGTGGCAAAATATGAAATCTTTGTGTTCCTCAATGGTATATCCGAGTCTTCTTACTTCTGCGAGTCCTATGATGTCCCATTTTATTTTATCTATGGCATTATTTAGTTCTAAAAATCTTTCCTTTGTAGAAAGAGATCTCACATTAAATGTGCATATTTTAAGGCCTTGATTGCTTTTGCTAGTGAGGTTGTGGTTATATTTGTCGTTGTTCGACACGCTATTAATATTGTTATTGAATTTCCAAGCTTGTGGGTTATTTGTTTTAATATTTGTGGTTTTAATTGGAAGGTTAGTTGGAGGGTGGTGGTCTACTTCCCCCACGGTGACCAGCCGGGTTGGGGCAATTCATCCTTACCCGTTAGCAAAGACTCGATAGCGTCCTTGTCGGTCTTCAAGCCCTGTAGTATAGCAGCCTCATCAGCTAGTTCTTGCTCCAACGCCCAAAGTTCCGCAACCCTTGCTCTGGCCGCTTCTGTTTCTAATGGTTTACCAGCTGCAGCGCTTTCCAACCACCTGTAAAAAAGTTTTCATAATGAGAATGACTTATGTAAGTGCAGTTAGTGCACCTATACTAGTATTAAACACTCGCTGCCTCTGCGGCAGTAAAATGTGGGACTGTTGCAGCGCATACTTATCTCTTTTCACACTCACGGGCCTCATGGGGAGGCGTAGGGCTCTCCCAAAAAATATCAACTGTATCAATAATGTTCGTATAGTGCTCAAAATAATTTCAAATAGACAGATTTGAATATACTATAAGACGCCATGTTTACTTAAATCTGATCAGAATACCCACAAGCTTTCACGGATATCACTCACCGTTGTTGCTCCAATGCGTGTTCAGCTAAGACCTTCTGCCGTAGCCTCTGGTTCCTCTCCAACCTTTCCACAGTTGAACCAGGCCTGTTGTACAAAGAGCCCAGCTTTACCATGTTGTCCACCAACTGAACCAATGGCTTGCTCTTTTCATACTGGTGTTCCAGCTCCATTAGTTGCATTCTAAGATGTTCTAGTCGTTGCAAGTTTTCTTCCCTTTCCATCGCTTTGAGCGAGCTTAAGCTGTCCTGCAATTTTATAATTCATGTTTACAATTTGATGGAGACATGAGCTTACAGTCTTTTTAGTAATGAATTTATTTGAAACGTCAGTGGAAGAAATAGACAGCCAAGCCCTACATAAAACCCAATAAACATAATTAAATGAACATAAAAGAAAATAAAATGATAAAACACCTCTATGCTACTGATTTGGGCGCGGCATTGTTCTATAGCACGATGTGTTGCTGCGTGTCGTCGTCTTAACTGGATGAGGAGAAGCACCAGCTCTTCATGAGTCCGACCCAGAAGTTCTCCAGCAGTTGGAACTTCGCCCAATTGGTCATTGCGACGCTGATTCCTTTGCTAACGGTAACAAAAACGAACGCAACACAAATGATAAGCGACATACAAAACGAAACACTACGGAAAAATAAATTAAAATTTAAAGAATTTTCATACCAAATCGTCATTTTCTGTGTTCCTTCGGATTCTAGGACTAACAGCTCGTATAGGTTGTTGTGAAGCTCTGGATGGTGACCGAACTGTAGCCCAAGAATCCTCTTGAGACGTGAGTGTATGTAGCTGAAAATGTATGAAATATTTTATAGCTATCTCAAGCAAATGAGAGCGTTCCTGACTGACCCTACAAATTCCAGCTAAAGCTCTACAGTAGAGTCGAATTCCAGATAAAATTGGGTATTACCTGTTACTTCATAGATATGTAGGTAATTGATAAGAAAACTTGATTGGGACAGTTTTTTCAGTATAGTAACCGTTATTGTTATTATACTCAGCTAATACACTGAGCCCTGACACGAATGCTCAATCTCTATATCTTTATACTTACATTTTGTTGTGAGTTGGACATCTGTTGCGACCCATATGTGTCATTGATTGGTTTTTCCTCCACCCATCTTATTCTGGGGCTTACGGCGCGTACTGGTATGTTAGCGTCTCTATTGGTCCTTCCTATTGATGTGTTACTTCCGAGAAAAGCTTTCTTTGACAATGCTTGCTGATTTACAGTGTTATTATTTGAGCCTGGATCTACATTTGCGCCTGAAATTGTCATAGAAGCTAAAATAGAAACGTAATAAGCAATTAGATTATGAATAAAACTAAGAAACAAATAACTAAAAACAAACTATGGTATAAACATGATAAAGTGTGACTCAGTGCGATTAGTAGATGTTCATTTGATATTTACATACAATCCAGGTTAAACATGCTTGCAATTTCTGTACACCTTATCGTGTTTAAACCCTATGTAAAACCAAACTCTGTGATCATTCTCTGATGACTATTTACACAATAAAATGACTTTGCTTTGCTGAATATTGTAAAAGAAATAGAACTTACATAGTGTACCTTACAGGACCTTAGAGTGTTAGAGGATACCTTCATTGCTTGCACTGTCAGTCCCGTTGTCCGTGTTACTGAGAGCCTCGCCCGCGCCCACACCGACACCCGCACCCCGCACGCTCCCTACCCCACTTTTCATCAACCCACTCGACATTAGATCCCACTGCCTTAGCTTTTCCCTGTCTATTTCAAACCTCTTCTTATTCCTTTCTTGAGAATCCCGCTTACGTTCAGACTTCACATTGACTAGAGAATTACTTAATCCGTCTACAGCTAACTGCTCATAAACACCTTCATCTGACTGTTCTAACGACGTCTCCGCATTCTCAGCAAGACTCACATAAACGTCGTTATCGTCTGCTTTTTCTTCCTCTTCTATATAAATATTATGGAAACTAGAACTGTTTTCTCTGCGCCGCATAACTTGGCTTTGGATGTCACAATTGACGTAAGTAACGTTTCGACATGGCTTATTTTTGTACTCTTTCTTGACTCTTTTTATACTGTTCATTCCACTGGCGTCAAGACTAGCGCGACCTGTAGATGGTTCCGCAGGCGCGTGTCTGCAATCATCCAGATCGTCCATAGATCTGGCGTGCCTGTGAGATACTCTTCGCAAATTGTCTCTCCATAAAGAATCCTCATCCCAATGTTTCTCTCCCTGACATAAAACATTTTCATAAGCACTTGCCTCGGCTTCAGCATCATAATAAACAGTATTCGAAGAGTTACCGCTGCAATGCGATGACATACTTGCAGTAGACATTTTCAGTACAGAACTTGCATTTAGACTACTACGGTTTAACACAGTTGAATCTGGTGAAGACGATTCTACATTACTACCGATTCCTGAACTTTTCTTACATCCAAGCTCCGAAATCAAGCTCATTGATTCGGGTATTTTGGAATTTCTGCCCCCCGATGATTCGTAAATATTTTTCATATCTATTTCGGGATCTTTGTCTGCAGCACTTAAAAATTCTACTGACACACTTCTCGCTGAAGAAGCAAGTTCAAATGGCCGATCAGACATCAGCACCTGATTATTGCGTATAGGATTATGGATGTGAGATATTTCATTTTTCTTATGTAATGGCCCTCTACGTCGCTGATTGTTTAACTTTCTATGAAGGTTAGTATTTTTAAGATAATGCGAAGTTGGTAATACATTGATGTGCTCTTGTGAAGAAAGGTCAGAGTAATAATATGGTGCACTGTGTTCCGTTGAACTTTCTCTGCTGTGAAAACCTGTGGTGGTAGAAGAAGTATTGGTCTCGGTGCCAGCTATGAGTGTTAACTTTTCATTCTCAAACTCTTTAATTTTATCTGCTAATGTGTCATTGTTCAAGTTCTTACTCAACATATTCTCCTCATCGAAACTTTTGCAATAGTACGACATAGGGGATTTTGGCATTCCAGCTGAGCTACAAGAACTTTGTGATCCAGTATATCCTGATATCTGCTCTTTTAAAGTTCTATACTGGGCACCGATTGAATGCCTACTTGTGGAAATACCCATATCTAGTTTACTTCCATGATTTACTGGAGTACTTGAACACCTCATATGGGACGGAGCTACATGCAAATGGGCAGCTCGAAAAATATTATCTTTTGACGTATTGTTGGTTTCACGTGCAGAAGTATCAAACAGTGAATTGTCTTGAATAAAGTTACTAGAATTGCTAGTTCCAGGTTGTAAGTTGTCTAAGTATCTATCTAAGTCAACATTGCTGGTCGTTTCATTAGGTGCAGGTACTTCAGTTTCGTTTAATTCAAACAAAGAATCATCTGATAGTGGTCTTCTTTTCAACATCATTTCTGGATCACGATATCCATGGGGATGTCTCAAATCAATGTCAATCGTAATATCACTGCCATTTAGGCTAGTGGCTTCTGATGAGAGATTTGATGGAGCTATTTCAAACTTACTACTTACATCGGATTCTAATGACAAACGAGACGATGCTTTATCAGCGTTGTAACTTCTCAAAGAATCTGTTTCAATGCTGCTGGAGTTATAATGTTCTAGAAGTGAATTGCTCAATAATTTGGAAGGCGTTTCACTTACTTTGTTTCTGTCGTTTGTCAAACTTGCCCTACTATTACGTATTTTTTCGCCTCTTGTTAGTGTATCATGTATAGATGTGCGACTGCCATAAATCATTAGAGATGTGGTTTTCCTTTTTACTGTGTTCATTTTCTGGTTTTCGCTTGTTAGCATTTTGAGAATAGAGTTATCATTTGACATATCTGATTTATCTAACTTTTCTAAAATGTACTTAGAGAGTGCGTCATCGGATAATTCGTCACAGGGAGGTGTAGAGGTTGGGATGGGAGGTGGTGAGAGTATTTCACTATCAGAACTATCTTGTCTTGCTAAAACACTGCGACTTCCGCTTAAATAATATGACGCCGGTCTAAAGTTATCCGATATACTAAATCTGCTAAACGGAGTGTCAAGAGAAATATCCTTTGATGCTTCGTCATCTGCGTCTGAACAATCTGATTTTTCCTTATTTCCTTTATCCGATTTCGAAGCCCGCTTCAAGGTATGTTCTTTTGTATCAGCAAAATTAGAAGCAGTATCTGATGGCAGATTGTTTGTAGAAGATTCTGTACTATCACTGGTTGTCAAATTATTTAATTCCATATAAACTGGTTCTATCTTTCCACCATTAACACAAACTATTTCATATGTTTGCATATCTTCTTCCTCATTTCCTATATTCATTTCAACATATGGATTATCATCGCAAGTTATTGGTAAGGTTGCATCGAATGCACTTAGGTTTTCAAGAATCATCTGATGGGCTATTTCTACTTGAGAAGCTTTTCGTGGACTCATCGGCAAATAATGATCTTCACATGAAGCATTAACCGGAGGTGATTCTGAATCGCAGTTGATTTCAGTTGAATTTACATTTGAATCTATTTCTTTGCTGTCGTCTTTTAATTTAAAGTCAGCAGTTTGGACATCGGGTGTCTCGCTATCTGATTCTGATAAAACTTCATCTAAGTCATTATCTGTGTACTCCATCTGCGTTTCCGACTCAGCTTCACTGTCATGGGTTTCATACCCGCTAGGATCAGCCTCAACTTCGGGTTCATTATTTTCACATTCTTTCATTTCTGATTTATGTTGTTCGTAAATATGCTCTTCAGTTTCTAAGTTGGCTTTAGGGACGGATATGGTGCAAATTATATTTTCGTAAGTATTCTCAGTACTTTCTGAGTTCGTTGTGTTTGTCTGTGTTTCGTTTTCTGTTTTTTTATCTATTTCACTAATACTAGGTGCGTGCGGGGGTAAAGGTGACATTATGATAGGACTTGTTAAATTCACTCTATGGGACCTTCCTGCCTGTATATCTCTTGGGTTTTGCAGTTCAGTGCCCGACGTTTCCTCTGAGGTGCAAAAGTGAAACCGATATTACTACGCTTACTTGTGATTAGAGTTATTTTTATACACGTTTTAATTGGTTAGTATGTGTGTTCGGCTTCAGTGTTAGATAGTGCAGTCTAATCAATACCATCAGGAACCGTAGTATTTACCCACCACCTTAATATACCAATAGAATATTTTGTTAGTGGTGCATGTCCCCGCAGGCAGGAAGGTACCTTTCCGCAAAGCGAAGTCATTATATTGCTACTGGAGGACGTATGAATAATATAGAAAAATATCAATAAGTAGGTAAAACATAAGGTACTATACTATACTATGTATGGTAATATACTATACTTTAGACCTACACAATAAAAATATGGTTACTAGGAATATTGGCATCTTCAATATAAATATAACATTGTTATAATATATATATTTATACAAAAATACATACGATATTTTATAGGGGGAGAGTTTTGAATTTATGTACACTTAAAATAAGTAATTGACATACATAGGGATTACTACATCAACACTTTTAAGCAAAATGTATTTTCATAGGGATTTCAATTTACAGACTTCTTGTTTGTGTTTCAATGAAAAATAAAACATTTTGAAATATTTTTAACATGCATTGATTGAATATTTTATCATGCTTTTATCACCTCTTTGATCATCTAGTTATAATCAGTTTATATCATGCTATGAAAATTTACAATGATTTTGTGAGACAAAAAATATAAATATGGAATCATACCTTCATCGTCCGAAGAGTAGCTGTTATACGAAGCGTTGGTGTAAGTCTTCGACTTGTACTGATCAGACCTTAGAGACTGCCGGCTCTGGTTGAGAGATCGAGCCAGTGATATCGTGGCTGGTGTACTTTTCCTCGTCAAAGGCGACTGTAGCATTCTTTGTTTCCATTCTAGCAATCGCTTCATTGATTCCTCTCTCTGTAAACAATCAACAAATAATATAAGCACTGGTCAACAATACAAAGCAGGATTTTTTTAATGTAAATAATCTATACCTGTTGAACTTTCTTTTCGCCTTCTTTCTCATTTCCAGTAGATGGTAATCTTGCACTAGCCGAACGCATAAAACTATCAGCTGTTTGCTCTAACCGATGCATATCCTTAGTATAAGCACTGACGTTAGATCCATCACTCATTACGCTCCCACTTCTATACAAATATTCCTTTTGATTTTCGAGATTTTTCTCTTTCAGAGTCCAATTAGAATTTAGCCCTTCCAAATCTGCATACTTTGAAGCAAAACTAGCGTTTTGACGCGGAGCCTTGTTTGCACTGAACTCAGGTTCGTAGTTGTTATTAGTGATTTGTGAATATGCAGAACTTAATTGCTTCTCCGCTAAGCCGCTAGCATACTTAGCTAATGGTATTTGAATATTTCGCGGACCCATCCCTTGTTGCAAGTACTGAGCAGACTGGCGCATTTTCTCTGCATAGCTCTCTTCAGAATAATATCTATCTGAACTAGGGTCGTAGTACGAGTTTATATCGAGACTAGATTTAGGTCGTTGCGGTTGCTTCGGCGGGTCGCACGTCGTTCGAGTTGGCATCGTTTTATTCAGCATTTCATTCTTGGACTCGTATTCTAAGAAATCGGCACTGTGCGGCCTTGGCATTGGGGGTTGTATTCCGCTAGACTGCATTTTCTTTCTGCGCAAAACTGCGGGTCCACTAAACGTTTTCTCTTGAGTCTGAAAAATTGAAAACGACGGCATTATAAATTACCTAACATACGTAAATGACGACTTACTAAAATACATAATACACGTTACAATACACTTACATAGTTAGTGCCATATTCTGCTGGTTGTTGGTGGATCGATTGACTTGGATTTGGAGATTTAGCATACGTTTTACCATACTCGTTTTCAACTGCATAAGTACCATAAACATCTTCATAATCTCCTCCCTTTGGACCCGCCTTGTTGAAAGCAGCCATAGTGTTAGATCTGCCATAAGCATCGGGTGTTCTTCTTTCTATCAACAACCGCTCATTCATACCAGCAGGGACTTTGTTTGGTCTTGAACTTAGCTCTCCGTAAACCTCTCTGTTAAATGGATTCATCTCTGCATTGGACTTTTGATTAGAGCGAGTTTCGCCATAAGTATCGCTATAGTTTTGTTGCACTTTATCCTGTTCCATATTCATTCGATTGTTTTTAATTAGAACTTCATTTTCTTTAGGCGGTGTTTCCATTTGTGGAGTATTGTCTTGAAGGAAAGGATTGCGTTGCGGTTGTCGGTCGTATATCTGTTCCTGTTGGTTCTCTTGGGGTACTTGTTGTTGTTGCTGGTTTCTGGTCCTATTATTAAAGTAAGGTGATTGAGGATTAGACCTGTACATGTTTGATGTATTAGGTTGATTGTTATCTTGTCTATCATTCGCTGAGTTAGTCAGAGGCAGAGAGAGATTATGTGAGTCATAGGGTCGTTTCGGTTGATATGGAGGCTGCTGCTGATGCGTGGGAGGTGATTGAGGACTAAGACTGTATGTGGTCTCTTGATTGGGACTGCTTCCGTAGTTCGTGTGTTCTTGGTAACGATTGTGGTTAGTGCCCTGACTGTAGTGTGATGAAGCTGGTTTTTTGAGTAGATCGTAATTTGGATCGTACCTGTAATGTTGCGAATTAATTTGAAGGGATTAGTCAGGTAAATGAGCACACAGTTATTTACAAACACAAATTAACTAGTTTATATCTTACATGTCAGGGCTGGGTGAGTTATATCCTTCATTCGACCGTCTCGGCTTAGGTGGAGCATTAGCATAAGTTGGAATGTCATCACCTTCCTGAAATTGTCAATGACTAAATTAGCATGTAATTACGTTAGCTAGTAAACAATAAAATCGATCATCACAGACATGCAAATCGCAGACGTATGTGGACGTTAATGGCACTATCAATTTGCGACGACATTCGACTAGGCATTATGCACAGTTATAACGACTGTGTAATCGCTGTCCTTGGTTCCGCTCTGGCGCTCTAATTGTCGATCACCTGCAGTATACACGTCCGTGCACAAAATAATACCCACCTCTGCCCTCACGGCTATGCGGTCGCTTTGCTTTTGTGGTGGTTCGCTGAAAATAGACGGTTATTATTAGTCAAAACCGCTACCAATAACAACTTAAATGGTATATTGAACTGCATAGTAATCAACTTCAATGATTTAAATAATTGTTATTTAAAGTGATATCAAGATTTGATGTTTATCTTACTTCGGACTTTGCATCAGAGCAGCCATGGTGAGCGCTTTGACCCATTTCAACATGGACTCTTGATCTGGTGCAGCTAACACATAAGTCCGCATATTCGCATGCTCCAGTTTGAACGCGAACTTCCTTAAAACTTTATCCTCGGCTGTGCAAGCAGAAACTTTGTAAGACGGTAAAAGCACCGAACCTAGAAGTTTTTCCTCATCTTGACCTGTAAAATATAAAATCATCCAATTAAAATTTATGCTGGTTTTCCTTTGAAAATATTTAGCTTCTTAGAATAATTTCTAAAGACACGCAAACTCATAATATACTTACTTTTGTAATAAAATAAGCAATACTCCGATAACACGAACCATCTTTTCCTCCAGACTTTCAGTCCATCGGAACCTTGCTTGTACAGAATACCAGACATAGTGACTGGCGCTGAAGGTATCCTTTGAGCTATAGGTGAACGTAGAGCCTGATTACCACCACTACTTCTCCGACTGTCCGAAGAAGGTGATTTGATACTAGGTGTACTCGATTCACTGGACTTCATGGGAGAAACGACGCCAACGTTATTCTTTTGTCCTTGGTTGTTCAAGTCCGACGGCGGAGATTGACTTTTTCCTTTATCCCCTTCTGACTGTCGTCGGTGCCGTTCAATTTCTCTGAACTCGCTCTGTAGGTTCGACTGCCACTGAGATTCAGCGAAATGCCTGTTTTGTTGTTCGATATCTCTATACTCATTATTTTTGGCATACCTATCTAAATCTTTTTGCAGGTCAGGACTACTATACTCTTTGAAGTCGTTTTTGCTACCATACTGATCTAAATCTCTATACGAGCCGTCAGAGTATATACTATTTTGCAAATTAGGTGGCGGTTGAACTCCATGTATTTGCTGAAGCAGCAGCTGTCGCTCCGCAAACTTTTGTTGTTGGTGCATTTGAGCCTGATTTTGGTAGTGAAGCTGCTGCTGTAACTTCATTTGCTGAATCTCATTATACTGTCTTCGTAACAACTCCGTATTACTCTGAGGTCCTATCCTACTTGAATATGGCAAGTACGGCTTCGATCCATACTGGTTTACATTAGGTCTATATGCAGGTTGATGGTTTTGGTATATTTGATTGGTATCTCTCGGTGGGTTACGTTTCAAATAGTCTTGATACACTTCTGCGTTGTATCCTTTTGGGATGTTTTGTAATAGTTCGTGATTGACGTTGTGGTCTGTGTGTACGTCGTTGCGTTCCATTCTGGGTGGTGACTGTGGATAGTTGTAATTATCGTTAGCGCCATAATGCCTTGCGTAGTCGTGATTGTGCCCCGTGCCGTACAAATCGTGTCTGTTTTCGAGAAGCGGCGACCGCGCGTTCATGTTTGAATGGTATTGGCTTTGGAGGAGTTGATGCATGACGCCATTCGGTTGGATCTGTCCGGCCTGCGCGGATGTGAGGTGCGCGGCGAGCTGTGTGTTCTGGGCGGCGTATATCTGGTCCGGGTGGACATGATGGGCCATGAGATGTTGCTGCGTGAGCGGTTGCTGGGTCGCCGGAGCTACTTTCTTGTTCTCCATTGGGTATTGCGATTGTACGACTGGTGGGTCAAGCCTGCAACAATGATAAAGCTAAAATGAGTCAAGTTTATTAATTTTAGGTTCTATTAGATAAAGGTATTATTTTCGAGGCGCCGTTTGCGTGCCCGATAACATATAGACCAAAACAATTCGATTGGAGTTGCTTAATCGAAGACGGTTTATCGTGGTTGAGCGATAAGGTGCGTGTGTGGAGAAGCCAGAACGGCTCCATTGCGCACTGTCACGTAACGCTTCATAAGCCGCCGAGTGAAGTAACCGTATAGTATTTATCGTGATGGCTATAATCCTCTTTTTGTTAAATACAACTTAAAGTTGTAAGTATAGAATTTCATTTAATTGTGTCAGTAGCATCATATTTCTTTTGCTCTATATTTTACAGCGTGAATGTTAATTAATCTTAATTACTTAACTTCGGTAACTCATGTCACAAAAATGAGAATTAAGTGCACTAATATTTCAAACGTCATAAAAACTTTTAAAGAAACCGAGTGTTTCAACCCCATACATTATACACTTGATGTGCTACGAGATTGTTGACACGCGAATAGCCGTACTCGAATTTCCCACGTAGTTAAAAATAAACTTATTGCAATAGCCCGTGGGAAACACTCAAAGCGAGCTTCGTCTTTTTTTCTCGAAAAGAAAAACTTGTCATTTATGTCACTTAAAAAAAATGCAAATACAAAATAAATCATAATAAAACCGGCTTTGTGCGAGTTGCACAAATAGACTTACAAGTGCTTATACTTATATTATAATATTTAATTTGTCTTAAATCTCCAAATTAGGATATAGTGTGGTCGTTTCCCTCTTGCCTTCCACAAAAAATAAGATACGACAGTTATTTGTCAAGCTTTAATGCAGCAAGGACTTTTTATAGTTACAGTAGCGATGCAGTATGTACCTACATCATAGTGATTGTGTAGTTTTTAATAACTGTGTTATAGTTTTAATAATTTATTGTTGTTTCATTTTGATATCCAATCTTTCAGTATTAGTAAGTTCCTTCATTTCCGCGTTACCTTCGACGGAAACATTCTCATTATCACTTAAAGATTTTGATTGCATTCAACACTAGAGAAGTTTTAAATAATTAAGGCATAGTAATAAGCATTTACAACCCCTCGCACGTGTTCTAACGGATGTAAACTAATGACTGTAGCATTAACTATTACTATATTCAATGCAATACGATGCAAATGTTCAGTACTGAGAACTTTTAATCTTTTCGGTGTCGATTCGAAACGCAATCGGAGAATCGTTCAACTCTTATGTCCTCTAATATTATGTTACATGAAATTAAGATCTAGTTACATTCTATTTGTATTTGGCAATGACTTCCCCGAACAGGATCATATTAACAAGTAATGACAACAATCGTGTGCATGCATACCTCTAGTATGTCAATGACCTAAATTCAGAAATTACATCACGGGCACTTTTCCAAAATGTCTGCGGTAAAAAATGTCATGGATCAAAATTTTTAGCGTTTTCCGCAATGAGCAACGAGACTAGACTGTCTGTTTAGTCTGGGTCGTTATAAATAATGCGATCAATACAGCACGCACTGCGTACTCAGCCTCATGAAGCGGTTCTAACTACGAATAGTATGACAACGAATAAAATTGCAGTTTCATTTTATTACTAGAACTGCATCGACTCTGTGATGTGTAAGTATCTAGTAGTTTACGCATTTGGTCTTGTGCTGTCGCATTTCTGTCTTCAAAATAAATACAAAAGTATAAAAGACTCTCAACAATCAGTGATATTCGCAGAGCTAGGTGACTAAATCTATAGGTAGGTACATAAAAAAACGTACTTGTATCTTTGAATTTTTATCACATTTAGGTGCTCGTGTAGAATATTACATGGAAGTGCCAGGTTTGCAAGAAAAAATTGGCAGATTTAAATTCGATGTAAGAAAGCTTGGTAACGCAAGTCAAGATCCCAAACTTCGTAAACATATTAGCAAAGTTTCCCGAACTCTCATCTCATCGCAATCTAAAACCTGGTCACGGCATCCACACCGGTCTACTTGGCTGTTATCCAGATAACGCGACACACGATTGAGCCCCAATGTCAATCTAACCATAGCCGACCCACATTTGAACTGAGCTCTTGTGGTTGCCCTAAATCGTTAAACCCTACAACCTTTGGGCAAACCGTTTGAACTTGTTTACAAGATGGAGATATTAGCCCCTAATAATAGCTAAGCTATATAACCATTTAAATGAGGTTACAGATTTAACTATGAGTATTACATTGGATATTGGCAATGGTTCGAAAGCATTTCTTAATTCTATTTCTCTATATGTCACTGTAGTTTACACTGAAGTTGTTTTGAAATGTATTATTGATTATTTGTATTATGTTTTGTAGTTCGGGTAGTTAGTAGTGTTATTCGGGGAAATTCTTAGAAGATTTGCGATATACATTTTTTCTCCGAGAAAAAGCTGTAGTGCCTAGTATTCAGGGTTCATATGCACATTATGTAGTGTCCATTTAAATACTTGGTACTGTTAGGGATATTTTTCCACAATTGAACTCGTTTTATCAGGAATAGGATAGGACATAAAATGTCTCGTTTCGTTTTGGCAACCGAACAAAAGCTTGCAGTAACTTTTTACGGTTTTTTCGCGCCAACTGGAAATCATTTGGCAAATGTGTTTCCTTTTGCTCATTTGTTTTTATGGAGTCCTTTGTCGTTATCTCGCCATTACAAAACCGATTGTTAAGCAACTGTTTAACCAACAATGTTGTTTAAAAGTTGTTTGTTTCAAGTCACAGACCTATTTGCGGACAATTTAAAAAGACATTTGAAGCAATAGATAAAACAAATATAATGTAATTCCAGATCTTTACCACTTATAGGTATGGAATATTAATGAAATGTTTGTAACGAGCACTAAACTGTCATGTTATGTAATGATATGAATACGTAGATGCCATAAATAATAACCAATACAGAAATAGAACCTGACGTCACCAATTCGACGGTTAATGTTGTCATAACGTCGTCAGAATCTTTATGACGTAGATAGTACATTTCTAATAATGTCAGCATATGGCTCATGACGTCAGTCACTTGATTGGATTGACTGCTTAAACCCATTACTGGTTTGAAAACGCAGTAATGCATGCAACGCAATCATAGATTCAAATCACATTAAATTGCATGTAAATACCTATGTTTTGAATGCTTTTAAAAATGGGAAATATAAATTGGAATGCAAAGTTTTTATGCAAAATGCCTCCGTAATCTAAAATGTTTTACTATTTTATTAAGATGTTGTTCTTTATTACAGTAACAAGCATAAACATTCACCCAGTTCGACAGAGTCGTGATACTCAATCTCATCGCCCATGATTGGCGCTGACAGACGGTCAGCTGAGCTGGTCAGATAGATAAACAGTTACATAAACGTTTTGAATAACGGCATTAGATATGATGCAATTACAAAGTGCTGATCGTATTTCATCTATGTTTGCCAAACACTTTCATGACAATGGCAATTGCGGATCATGATGAAGACACGTAAGTATTTACACTCGTAATACCATCATTACTAAATAAAAGATTTTCCTAAAACTTTAAAGGAAAAGATCTAACTGCAATTTTATGCGCGATATTTTTTTAATTAACACTTTCCGGGGCGGTATCCCAGACACAATCGAATTTGTATTGTTTTACGGCTATAGCCGTTCACTGTCACCAAAAGTGTTAAGGAAGGAATATATGAGTTCCAAAAACCGCCATTAAAGTATAAGTTTTTTACTAAAGCGTAAAGTGAACTGCCAACGATCTCATATTGTCTTTTATGACCGTTTTATTCAACTATACTAGTCGTAGTTGCCGCTTCATTAACGTTGGGTGGAACTAACCCTAAGCACGCTTTCATAATTAAATACTCATTACTGTTTCATATAACTTTTCACTGCATATTCTCGTACCTACTATTACATGTAATAAAAAGACTATTACGGACAATGTGAACAAACCAACAGCGATCGGCAAATGTAATGATGTGAAAATTGCTGAGGACGATTTTCTCGATGCGAAAATAATGAGTTTGAATTTAGACGGAAAGAGGTCACAACGTTATTAGAAGATATTTAAAGGTTACCTACTTACTTGACTCTTCTGATAGACGTTGAAAGAAACTTTTGAAGTAGTGCCGCCGACCGTCAATCCTATCGAACATTGAGTGAGTAGTTACATGTAACACTGATCACGACCATGATACTTCTCACATTAATTAAAAAAATATGGAGTCTCCTGTACAAGGATGTCAATGGGATAGCGATAAATATTATTTAAAGAAATAAGTATGTACCTCCTGTAATCCTGGTGATCGCAAATTGACAAGGGTTAGGGTTAAGATTTCGAGTTCAAAAGGGTTCATTGATAGTTTTTATAGAAATATAACATTTTTATAGTAATATCAATAGTTTCGACATCATTAAATTCTAACCCAATACTGTTCCATAACAAATATGTGCCACTGGCTGCTACAATGCTTAATGGAGGTGCTCACCTCTCACCAATTAAATCTTAATAGAGGTAATTGAAACCTGTAATCTGACATGATGTTAATCATGCCTGTAATCTGAGATGAGTACGCTTTTAATGTTCATACGAACCCATGTGGAGGGTTACACAAGTAGGTAACAGGCGTTGGGAACTAAAAGACAATGTGACTACGTTAAATTATAATTTTACATTAGAGTAACGACTTTTAAGGTTAGTGTCACGGTCCATTAGTGCTCTCGCTTGAAATAATGCGGCTTTGTTAGGGCTTAAGGCTGGGTCTGTTTTTCTAATGGTAATTAATTAATAATGCCGTGAGGTTTTATGGTCGCTTTTTTATGTCATAAAGCTAAAGGTTTTGAATTGTAACTTTTTAACTCTGAATCATCTAAGGGTATTAGTTTAGTATCTACATCGACCACATATGTGTTTGTGGTCTATGAATGACCTTTACTGTGTACAGATTAGTATAAATATCGAGAAATAATAATTACTACAGTCAATGAAAGTATATTGGCCCCTTTTAAATGCAGAAAAACTTGACATTCGGAATGTGAAGTATCCACCATAACAAATACGTCTACCTGTGTCAGTGGGAACGGCCGATCCGCCACCGCGGACTCGCCTACACAAAAACCATTCTTTGTTCGCATTCAAGTCGGCATTTTCATTGAATTCTTCAATGACATCATTTGATTTTTTACCTATGCTCCCATTTTAGATCACTTCATTTAAATGGAACTTAGGTACCAACAAAATTGCGAATTCTTTGCATTTGGTATTATGTGTTACAGAAGGTATACGTAATTCAATTAGGTTCCTGCCTGCTCAAAGGTTACAAACTAAGGTTAGATGGTAATCGATCCAATGCCGCACATACTTGATTGATCTATGTTGTAGTATCATGGTCAGTATACTCATGGTCAGAATGGTATATCAAATCAAAGGTTTGGCTCCTTTTTATCAATGAGCCAAACCTTTAATGATAGTGCGCCTCTGATATGCCAAGGAGTGGAGAAAAGTCATGTATCTGTCGCAGCCATCTGGTTAAATCAGCCAGTTAATTGGATGTCAGCGTTTAATGAAATGCCTAGGCATCCAATTAACTGGCTGATTTAAAAGATGGCTGCGACATATCTATACAAATAAGTCAAACGAATACCGTATGTGGGGCATTTCACATGAAGCGGGCAGCGAAAAAAGGGTCAGATCTCCGATTTCAGTTATATTCCAGTATGTTATACCTGTACATGGCCTCGGCACAGATACGAAATATTTTTGCATTTTCAAGCTTAGTTTTCAAAATATAGGTCTTTGAAGTTTTCAGAAATCGCGAGATATGCTCAACTTCAAAGGCCATTATCAGTTGAAAAACGATAATTTTTAAATGAATTTATTAGTAAATTGAAAACTACATTTATTAACCTTTTTTTCCTCATTATTTGACAAAAAAAAATAGGTAACTTTAGAGCACATAAAAGTGATAATATTGTGAATAAAACCTTTATTCATAATTTCGCGTTTGTGACCTGCCATTATAAAAGCAATGAAAGAGCAGCAACAGTGTTATTTGCTTATTATTTAGATTCATTTTCAGTAAGTTGCGCTTACTGACTAGGCGCTAGAAGGGGCCCATTGCCGCGCTTCGGCATTATAATACATGTAGCTCCTAAACGACTGCGCCGCCCACTTTGGAACTTGGCATGAAGTTTCAGCATAAAATAAGCAATATTTTACATGATCTAAAAAAAATATGAAAAAATGCGAACTTCGTAAAAAACTAAAAAAATAAATATTTTTTATTTTTTTTTACCAATTTTATAAAAAAATCAGAATTCAAATAATGAGGAAAAAAAGGTTAATAAATGTAGTTTTCAATTTACTAATAAATTCATTTAAAAATTATCGTTTTTCAACTGATAATGGCCTTTGAAGTTGAGCATATCTCGCGATTTCTGAAAACTTCAAAGACCTATATTTTGAAAACTAAGCTTGAAAATGCAAAAATATTTCGTATCTGTGCCGAGGCCATGTACAGGTATAACATACTGGAATATAACTGAAATCGGAGATCTGACCCTTTTTTCGCTGCCCGCTTCACGTGAAATGCCCCATGTACTAGTCTAGTTAGCCCACTTACTTGAACCAGCAATTTCAGATTCTAGTTTCTAGTTACAGTATTTTTAACTATCCACAATCGGCGTGGGAACATAAGTTACTGATAGCTCGATAATTGTTAGGTCTCTTCTCAGTGTACTAATTAAGTAGTATAGATAGCCGATACATCCTAATCCTAGGTTCCATCCGTTCCATTAAAAACCTGACTAGCCACTTGCAAGTTTGCAATCCATGTTCTTGAGAACGGAAACTGTAGCCACAACATTATTATAATTGCAGTCAACGCGGTGAGCTTGCCAGGACCAGATGATTGCGGAATAATAAAAACAAACCCTATTAGTAATGTACCCAATGATTAGTTCTCAAAATTGTCTATGTTGTATCCATGAAAAATATAAAACGTGGCTGATGATAAATAAAATAAATATATCACAGGGAAAATAATCTCAAAATATACGCTGTCGCAACAGTCGTATCTGATTCAAAAACCTTACTTCGGTAGATATATATAGAAAACTAATAAATAAAATAAATATATCACAGGGAAAATAATCTCAAAATATGCGCTGTCGCAACAGTCGTATCTGATTCAAAAACCTTACTTCGGTAGATATATATAGAAAACTATGTGAAAACGTCCTAGACCCAGTTTCTAGTCACAGTCATAACCTACCTCATAATCATACAAGGGAAATCGATATCTGCTGCCATAATCGATCTTAATACTCCAATGAACTTTAATGAGTAGATCGGTATACAAAGCAAGAAAATGTACTATAGCGTAGTGTTACATTACATTTGCACCAAGCTATTATCATTATCAGACCTGTATTTAATGGCATTACTAGTTAATGAAGTCTTGACTTCTGTTTGAGTACCTATTAGGGAATTAAATACTAAAACAAAGAAGTAACAATTCCATTGTTTAGAAAATGTTTAGTTTAGTTTTAAACCGAAAGGAAAAATTTTGTAAAAATATTTTGGTGCTGAATAAACGTTTTTTCTTTCTTTCTTTCTTTCATTGTTGCTTTATAGACTTTCTGCAACTACAACGTTTTCAACATCTTCAAAAGGTTGATATCAAACTCTTCGTAACCTGTCAAATTGCAACGCTGCACTTCCTCGATAGTCTTTTCATGCGCTCTTGGCAGAAACACTTTTATGAATGTGAGCGTTTCCTTGTTGTACAAGCCCTTCGGATTGGCAGAACCTGTCTTGCCCAGTGGCGTAACTCAGACCGTTACTTTCGCAAACATTCTCTATGAGTAATGCAGTAGATAAATCATCACGTTGGAATGCACCAACTTCATCGGTATACAGATCTTTTATTGACTGTTTGGTCAATGTAACCGCAGAATTTTTGCTTTGTTTAATATTGTAAGGATTATCAAAACTCTCCAAAAAAAAATAAGTGATCAAATCTGAAAACTGTGTTCATAAGTTCTTTTTATATTTAATATGCAGCCTTGATATATCTGCAGTTCTACAAAAATAATGTGGTAAATTTTTAAATATATGTAAGTTAACCGTCACCAAAGTCCCACGCTCACAAAAATATTCCGTGTATTACCTCATCAAGGATTCGGAGTATTTTGTCGATTAGTCTACATAGCATTTGGGTCCAGTTTGACAGATCTGATGCTGTAAGACCGGTTGTCCACCGCAAGCGAGCATTTCGCATTCTTGCGAGAGGTGAACAACCTTACTCGGCCTTGGGTGGCCCAGGATGCTGGTGGTCAGTTAAACAAATCATTCCCTTGCAGAGGTGTCACCATACCTCTATATTGTATGGTCGTAAAAGCGGCATTACATCCACTCACAACATCATATTCGCAGACGCATATATCGTCGTAGTAAGAATATTTTTTGAGAAGCGGTTTCCTGCGATTTAGTCTATTTCCAATGAATAACTGAGCAATTTTTGCGGTAGGCACTTATTTTATTTTTTAACATTTTTGACAAGATTCTGCAGATCTGGAACTAGCAATTTTATCAAAGGGTTTTTTCACCATGACTTCAGCACGATAAAAGATGACAGAGATACCTAAGTACTTCTTAAATTATGTATTTATTTTAGTCAGACGGATGTTAGACTCAAGTTATCAAGACTTTTCTGAACAGTACATCGATTAGCGATCAAAGTAGTTTCATTGTTCGTCTAGCTGGGTTATTCTACATCAAAACTGTTGGTACACCCTGACAGATGTTAAGGGCTTCAGGTACAGCATTCAGACCGGTTGTATACCGCAAGCGACTGGCATTCTTGGGTGAGGTGAACAACCCACGTTCGCGGCTGTCCTTGAGGCTTGGGTCACAGGGCGAGTGTGTTTAGTCTGTCCCTCTGTTTGCGGCTAAAAGGGCGAAAAAACGTAAATATAGCAGCGACATGGAGATATTTTTCGGATAAAGGTACAGACTCTTTTATACATCAAACCCTCACGGATGTGTTTATCAACATTATTTTATTTACGCGACCGCCGGCGGTATTTGGAGCCTATTACCTAATGATTCTAGTACAAATAGCTAGTTCAGCTAGTTTCCGTTTAGTTATGGACGTGAAAAATGATTTATCTCCTGGAGTTTGTAAGTAAACAAAACACTATCCAGGCATGATAGATTCTTTGAAATGATTATCTTTGGTTTACCAAAGCCAGGACGAAGTCTTCTAACCACTTTTTATGGCGCTTGTCCTAAGGGCTCCATATTTAGCCACAGGGCCATAAAAAGCTGCTGTGACTTAAACGCGCCTACAAACGCTAATTGCATTACAGCCTAGGACAGGGCTGCTTAACTGGATTTCTTAAGTTGCTTATTAAGGAGATTTTTTTCTCTAAAATGCTTTGCGAGTATTCTGAACACTTTGTTTTTTTATTACATTTGTACTATGGTGGTTGAAGTAAACTCTTATATTCTTAGCGCAATCATTTCAATGTTATTAAACGAATTTATAAGAAAAACATATAAAACGCATACATTGTGAAAGGGAAACATGTTAGAACTACGCTAAGATAAACAACAGATTCTTTTATTCAAATATTTACACGAACAACAAAGTTTTGTTCTTTCAAAACATGCATAACATACACAAGTAGAAAGCATTTCCAAGTATGCCTGTAAGCAAACTTTCATCATACTGCAAATGTTTACACTGTGTCCTCACCACAGGCCACAGCATCCAGGCACAGTCTTCAAAGATAACTATAACCTGCGGTATATACTATAGTAACATGAGCCCCGTGAGTGTTGTTCCCTAGAAGTACTACTATTGCAAACATTTCTTGGTAACATCTCATCTCTGTAATGTGACACAGCTGACTGATAGATAAGCGACGTAAGGTCTGTCTGGGAGAAAGGTGGGTGGCCGGATGTTTGG
Source organism: Pyrausta aurata (assembly GCA_963584085.1). Lineage (NCBI taxonomy): Eukaryota > Metazoa > Arthropoda > Insecta > Lepidoptera > Crambidae > Pyrausta > Pyrausta aurata. Next base: position 5,869,137 of record OY757272.1, on the reverse strand, counting down.
ATGTCGCTTTAGCTTTTAGAGAAGATGCTAGTTATAATGATAACAATATTAGTGCGACGAATGCCGAGTTCAATGTCATGATTTACTTTGTTTCATAGCTTTTGGAATTGGCGTCATCTTCACGGAAAAAGAAAAAGTTAAACGAATTCGAAGAACAAACTAGGAGTGTTTTATTCTTATTTTATGATGTAGCCATTTCTTAAATTCCTGTCTGGGTGTCTAACAAATTTATGACGCCGTAAATTCTAGCTCACATTTTTACCGTCAAAACATATTGTGGGCGTTTTGCGTCCTCTAGAACAAAACGTCCAATTGAGATAAGTTTGTAATTAAGCCCCGTGGTTTACAGACCATGAAAAGTCAAAGAGTGTGGTAAGTTGTTTTTTTGTCGTAGTATCATTGTTACAGTGTAACATTATCGCGTGTTGTGAACAAAAAGACAAAATCCGAGTTCAGAACACCAAAAACAATGGGACAACAGACCGAACGGTACACCTAGTAGCTTTGTAGCGGGGAGACCGCAAACTCACGTGCTTACAATGACCTATGCCCAACAGAAACTTACACAACCTTACTGACTCACAGACTCATAATATTTCGCTATGGACACGAACCAGAAACATCTTCGGTTTCGTATTGAGCGAACATTGTAGCGACGAGGAAAAGCTTCCGTCTTACGATTTTCCGACAAAATGATTGTTAGTTAGGTTAGATACATACATATTGTTAATACACTATTGTTTGTAAATTGGTTGATAACATTGAAGCTATTTCTTTCATCACTAGAAATTGACAGAAATTGCAATCATGTTAAAAAGCATCCGTTTATTCCTTCCGCATAAATAATGCAGATACAAATGGAGAATAAGAACTCGTCTGCATTCTAAAACAAGACATTTATAAATATCTGCACGCACTTTGCATAGATAAGAACCAACATTAAATGTTAATTCAATCCTCCCAGTAAAGACGTAAGTGAAACTTATGTAAAAATCTGCTGTTTATTTTAAACCCAGACGGAAAAGATTTCTCCCAGACTCCCGTGTCGATCATGATTATTCATTGCCTGCCAACTCGTTTGAGAATGTCGCCGATAATTCGTTGGTCTAGACCTTAAAACAAGTTTCCTATAAAAGTCGCACTGAACACTAGAATAGTTAACATTATTGATACTGTCATCCTCGTAGTTGTAGCTTTACAAATTCTACCGTATCTTTGAATTCGCACAATAATACGTATGAGAAATAAAAATTAATCAAAAATAAGTCATATTATTACGACTTTCACCTCTTCAATCGACCCTTTTTCCTTTCACAAATCCCTTATCGGTTAGTACGGATCACGATCGAAGCAGCAATTAAAACGAGCTATAAATAACGAACCAAAATGATACATAACGGAGAACATTGATTGATCAATAACCATTACTCGATCTTCGGATCATACCCGTACACATTTTTTTTAATTGCCATGGTACAGCCTTTGTATCATCCGCTTGCTTGGTTGGAAGCAGAGTATGTATTTCAGTAGAAGAAATTAATTACGTATGTGAAGAAAAGAACTAACATCAAAAGTTACTTTTAAATAGGTTTAACTTTCGAATAGATTCTATTAATAGAAATATTTTATTGTTTATTATTAATAAAATAAACAAATTTACAATACAGCAATTTATTGCAGCCAGCATTATAGCATCCTTGCCACAAGGAAGTGGTTTCATTTTTGAATAGGCTAGTCTTATTTTTTTTATGTTGCATGTTAAGACATGTTTTAATTTTTTCTTGTTTTTTTATTAATAAATATTTAAAAAAAACATAATACATATTTATTACTCTTCAATTGTGCATTCGATTTCGTCAATTTCGACTTCTATCAACAAAAGCCCTGTGTATGATATTACAAATTTTAAACGCTTATTCTTTATTTTGATAAAATTTCTTATTTCTTCATCACTTACTAAAACAAAGCGTTCATGTCAGAACATTGAAGGCTTAATCAAAGCTGGCCACCTTGAGCTTTTGTAGTCACTACTACAAAAGCTCATGTTTTGAAATACAGTTGATCTGCTGTACCACTGTACAAGTACATTTCAAAACACCCTGATTGAGCTTATTTGTGCACGTTCGACATGTTGATAAATTTTGCTGTAAATGTATGCTCCAAAACGATGTCAAAGATCAAAGTTATGGTACCTATGTTGTGACGTCTGTTGAAGGTTAGAAAGTACCTAAATATTAGATTACATTGTTCAATCATCTGATTTGTACTGTAAATATGCATGTTTAATGTTTAGTATCTCTAGCTCTCTTCATTCATTTTACCATAAAATTATTTATTAACGACGGAGACACCTAATACGGCCATGAGCTCAGTACTTTAGATTCCAATTCCAATTTTAGAAGGCGAAGTTCCCTTAAACATCTTGTATCTAGCGTTTGTAGACGTTTTTTATGTGCAATGCAATTTTAACGACAATGGATGCAACTACGTTCCCACACGAGACACATTGTTCGTTTATTATTACATGTTCTGTACCAGTAAAGTACACTTCTTAGCCCGCAGGCGCCAGAGTAAGAGCGAAGCCACATTGGCGTTGCGTTGCGTCTCCGTTGCGTTGCGTCGGTTTACTATCCATATCACTCATATCCGTTTACACGCACGCTCAGATTTGTATGTAACGTCAGGTCTGCACCGCTCCGTTCGTCGCAGCGTCGACTTAACTATGCGCGAGAGCGTCTTCTCGTCTCAATTACCTCAGTGTCTGAAGACGAAAGTCTTCAACCAGTGTGTGTTACCAGTGATGACATACGGATCCGAAACGTGGTCTCTAACTATGGGCCTCATAAAGAAGCTCAAAATCACACAACGATCTATGGAGAGGGCTATGCTCGGTGTTTCTCTACGAGATCGAATCAGAAACGAGGAGATACGTAGAAGAAATAAGGTAACGGACATAGCCCTGCGAATCAGTTAGCTCAAGTGGCAGTGGGCTGGGCACATAGCGCGTAGAACTGATGGCCGTTGGGGCAGAAAAGTCTTAGATTGGAGACCCTTCGACCAAAGACGCAGCGTAGGACGTCCACCGACAAGATGGACAGACGACCTTGTAAAGATCGCAGGATCACACTGGATGCAGACCGCTCACAACGGTCGCTGTGGAAATCCATGGGAGAGGCCTATGTTCAGCAGTGGACGTCCTTTGGCTGATGATGATGATGATGATGAGACAACTCAATTGAGTGCAACTGTGTAGAAATGAGTGAAAATTTACCTCGATGTTGCTCCAAATACATGATATATTTTGCTTGTCACGTCTCTGTTCAGCTCAACGCAGCACCGCTTCTATGGAAACGTTGCCTTAGCGCTGAATGGTGGGAGTAGACCGTGCCATTGTACTTGCCACATTCCCGCCAAGCCTCCGTGACGTCACGCCGTGATCTGCCAAACGTGCCACATTCCGGTTGTTCCAGAACATAGTTCAACAAGAACAGACGATTGGAAAGTAAAATATATGACACAACGACCAAGTGAGAGGTGGGTGGGTATATAAGATAATCCAAAATGCACCCTTTTCTTAAGAGGATAGTCTGATTTATATAAAACTTATATTCCGTATTACAAATAAAACCCGATATAACGACTAAAATCCGACCGACCAATTAGAAAATTATACATTCAGTATTGAATGTTGTCATTATGACAGTGTTTTTAAATAGGTCGGTTAATATCTTAGTAAGGTTCTTTCTAAGCCTGGCACTAAGTTTTTGGACTATGGGGGTGAGTGTCAAATTACACGTGCCAGCTCATATCAAACTCGAATCAAATAGTTTTTCTGTTTTCCTTTACCTGTGATTCTATCAACGCTTCTATCCTCACATTACGGCTTATCTCAACTCTATGCACTTACAATAAAGCTCGACATCTCACAAATAAGCCGAAGGATTGGCAATCACCTCATCTTCAAAGGAAGCTTAGGGCAAAGGTGAAATTGCTTGCAATCTACGTACGATCGAGCCACAATAGCTTTACCGGCCGGCTTCCTTCGTTGCTTGAAAAGACCGACGGCATTAACTCGTCAAGTATGTGTGAACGAGACACAATAGAAATTCCATTGTTATGCGACTCTCGGGAGTCGTTTGATACCTGACTGATTACATTCTATGATGACTTAAGTCTATCTACAGAGCAGTATAAGTATATTCATGGAACACATAGCATTTAAAAAAATAATCCGTATTAAAAATAACTTGATAAACTTTTACGATCAAAATTCACGTGAATACTAAGTTGGCAAACATGACATTGAGCTACCAAAAGATAAATATTATATGACTCATACACTCTTGTCACGTATTTTCTATTTCTAGCGATTAATCACGGCCTAAAGCCCTAGAAATATTTCATAAGACGCAAATGCACTGATTTATATAATCACGAAAAATATACCGTTTCTTCATGTTACACTGACCGCATTTGATAAGAAAGCAATGGAATTTAAAATAAAACAATCAAGTTCCTACGTGACGGCTAGTCTATTTTATTTGTAAGTAGTTTGCATAATGGCTCAATACATGGAAATAGGCAATAATGTATACTACGCTCCTAGAAGTAGAATAACGTTTCACTGTTTAAACATTATTTTACGGTACCTCATTGTGTATTAAATTCAATAAATGAACAATCATACGAATAACACCTTGCAATCTTAAAAAAAAACCGGTTAAGTGCGTGTCGGACCCGCGCACTGAGGGTTCCGTGCCACCCTTAACTAAATTCAGAGTCCACTTACTTTCACTTAACGAAAACATCAAAATATATTGCGACAGCAAAAATAACTTTGTTTTTCATAGTGTTTGTATGAAAGACAAAGTTATATTTGCGTCTGATAAAAATGTGCAATATCTCAAAAACTACTAGTTCGATCTCCTTCAAACCAATTTTCGTTGTAAGTTTTTGTTGAGATCTACATCATATATTTTTTTCAAAATTTTCACTTTCTTAGTATAAAAGTTAGATGGGGGGGGGGACGCCTATTTTACCACTTTGGAAGCGTCTATATCTCAAACCTTACACTTTTAGAAAAAATGGTTTTAGAAACCTCAACATCATTTTAAAAGACCTATCCATAGACGTCCCACACGCATAGGTTTGAGTAAAAAAAAGTTTTTAGGTTTTAGTTTCATGTATGGGAGCCCCCCCTTAAATATATTTTTTCTTACTTTTTGTATCTGAATCGGAAAGCGGTAAACAAAATACACCTACCTACCAAGTATCAGCTATGTGATGCTTATAGTTTCAGAATAAAGTGGCTGTGACATACGGACGGACAGACAGACTTGACGAAACTATAAGGGTTCCGTTTTTTCCAATTCGGCTACGGAACCCTAAAAACTATGCAAAGAGAGAGTTGGAACCACGCCAGGGTACCTAGACTGCACTTATCTTTCGCAGTCTTTATTTTATTCTCTTTTTTAATCTGAAGTCTGAACAACCAAAAATTAAATCAGTAAGCTTTTCAATAACTGGCTGCAAATAAATTTTAAAAAGAAAAACACGTACAGTCCGAGTTTCCGAGTCTCCCGACGTTCCTAATGTTTTTTTTCTATAATGAGAAGTGGCCAGTATTTTGCTTATTTTTTCCTTTTGTAAAAAAAGAAAGAGGAAATTGAACAATTGATTTAGTTTCAATTCAACACACCTCTACATATAAAGTGTGGTGGTGATTAATGAATCGACAATAAAATTAACACGTGCTTTACAAATCTGTAAAAAGATTTTGTTGTACAAGCAATTACTTTTGTATATTATAAGCAGAATTTCGTTTTCATTTTGAGGAAACCTCAAAACTAGAACAATTCAAAGTCATAATTGATAACTCTAATAAGTGGGTCGACGATTGTTTACTGTTTCTGCTTTACTATTTATAAATTTTGTTTAATTTATACACGTCGATCATCAAAACATCCACGGAAACGTCTGGAAGAAAACGTTTTCGATAAAACCTTATATAAGATTCCCGACGCGAAAGATTAGATTCGTCAGCATCTCGTTCCGACACCTTAAAGCAATCTTCTCTCTGAAATTTACAAGCTAAAACGTAGATTGACAAGAAAATTTCATCCATTTTACCTCAACGTTGAGCAAAATATTGCAGTTATGTTAAACGTTAAACGCAAAAGCATTTTTCCTGAATATTATCTGAGAACTTTAAACTTAAGTAGGTACTAAATAGGTACGTACTCTAACTTTTATTGACAATTCTCCTCTGCCGTAATATATAATATTTTTTCGTAAACTAAAAACTGATTCAATATAACCTTAATTTATTTATTTATTGCAGGTGGTAGGGATAAGCTAATATCTATCCAACATTTAACAATGTAGAATGTTTTAAAATAATACCATACAGTTTTTAATAATACTATTATCCGATGTCAAAACTGTTATACTACAATTGATATGCATTTCATTGTCATTAACAACTGTTGCAAGTAGCACTACAATAGCGTGCGAATAGTTTTGGTAAATAAAAATTACAAACTCAATTCTTCGAACTATTAAAATACAATTAAATTAAGCGTGTAAGCACTTGGGTGATCGTGTTGGAAAAAATAAAGTCTACCACAAAATTGAGTTATCAAGATTGCAAAGCAGAAATCGGAACAGTTGTAAACAAACTATCAAGCCAGTAAACATCTGTATGTATATGAATTGCTGGTTTTCTCAGATGATATCTGTCGGTTAAGAGGCGGCGTAACGACAGTCGTGAGAGAAGAAAGTAATTGTGCTGGTAACGCTGGTATAGCTCCTGCAAATCTCACGAATGCTTACCACGGCTGTCGCCATGATTTAAATATGTGAATAAGAATGATATGTAGGCATACTTTCTTCATAAGAGCGAGGGAGAAAGATGCAGATAAAGGTCAAGCGCTTGAGTAGCACGATTCTTATCAGCGCTAATGCTGGGGTAAATGTATGTAATATGTTGCGTGCCCACATGTGAAATTGCGATGCTGGCAGATAGTCCCCATTTTCCGGCAATGAGCATTAGTGACACCATTCTTTCAGACGGCATTGGCGACTTTAGATTTAGATCTTGTTTGACACGATTACCGGTGACGGTTATTGGAGAGGTTTAGACAGAGGAATTTTTATCGTTGGATTTGTTTGATTTCAGTCTGAAAAGCGATGATAAAGTCTTGAGTTTGAAATTGGCAGAATACAGACTGGGTATACAATAGAAAGTAGTGATATGACTATACTTGACTTATATAACAACCGCTTGAAAACATACAGTTTCCACAAATACAATACTAGAAACCTTCAACGAAATTGACTGTTAACTTCAACTTAAAACGCTGTTTAATGGATTGAATGTAATCAAGTGTAGAAAAAAGATAAGTGTGCCATGAAACGCGTCAGACAAAATTAGCGAGTCCAATAGTTTTTCATATTTTTTGCTTTAAAAAGAACTAAGCGCAAAAACCAGTCCGTGTAAAATCGCTTTGTGATTAACATCTAAATGTTCAAATCGCTTAAGAAATGAAAGATTTATCTTGGCAAGCGACCAAATACATGGAGATTGAGATAACTGTGTCACGAAATTTACTTAGTAGCTAAAAAGTAAAGTAAAATACCCAACGCTGAATTAATTTGATATCTATGGAAAAAAGTTAAGAAACTTGTTTTCCCCAAGCTGAGTCATACCATTACTAGTTTTGAAACAAGACAAGTAGATAAGACATATTCAAACAACCTCAGTAATGTCCGTATGGCGTAATGACAGAATTCACAGAATCAGAACCAACTTATTAAGATGCTTGTACATTTAAAAATACGGCTGGTAAAGGTTGAGGGGATAAAGTGACTGGTACGAAACCAGTTTTGTGTTTATACGAATGGTCTACAAGTATGGTCTAATCTGCTCTTTGACGGGCATGTGCTAAATACCGCTAGTTCCAAGTACATATATACTGTTACAGTTTTATAAATAAGATTGATAAATTCAGTAATTGACACAGATAAACCGTGATTAGGAGATCCAAATTATTTTTCTGCTGTGTAAATCAAAGTACCTATTTACTTTATCAGAATAATACGGTTAATCAAATTACGCTCACTATTAATTGAAATATTTAGTGATAATTATATTTACCAACTAGCTTTTGCCCGCGACTTCGTTCGCGTGGACTTCAGGTTCGTCCCGTCTAGTAGCGCAAAAAATGAGTTTTTTTACGATCTCACATTAGAAACCTCAAAAATTGTAGCATATATGTTATTCTGATGTATAAGCTATATTGTGGTAAAGTTTCATTCAAATCCATTCAGTAGTTTTACGTGAAAGAGTAACAAACATCCATACATCCATACATCCATACTTACAAACTAGTAGTAGGATAAAATATCTGTTATTTTTCAAATTACTGGACAGGTACTATGAAAATTTCAAAATTTAACCGGACAGAGGAATAAAAATGCAACACTGTATTTCGAAATTACTTTCTGTAGGTTACGTTAACCCGTCACTACGACTTCTTCGGTTTTCTTTAATTACTCAATGGCCCGTAATTTTCTTACAAATAAGTACGTAACACAACGCAAAGGTCAATGACACACTTACGAGGTCTACCATTACGTATAAACGTTAACTTTTAAGCTATTGCCAGATAAACCGAAAGCAATTCTTGTAATGCACCGCAATGAATTGATTACGAACCGAATTAATGACCGAGATGTTTCGGTATTTTTCTAATTTGGACCCTCTAACTAAGGTTTGGGGGTTTTCAGCATTATACCAGTTGATTGTATAGTGTTCGAAGATAGTACCTACTATGCCTTATTTAATCATTTTTCAGAATCTTAAAGTAGGTAACCGTTAGGTAAAACTAAATGTTCACCACTGTAAATAATTTTATGACGTACAAATCCTCGGAGTTTACTACCCAGCAACGGTTGTTTTCGTAAGTTTTATGTTCCGTGAGTTATTTCCCCTAGAACTAGCATTATTAATTTAATCGCTGGCTGATACTACAAGGTAGGTATGTGGAGTTAAAATCAAATGTATTCACGATCATGCAGTTTACCTTTAGTAATTTGTTACAAGATTTAAAGTTGCATATCATTTTTAAACAGTAGGTATTTAATATGTTCTTGTACTGTTTCACTTGGGCACTTCAAAAATTATTTTACTTCAATCATTTACCTATCATTAGTAATTGGCTCGCCAACGCCAGGAAATAATGAACCCTGATCGAAAATCAATTTATTGGGCTTTCATTTTCAATTCCGCTTACACTCCGTCATTTACTATGATGGCCGCATAATCTCATCTGAGTAATGCAAACGCAGTATTGCAACTTCCGTAAACCTCGCTCGTGGGTAGAATATATTGGTTTTCTTCAATAGAATATCAAGCTTAAGGAAATTATGACTTCACTATATTTTCCCACTGCTAAGCCCGCATCAAATTTCATTTAAAACAGGAAGCTACATTTCTGTTCTGTGCTACTGGCTTCTATGGTTTTATGTGAAAGAGATGTTTCAGAAATATACAAATTATTTTATTCATTTTTTTGGGTCAAGTTTAGATCTTCACTACAGTAATAGTTCTGTTTCGAAATGAACTATATTGAAGCAGTTAAACCAACGTCTGAACTATTTGGCTTAATAGCAAGAATTTCGTTTAACAATGTTTCGTCTCAGCATACACTATACAGTAAAAAAATATATTCAGTGCAACAACTTGTTGTTGTTATAAGCAATTTCGCCTTAGACTTCAACTTTCATACTTCAATTACGGCCATGTTCCCCTTATTTCCTACACAGATGTGCGGAAGCGATCACCGCTTTCATCTAAGAGCTTACATCCACGATACATGAATTAATGAGATGCATCAATGCAAGGGAGAAAACTTTCATTTATTTCCATTCGATGTTATCGTTGTTGCAACGTTTGGAATAAGCAAGGACATCGTCTAAGTAATATTTATTTAGTTTCTTCACAATAAGCATATTGGTTTGGTTAAAGTTATTTAACCCTGTGTAGATTATACCATTTTTACATAACACCTAAAGGCCAGCTTAATTAGTGATATCGTTGTTTAGATAAACAGTAGCAGATTTAAGTAAGCTTAATTAAAAAGTTACTATATTCCTTGAGTGTATCATGTAATATACTATTTTTCAAGTACTGAAATACTTTCGGAGTCGCAAGGGAAAATGCCTGCGTTCTGAGTGCAATAAAGTTATTTCCGTGGTCAGTACCGAGCGTCCTTGGGTTGTATTTTAGGATCAACGTTGTTTTGAATTCCCCAACCGTCAATTCTGCTAATTTTCAGTGGATTCGCATCCTGTGCGGTAAAAAGGGGTTGAGCGAACGGTTCATAATAAAATACACTTTAAAATTTATTAATTCGGTGTATTATGCTAACTGAAAACATTCAAAATAACAGTTGTATTCAATGTTATCCGTACTGCAACTTACACATATTTAGTTTGATTCTAGACAAATAGCAAGAAGATAGAAAGACGTGATGATAATCTTTAGTCTATGAATGAAAGATTAGATATCTTATCTGTATCTCATGTATCAGTGTAATCTCATAGTGCCATAATCATGATTTATTCTAATTCTAACGATGATATTATAAGAGATAATTAATTATTATCATCACGTACTTGAAAAGATAACACAATGTTATGAAAACTGTATGCAAGTAAATAATACTTGACTATCAACACATTAAACACCGAAATGATGTTTATGTAAATTAAAAATAATTACGAGCATAATTCATAGCTAACGTGCGTGAAATTTAACAGCCTGTTTGCGATCACAGTGCACGAGTATAAAGTTACTTCACTTGAACAAACAATGTAGGTGACTACGCATTACAGATAGTTTTATCGTGTATAAATAAAAAATAACAAACCTTTTTTATAGTATATGTGACTAACGTTGTCAATAAATCATATCTAAGGAACAAGCGTCTTCTTCTCTGTATAGCATAATAGCAATCCCGATAGCGGATAGTCAGTTTTCTTCAGTTTGGTGTTTTGTATGTTAGTTTCCTTAGAAAAGTAAAGATTATGTAATTAATCTTTAAAATAGTTCAAAAAACAATATATCGGTTGACAACCATTTGTTTGCCATGCATGTAGTGTAGTTACTGCATCTTTATTCTTTGTAGCAGCACGTACAAGTGAGCTTGTACTCACTTATTATAATGACAAAACATCTTAGCGTAAAAGTAGCTCTAAATGGAATACTTTATTGTTATGACTTATGAATTCAAGCAGCGTCAAGACTTCTGAGAAACTTTTAGTTTCTAAGTATGTAGCTGCCATGCGACATTTAATGAAATTGTAAACCAACTTAATGAATTTTTACGAACTTTTACTAAATATTTAGGGAAAACCATATAGTTACTCACGAACCTTACAAATGGTCTTAAAATATATTTGAGTTAATAAAACGAGAGTATTTCTAATGGATGTAATCCTTTTGATAAATTTCCCAGAACCTTTTTGTAAATGTTGCCTTTTCAAACATTTGGCTTCTTCTTTTCATACTGTTTATGTCGTCGTTGTATTGGATTTCAGTCGTTTTGCAATGGACGACCATCTTTTCCCGTGATAATACAAATGGACGTTCTAAATATATTGCTTTCCGTTTCCAATACCAATTTCGTAACCGAAACTATTTATATTGCCGGAAATCGTCACATCTCGAAATAACGCGCTTCCAGCTTCTCTCATTTACACTCTGGTATTTGTCCAAAACGTTTTAATCTCTCTATCTGCTCGTACCACGCAAGTGCTAAGTAGTACATGAGAAATATTATGCAGAAGGCTCAATCTTGTTACATCGTTTAGTGTTTTTATAGGTTTATACAACTGGTGCGTCGTATTTCACCAACATTTTTGCCATAGCCACATTTTTTTATTGCTTCCTTTTGTTATGAATTGTTATCTGCTAGTACTTTTTGGAGATTATCTAGCCCTTCTCCGTTCATTTCTATTGCGTTAGGTGCTTTGAACTTCTTATCTTTCCACGTGTTCTTAGACCTACATAAATGTTTGTCCGTATACAAGTTGTAACTTCGTATAAGATATCTCTGAGTGCTTCCGAGTTCTCGGAGTAATTTCGAAACTGGATTTCTGAAAATTTTACATGAATAATGAATTATCACTTATAATACCACAAAAGCTTCAAAATTATCGGGTGTTTCCCGATAGGTTCGTTGCAAACAAATGAAGGAGTCTAGTTTTTCAGGTTTAAAAATGATTTTTCCTAAAAAACTTGACGACTTTATTTGTTTGCAGGGAACCTTGAGGGAAATGCCAGATAATTTTGAAGCTCGTGTGGTATTCGGGGGATTATTTTTCCGTCCCAAATATCGGCCAATATCGACTCATTTTCATGCAAAATCTCCAATTTTCACAATTGCATTCAACTTGTCAGTTTGACGTGTGGTTAATTTGACTGGTTCATGTTTTGTTTAGCAACTACCAGAGAAAATAATCAAAAAATTATCAGTATAATACCATGTAGGTTGTACCACGTGACGTCGAATGGTGCAATTCTATTGGTCGATATTTGGGTCGGAAAAATAATCATATTAATTTATTTTACAACTGAGGCACACTTTATTATTGATAGTTAGTTATCAATGTGTACTTATTAAAAAAATGAAACTTAGTATTTATGTTTGAAAGTTTATTTTTGTCAATTAAAATAGCTCTAAGAAAAAAAATTGTCAGTAAAATAAATTAATATCTTCCTACAATAATATTTTATCAACTAGTCATATTTTTCGTTAGTCCGGCAGGAGAGACGCGAATGCGACGAGCGGTCTGCAGCAGCCATTATCGACCGCGGTCACCGGCACCGGCCGCACTGCACCGCCCGCAACGCACCTGAATTGCACCAACCGTACCCAACCATCATTTTGTTTAGATCTATAAAGTTAGAGCACTCTCTTTGGGGAAGAATATTACGCGTATGTCATTAGCCGGTCCGCAGCATTTGTATCTTCGTACCGACAGCGCTGATTTGCCCTCTTTGCACCTGAATTGCACTGACTGCACGAAACTAAGTGTAAGTCTTTTCTTTAGTAATAATAACGAACGAGCAGCTTGTCATCTAGTAGAAGTCTCTTAATTAAATAGCTATTTTTGAGTAGCAAGTACAGCAATCATATTTATTTAGCGCCACAGCTTACACCAGACAATTGCACTGATTGATTGCACAAAACTAAGTGTAAGTTGTGTATTTTTCGAACGAGTAGCTGTCACCTAGAAGGTTTTGAGTAGTCCGCAGTACCAACAATCACATAGCGCGATCTCTCAAACCGGACATACTGTGCCGTCCCCTATGCCCCAGCCCGTGAATTGCACCAGCACAATGAAAGCCCAGTAAATAGTACTAATAGAGGTTATCTGATAAAGATCCCTACGTTTGGTACGGAAAAAGCGAATATGCTGTCCGTGAGTGACCTGCAGCATCCATACTTATTGCGGTTCGCTTGCTCTGGCTGTACTAAACCGCCCGCGGCGCACCTGAATTGTACCGAGTGCACTAAACCAACGAGAGAGATGTTTAATTTGACTGAGAACTCGTTGCAATTATCATTACTTTACGAGCTGCGTTTTGTTTGGGGAGGAGTAGAATTTCCTCTGATATTAAGGCATCAAGATTTCACCAATTTTTCCTTCGATACCATATTCCGCTTTGTACTGACACGTCTACGATTACTTGAACTATGTATGTTATAACATTACAACAACTATGGTAAGTAAACATGCTTTTCTACTTATTCATATCAATACATTCAAAATAGCATACTTTTGACTACTATTCAAGCTGTTTTTTAAACATGATATATTCTGCAACACTACAAAACTACGCACAGAAACAAATTACTCTATAACCCCCACGTACTCCTCTAGTAGGTAGATAGAACCATAATACTTGAAACTGCTTATTCTCTAGGAACCAGCTATTAATCTTATATTATGTAAATTAGGACATCAGTAGTTCTGAGCCGTTCTGCAAACGAGCCAGGTGCAAATACAACGCGCCGCCTGCAAGACCTATCTATCGACCGTAGACTGCACTCAGTACATAAATTATGCATAAGAGCTCTACGATATCTTAATGTAAAGCAATAAAGCTTAATATCAAAAGCTTTACTCTTAGCTTCAGCTTTTTAAGATCTTATGTCACTTACGACTCTTTAGTAGCTTTCAAAGCACTAGGCCTTACTATGTCCGCATTTTAAATTGTTGAAGTTACTCTTCGAAACGGTCAAAATTATTGACAAGAGATTGTATATCAGTTATGCAGCTAATGAGGCTAATTTTCAAACGTGTCTGACGCAGAGTCTACGTGTAATAAATACCAAATGGTCAAAAGCAAAGCACGGATATTTTTCTAATTGGATACTGTCTAGTCCGGGGCTGTAAATATTATAAATGACTATATCTTCACTAAAAGAGAAACTAAAACAGCGAAAGAACTTGTTGAAAACATTTCTTAGAAAAAGAATTCGCTTTTAGCGAGGACGATAAAACTGGAGTATTTCCTAGATTAACAAGTCTAAGGCTATGATCACATTGATAAATATGCGAATTATGGTTTTCAATTAATTATAGAATCGTATGCATAATAGAACAGGAGATATGTATATGAAGGGGAAATAAATATATTTTCAAGTCATTCATAGAAACCATTCATTTGAAACATTCTGAAGAAAGATCCGGACTTTTTTGCAAGCACACTCATCGAAATCATGTCATGTGTTAGGTTGGAAGCATTAGGGCACAGGCCAATTTCGAGTTTGTTTACATTCTCGAGTATTTTGTATTAGTCTATCCTCAGCCTTAGCAGCATTGCAAGGATGCTCGTCGCATTCCAAAGCTCCTTTCACAAGGAGTTTGCAACATTCTGCAATATGCCAGCGGGCAAATGTCGATTCCCATCTAAGCTATGTAATAAAATATTTGTTGCTTCTCAGCATGACGTTATGATGTCCGAATAAGATTCAAGTGTTGACGTAATGGATATTTTCAAGCCATGTGGTAGGTAGTAGTGTCATTGATCTCTTGCGAGATCGATAAAAGTGAATGTGTCATAAAATTGTATGGCATTT
Source organism: Pyrausta aurata (assembly GCA_963584085.1). Lineage (NCBI taxonomy): Eukaryota > Metazoa > Arthropoda > Insecta > Lepidoptera > Crambidae > Pyrausta > Pyrausta aurata. The sequence continues at coordinate 5,853,985 of OY757272.1, read as the reverse complement.
ACTTCAAGGTTCGATTGAAATCAGATCAGTCTAAGAATCTCTAATTTTAACATGTATAAAATATATCTACAGGTACAGATTTTCAGTAGTATTAAAGTGTTAATCAACGGAAATATTGGAGCACCTTCAGCAAAAAATACATCATTGGAACCGATAGTACACCGTATCGCCGGAACTTTTCCGCTGTCCGCGATCGGCAGGCCTCGTTTCGATGACTGATCTAAAAGCCAGAACAAATAGATTTCACCGAATTAGGTTCGCTTTCAGAATCCAAACCTCTGGAGTGTAAGTGTCGCACGTTCTCAAAATTAAGACAAATCACATGATTTTGCTAACTTTTTAGTAGCAACTACTAATTATTCCTTTCCCTGTTCATCACTACGATTATTAAGTTTGCAAGCCTAAGAATAAAACTTCCAAAAACATCTACATCTTTCGATACTTTGAAGATACTTATAAAAAAGACTAATTTAAATCTTAGAATATTACACGTTGTTCATAATACAGGAAACAACATCGTGCCTCCAGACAAACAATTTTCTGGATAGTACCATTAGCTTTAATCAAAGAAAACACCGACAGCATCTTATATTACAATAATTAATTCCGAGGTGGTAATAACATGATAGTAGTCGGCTGCGTTGCAGTTGGATAAATTATTAAAATAAAAACAAATGCAACAAAAGTTGAGGAAGGAGGAAGGTTTTTTGTCGGTTTGCCGGCGAGGGCACTCACACCGCGCGGGCCGGGGTGTTTCCTCTGCGATGCATCATGGAAACCAACTAATGCTTTGGACAAATAATCCCATTCATGTATCCAATGCTACTTTCTGGAACATTTAGAATTGTTTCTATTTATTTGACCTTTTACCATTAAATAATAATTACCGGGGTATAATTTAGCATCCAAAACTCATTTTACCGAGTTTTGGATGCTAAATTATACCCCACGAATGGATCACGAACATACATAGATTTAAATAATATGACGAATCTTCGTGGAATACGATAAGTATCATTTTCGATACTTCGTAGAAAGGACACAAGTGGTATCATAAAAACAAACTGGCGAATCACGTAGGTCATATCAACAAGTAGGTAAGCGTCTCCATTGCCGTCCCACTGAGCGTCCAAACAAAGGGACGGGGACAAAAAACCTTGCGGAAGACCGTCAACTACCTGCTTCAACAAGTCAAGAAATGGCCCATAGGCCCGGAGATGTCGATGACACGCTAGAAACGTTGCGTTGCTTCTCGCAATATTTAAATTGCGGTACGGTGATTAACGTTTACAGGTATTTTTAGTAGCTGATACCTTCAGTCACGTGGAGGTGACTCAGAGAGAGAAACCAAATGTATAAAATCCTTATTGTACAAGAGCAAAAAGTCAACAATGATGAGGCTTCAATAGGGGTTATTGAATCACGAACTCGTTTATGTTTGCCATTGGCGAATCCTTTTGTATGCGATGTTTCATTTTAATACCTTTATTTAACCTATGCACTTGTTTAAGTTTTTGGTCCTTCGTAGATTTACAATGTAATAAATATAGGTATGAGATAATATTGTACTGACAGTACCTACTTCTTTGAGAAATTCGATCCCAAAGCTTTACATACTGAATGTACAGTCCAATTTACACCTTTTAAAGTAACATAGAGAATGCAAACAATCGTTGGAGCTAATGAAGTCCACCTGTTGACGATGCACCTGGCTCGCATTAGGGTGCCGTGTCCGCCCGAGGGACCAACCAATGTTTATCTCCTCAACTCCAAATATTTAAACCTCGCGTGACTCCATCCCATCTCAAATTCGACGCTTCGGGGAAATTTCTCAAACCTATACAAGCCCAAAGAAGCAGATCCTTTTTCAAAGGCAACACAACATAACCATAATTACAGCTATCCGAACTAGTCGAACCGCCTGTCTAGTAACTAGTACAATATCCGGTTTCCCGTACCTTATTCGCTGGCGGCATCAAATCCTCTTCAGCTACAGATATTGTTGAGCTTCATTTAACTTTCTGATTGGCACTTGTAAGTTCAACAATCACTACACTTCACACCAAACACGAAAACTTTTGCGGTTCTTTTGTTCGTTATATTTTTTACTTAAATTATTCATTGACACCTTTTGTTTCTGTTGTTCGAAGTTTGGTTATTTATTGTAAGGTTGTTTTAATTGATGTTTTTCACTTGTTTCTTGTTTTAGTCGGAATTAGTAAATAGAAGTGAGACCGTCTGGCTGTGTGGAAGGACGCCAGTTGCTCGCCGTCGACTGGTGAATAGTAGATAGTAGCGTACTCGCGACGCAGCGGACGTCAGCGAGTGGGAGGGGCTGCGACAGATATACAAACAATGTTCGAGTAGAAACGAGACAGCGAGGTACGTCATCACTGGTACATTTATAAGGCAACTAACGAAAACTGTCGCCGCGAGTAATGAAATCAACAGAGAACTGGAACTTCTCCAATCTGGCCGGTTTATATACAGGTTTTACCTGTGCCCGCCGCGTGCCGATAAGGTAATTTGAATTCCTGCAGAGAGAAAAAGACGGAGGCACGACACGACCAAAGGCTGTGGTAGTTGTACGGATGTGTGGTTCGAAAAGAAAACGTTGATAAAATTTGAATACTGGGTTCGTTAACGGTCAACGCAAGTCACTTGTGTAAATAAACATAGGTGTCTTCTGCTATGAATCACCACCATTCACCACACTTACAGCAATGTAAAGACGCTTATGATAAATTGAATAAATGAGTTGCTTGTTATGTTACGAATGAATCTAATGTCCATAGTCATGTACTGACCCAAGTTAATGGCATTTATTGATTGATATCGTTATCGGAGAAATTATGGGACCAAATCACCAAAAAATAATTTCCGAATGTTTATTGTTTGTAAAAAAAATACTAGATATTATTATCATCTGATCAAATATTTTTAATTCTAATCTCGATTATAGCATTTACTTTCATTGTAAGCACGAAGCTTTCTAGTGTTAAATTCTCCGACACCCATAAACCACACTAATAAAGTAATAAAACTTTATGTAAAGTCCGCACTTTGCCTGGAAACGTTAGGTACCAATAGCAATGTAAACTTTCTAATTACTAGAATAGTACTAATTATAAGCTAAAAGTGAAACGGTCGGTAACAGGTTGAGACAATAAGAATCTTTAGTAACCGTTACAGTGGTGATTCAAGGCGCTACGAATGGTAATACTGTAGCCCTATATTGCTTGGTAGGAATACCAAACGTGCCGTTTTTTTGCAAGTTATAAAATTTTGTGTCTACGATGGTAAAAGTTTGCAAGCTTTAATATTTTACTATTTTAAGCCTACAGCAGTTGCAAAGTTCATAACTGTGCTTGTTGTTGTTGGTCCTTCAAGTTTAGAGCTGATAAAAATATGTAATCGGTATTTTAAAAAAATACATTGAAATGGCTTTCTCTAAACAAAACATAAAAAGTCCTATTTAAAAAACCGGTTAAGTGCGTGTCGGACCCGCGCACTGAGGGTTCCGTGCCACCCTTAACTAAATTCAGGGTCCACTTACTTTCACTTGACGAAAACATCACAATATATTGCGACAGCAAAAATAACTTTGTTTTTCATAGTGTTTGTATGAAAGACAAAGTTATATTTGCGGTTGATAAAAACCGGTTAAGTGCGTGTCGGACCCGCGCACTGGGGGTTCCGTGCCACCCTTAACTGAATTCAGGGTCCACTTACTTTCACTTAACGAAAACATCACAATATATTGCGACAGCAAAAATAACTTTGTTTTTCATAGTGTTTGTATGAAAGACAAAGTTATATTTGCGGTTGATAAAAATGTGCAATATCTCAAAAACTACTGGTTCGATCTTCTTCAAACCAATTTTCGTTGCAAGTTTTTGTTGAGATCTACATCATATATTTTTTTCAAAATTTTCACTTTCTTAGTTCAAAAGTTAGAGGGGGGGGGACGCCCATTTTACCACTTTGGAAGCGTCTATATCTCAAACCTTACACTTTTAGGAAAAATGGTTTTAGAAACCTCAACATCATTTTAAAAGACCTATTCATAGACACCCCACACGCATATGTTTGAGTAAAAAAAATTTTTTAGGTTTTAGTTTCATGTATGGGAGCCCCCCCTTAAATATTATTTTTTCTTACTTTTTGTATCTGAATCGGAAAGCGGTAAACAAAATACACCCACCTACCAAGTTTCATCTATGTGATGCTTACAGTTTCAGAATAAAGTGGCTGTGACATACGGACGGACAGACAGACAGACAGACAGACAGACAGATAGACAGACAGACTTGACGAAACTATAAGGGTTCCGTTTTTTGCCATTCGGCTACGGAACCCTAAAAATGTGCAATATCTCAAAATCTACTGGTTCGATCTCCTTCAAACCAATTTTCGTTGCAAGTTTTTGTTGAGATCTACATCATATACTTTTTCAAAATTTTCACTTTCTTAGTTCAAAAGTTAGATGGGGGGGACGCCCATTTTACCACTTTGGAAGCGTCTATATCTCAAACCTTACACTTTTAGAAAAAATGGTTTTAGAAACCTCAGAATCATTTTAAAAGCCCTATCTATAGACACCCCACACGCATAGGTTTGAGTAAAAAAAAATTTTTAGGTTTTAGTTTCATGTATGGGAGCCCCCCCTTAAATATTATTTTTTCTTACTTTTTGTATCTGAATCGGAAAGCGGTAAACAAAATACACCTACCTACCAAGTTTCAGCTATGTGATGCTTATAGTTTCAGAATAAAGTGGCTGTGACATACGGACGGACAGACAGACAGACAGACAGACAGACTTGACGAAACTATAAGGGTTCCGTTTTTTGCCATTCGGCTACGGAACCCTAAAAACAGCACTTGAATAAAAAAATGCTAAAAAAAACTAATGAAAAATCGTTAAGCAGTAGATTCATACAATCACAGCGCGCCGGTAAAAAAAAGAAAAGGAGTTTATAAAACTTAAGAAGTTATTCTCATTAAAATACTTTTTGCGTGTTCACAATGCTAGAGACAAAAAATATATAAATAACAATGACGCGATTGATGTAAAATAAATAAAAAGTGGCAACCCTACGTTTTCGTGATTCAGTTCCGGTGATCGCTCTACTCCTCTGTTTGCCTTTCTTATTGGCAGAAGTAGAAGAAAAGCTTCACTTTTACCAATTAGCTCGAGCTCGACGCATGAACGAACCCGCTTTGTTTCCAAAACGAAAAACACTTTCGGCGTTAAGTCACTCATCGTGCAACAGAAACCACCTATCATATACGTTGCTTCATCAACTTACATCTTTACTGATATTATATAGCTGAAAAGTTTGTGTTTGTGTGAACGCGCTAATCTCAAGAAATACTTAACAGTTTTTTTTTAATTTATTTTGTGTTGGGTAGCCTATTTATAGGGGAAGGCTTAAAACATCACGCTGCATTGGGAGGGGAGGAAGCAAACTCAAGAAGTTGTTAGTACTAGCCCTATGCTAAAAAGATAACGCGTAACAATCCAACATACGTTCCTATATCCTCATTGAAATAGGCTGGCTTTCTACATGACCGTATCAAATTTTAGGTGAATGTGAAGCCAAACACATAATACTATTGAAATTCTCAGATTTTAGCTAATCCACACTGGATTTACGTAAATATACCATATATCTTAAATCCGAATCATTTTCATCGATTGGTTTTCCGACCGAGACATAATAGTTCCTAGCCTAATTAGGTATTCACAATTAATTGTTTGTTTTGTTGTTTCAGAAATAAAATATGGCCATAATTTTAACAGTGTCACTACATTTAGGTCAAATATTCGACTTGCTATGGAAACATTAATGGAAAACCCATGCATGATTGATTGATTATTGAACTAACAATCAGGAACAAATAAATTTGTATAATTGCTCACAAAGTTATCTGATACAAACGGACTGATAGTAATAACGGAACTTGTAATTTAATTATTGGATTTACATGTATTTCATGCCGGATAAGTAGGTACTGTTATTTGTTTCTTTGATTGAGCTCAATCCATTAACAATTGTTTAAATAGTGGATTTAATCTCATTGGAAATACAGCTGAGCAATCTCAGGAACTACTAAACCAATTATAAAAAAATATAGTTTTGTGCTGGATATTGGATAACTTATTTATTGGAGAAGGCTTTAGGTTACCAAACATCACGCTGCGATGGAAAAGGAGGCAGCAAACCTTGGATGAATTAACCACTCAAAAAGCGCGGCCCGGAAGCAGTCACGGGGTACTACCTATAGTTAATAAATAATATACAACTCACCTGCAATCACCTAACATCAAATAATATAAAAAATACGATCGGATACGATTCGTCAATAGCCAATCCACATCACCACATTGGGCCTCCAAAATCGGAACGGAAAGTATCACGTAGTCGGCACTAAGTCAAATGGTAATCACCAAAGTGAAGGGACCGAAGCGGTATTTCTCACAAGATGTCGCACCGTGCCCTGAATAGTAACGAATACTAGACCCTTGTACGAACTCGATTTCATTAAAGAAATTCTTGTAAAACGAAAGTTGTTTACTTCTAGCCGCTTTGCTGGAAGTACCTTTATCGTTCACTTTGGGTCTTGGATGAACTTTGGGTGCTACTCGTCTGCATTTTAGAACTAATTAAACTTTCGAGCATTTACCTATATAAACACAAAATAATGAGGTTCAATCAATGATTCCGCGATTCAAGTCAATATAAGCCTCGGCCAAAATGCGTTCCTTATGCGCTGGAACCTTGTCAAATTAATAAACTTGAAATCTCTTTCGCAACTAAAAAGAAATATCTCAAAAATCAAATAATTTTCATTTATTATTGTCAATAAGAAAGAGTTATTTAACATGCTTAACAAGACAATCTTATGACGAGTTAGAAAAATATTTTTCAACTGAATCAATTCTGTAAAAGCGCAACATAAAATGGATTCAGTTTTTAAACCATTTCCAGTATTTTCCAGTCTGTTGGTGACACAAGTATCTCGGGGCCTGATTTGATTCCGGATGAAAAGTTTGGCACATAATCCGTCTATGTGAAAGTTATAACGACACTAACTTTTCTGCTGCCACTAGAATTCCTATGAACTCTTTTTGTCTTGATTTCAGTCTGACTTTATTTTTATGTTTTACTTAATCACCATACTCGTCAATATACTCGCTAGATTTACTTATTTCGATATCATATCATATTTACAGACTGTTTCACAATTTTGTAATAAGTTCTGGTTAACGAAGCGTTACATGCCAGATACTTAAATGAAATGTCGTTCCATTTTTTGAATTATCGATATATCCGGTGAAAAAGACTATTCGCTGGTTAGTACTTATTTTGTCGATGGTGAAACAGACTCTTAGGCCCACTTGCGCATGATGATTACGCTAATCCTGGATTAAATCTTATTTCTGTCTCTAGCGACGTCAAATAAACTGACGGAGACAGAATGACGATTTAATCGAGGATTATTGTAATCATAGGTTAAATCATCATGCGCAAGTGGACATTATTAGCCAATGAAAATGCATCAGACTGGCTATGTCATTCACTAAATATGTGATGCGGAAATTCGTGGTTTCCGCGCACAAACTGCGACAAATACGCTGATTAATAACGTTGCGTTGCCTAAATGGACAGAATACTCCCGAAACAAAAGCCAAATACAGCTGCTAAATGTTATACATAACAATAATGCTGAAGTCAAATATGTTAATATGTATCTTAAAAAATATGATGATAATAAAGCCAAGCAGGCGGTGAATTAATATTATCTTCTAAACATAAAGGAACATCGTGTTAGTAACACCACTTTGAACTCCAGAACGGGTGAACCGATTTTCATGATTTTGACTTTGTTGGATTTGTCCAGCCCCGAATAGGATAATAACTAATAAAACGGGGCTTAGGCGGACGGCGGGGACGGAGCGATACGTAGTCTGCTAGTAACAACTACATATTTATCATGATATAAACCTACGCCAGATTCTACTGCTGCCCCTGAGACCCTGTGATTTCTATCCTCGGATATTCTTTTATCAACCTTCACCTGTTGAATTGCGCCTTTTGGTGTTTTTGCCAAGTCACGGACACCATTCAAGGCCACATCTAAACAACTCATCGTTCCAATTGAAGACACGACGACTGGAGTTAGACATTCAAGGATTCGGAATTCACCATCGGTGTGCAACACACTTTTCTTTTTCTTTTGGAAAGTGCGAGACATGCCGCATAAGTTGACGCAAATTCGACTGACCCCTTTGTACTTGGAATAGTAATGACCATGCTCGGATCGTTCACGACAGAATCAACCAACAATTATAGACACATCAGGAGTAGATTGCGGTCAACGTGACGACGGATTCGTCATCGAAACTAACGTTAACTTGATACCTCAATAACAACAGGGTTGACAACTTTAAAAGCTATGCACCTTTGAACCCGAAATCTACTCCCTGGGAAAAATGGTTTCAGTAAATTACGAAGCTTCTGCATAAGTATGGACTTGTGCCGTCATAGTGGGATTTTCAATTCGTTTGTGGTAAGGGGTTTTGACCTAAAGACTTTTGTCTTTTGAAGAATTTTGTCGGAAGGGTGTTGTGTATCGTCGGTTTCGTGGACGGCTACATGACACCAAGTTGAGCAACACAACACTACGTCGACAAAATAGTGTATTTCCCTTGACCGGCTAAAACCGGATAAACGGCTGGACCGTTTTCGCTAATTTTTTTTTCTTATGAAAGGCAAAATGAAGAAAATTGCGCGAAAAAGTATACAATTTAAGAGTACATACCTTCTTTTATACTGGGGCCAGGGCGGAACGGGCCGGGGGCGAAATTTTGCTTTGTCCGCTAGTAGTTAATAATATTTCAAATTGTTACTGAAAGCACCGAAACTAAGAGTAAATTGCTATCACCCCTAGATAAATCCGTTTCATCGGCTTAGCTACTCGCCAAGATACCATGTGTTTATCGACCTGAATCTAACGAACACAATGACACGTAAACGAGCTTAACACATTTTGTGGTTTGTTGTAGATTCACGTTTAATGGTTCACTTCATTGATGTGCCTTTCCCTCAAGTTAAGTTTCAAAATAGAATAAGATAAGATTTCTTAATTTAACATACTCCTTCAAGGTGTTTAAGGCTACAGGCTACGGCGATTGAAAATCTTGGTACGAGAATATGAACTTTACAGTTGAAAGGTAGAAAACTTATATCCCCACTAGATAAAGGGTTAAGAATGTAAGGTGAATATGAAACGGAAAATTGTGCAATTTAAATAACAATTTATTCAGGTAAGCAGTTAAAAGTCTATCGTTAACATACATATAAACAAAAGATTAACATCTAACGTTAAAAAAGCCTTTCTAATCAAGGTCCGGTCTCCTCGAAAGCCTTATTATTTATTATCGCTACAAGTGTTTTTATTCGTAATGTGTGTAACCAAATAGAGTAATAGCACAGTTATTACGTTTTCAATCTATCTTAACTAGCCGTAGTTAGCTCATTAAGGTCTATACGAGACGTCATTAACCTAGAATGGCTGCGGTAACTCGACGCCTCGGAAAATCTGAGGAAGCTTAACACAAGAGGTAGCGGGAGCGGTAGCGATTCAAGCGGAGGTGACATGAGCGAGACCTTATGATTCATTTAAATATCTGAAGAACACGGGTTTAATCCATGTCTCTAATGGTTTGATTATTTATATCAAGATTAGCGAGATATTTTATATAAATTGCACTTGTAAAAAGCAACTGTGACTCTGTGACAGACGAGAAAATGAGCCCCGTGTCTTACGCAATCCGGGCGTATGCCTATACCACTCGGCCACCGTCACATTAACAAGCCTATTGAATTTTGCAAGTGCTTTTTAACGCGTAGGCTGCGTGACATCATCAATGTTGCGAGATTGCTCTCACAATATCCGAAGGTAAATATTTTTACAAATATTTTAACAATCAGTTAAGATGATGAAAGCCAATTTATAGTTTTTTTTTATAGTGTTTTGTCACCATACAAACTTAATAATATAAATTGCAATTGTAAAAAGCAACTGTGACTCTGTGAGATATTTTATCCCTATTTTATAGCAAATAGTCAATGAATTACTTCAATAATGATTTAGATATAAAACTATAAGAAAGGTAATTAAAAACCCATAATGTTTGATGTCACAAAAACATTATAGACTCATTCATCACATCAGCCACATGGCACATCACATCATCGAATTAATTAATTCAATTTTAGATTTTTCTTCTGCTCGCTTCAGCTTATAAAAGCATTCACATAGCACATTAATAGTTTCAAGTATAAGTAAGAACCGATCTACAGTTACAAGATTTTTAAAAGCTTAAAAGCTTATGTTAATTTTAAGTTTTGCCATAAGTGATTGTACATTTTTCCAAAAAAAAAGCTCCAACAAAGATAAGTATACTAATTTCTTTTCCGTTTTGCGTCATCCCTCTAAAATGGACGTAACTAAATTAATTTACCGACTGATCTACTTTGTTAATCGAAATCCGTCGCGATATTTTGCTCCACTTCAAAGGGCTTAAAAATAAACGAAGCTGCCAATGAAAGTACACAGTGACACCATGGTGAGGTGACCAAAAAACAGATGGCGACATTAGGCCCTGTGTTATGTCAACCGCGGTGCTCTACATAAAATAAACGCTAGTGGTTTCCAAAAGTCGTTAGGTCACTTTTACGCTGCGTCTTTATCTGTACTTTCAAACATAGTTGGATTCTGATCTTCATCTGTAGTTTCAGACATAGTTGGATTCTGAGGAACTATAATTAAAAAAACACAACACGACGACTTCGTTATAAAAAAATAAACTGTCTTAGAGTATGTATTAACAGACCAGCATACTCAAATTTTATCCAATTCTAACGATATCACATACATACAGGTCGAATTAATTACCTCCTTTTTTGAATTCGGTGAAATACCAGTATTATATTATCTGTGACACTACCTAATTGAAAATTTGAGAGCCGGTGTTTTATGGGATTCGGTCAGCTGGACCACACTGGCGTAACCGAGATCACTTTCCCGTCCAAAACTGTTTGATCTCAGATTAGATTAACGACGGAGATTGTTTGGCTAGGATTCGCTGTTACACAGTTAACCCACCTGCGATAAAGAAGCAAGTATTTTAAAACCTCGTTACGTTACGGCTACTTACTACTCGTAGTAGTTTTTCGACATGCTGATTTTTCCGTGACGAAAGCGTTAACAGCAGTATACAATAGTGAGTTCTTAGTTTACATTCCGTAATTAATTTATCATACATCATTATAAATCCGTGAGTCATCAAATTTTCCTGCCCTTTTCTGGCACCCCCTGATATAATACGATATACGAATTTTATATTATGTCTACTGCATGTAAAAAGCTTGATCTAGGCACAACCCGCATCTTACATTTTTCATGCTATTCTTTCTCATTGTAAAGTATTGATGCGTGTCAATGGTCTCAACCCAAATCTTAATCCCATCCGACTACTTTTTAAAAAACTTTACAAAGTAAATCTTCCGTTGTTATCGGATTAACATAATGTGTAACTTATCTATTTAGCTACAATTCTACCTAAGCTTTCCACAGCAGCATATAGAAACATACATACACGAGTACATAATGGTTCGTGGGAATATAAGCAAGCCTCGTCTCACAAAGGGAGCGCTAAAATATTAAAGAGAGGACCGACAACGATCCGACAAACATATACCTCATTGATATTTATGTTAAGGATAGGATAGTTCTATCCTATCCTTAACATAAATATCAATGAGGAATAAGTAGTATTTCGGAAGTTTTAACCACTGAAGTAACTATATACTACTTCAGTATATACATAGATTACGGAAAACCTAGTCACGCGTCCGAAAATTATCACTTTTTTATTTGATCTAGAACTTGTATGTAAATAAACGTAAGATTTGTATGAGATTAAGGAAATTAATCGAATTAATTCAAAATATCTGTAACAGTATTGGTTCAAGCAAATGCAGTATGCACCGCCTGCATTTGCCTAAACGTGCCTGAACTAATACTCATCGCGGTAACGGCTAGTGTGGTTAGGTGCCTGCGCTGGCGTAGCTTAGCGGGAATTAAAAGCAAAAATACTTTTATTTTATAAAATTCAACTTGAAAGATACTGTTTTCACTGAATGTCATTGCATCTACCTATACTCAAGTCTTGTCAGAATAAATAGCCTATTCCGTAAATGTTTTTCATTTATTGCCTGCTCATTTTTTATTCAGTTCCAGTGTTTGAAATTAACTCTCGCGAAGTAAGTATAAAAGACAGGCAGACAGGAGGGATACAAATATCAGCGCCGCAACGGTCGGCTAGTATAGTCCGTGCGGAAACTAGCGTTGTCACACGTCGCGCCTCGCGTTTATAAAGTTTCCTTTGTTCGAACTACAACTTTGTTACGTAGTTGATATGTTTCAATGGAGTTATGAGTCGCTGTTTAACTTTACAGTTAATTTGAATGTGGCTCTTGTATTAAGTTAGGGTTGTCAAGCTCAGAAATTGCCCTTAAACCTTAATGAACGCACAAAAATGACGATGATTCTTATTATGTGTTAATTATTAACTTAAATCTTTCTGCCCTTTTATTTCGTAATTTTTCTGAGAACGCAAATTAGAACTGCAGGCGTATTGCGATGCAGTTTCGACAGTTAAACAGCTCTGCTTTACTGTCAAATTAGCAATTCTTATTGCAATTTCGCATTATATTGACAATTTTACTTTAATATAACAATATAAATATTAATATTCATCCTATTGTAGTATTATTATAATATTATTTTATTGATTATATTCGTTTACACTGAGTTGGAATTGAACTGCCTCGGAATTGAACGGATTGAGTTGGATCGCAATACGGCCCCTCAACTAAGAAACAATTAAATGTTGCGAAATTAAATACAAACCATAATCTATGGTATGTTTTCGTAGCATTAAATTGCTTCATTCCATATGGGTTAATTTTACATAGATTTCGAATAAGATACTCCAAGAAGGGCGTTTTCAAAGGCTGATACAAATCAATTTCCCGGGGCAACTCAATTCGTTATTCAAACACGATGGAATAACAAATGCGTATGGATATCACACACTGTATGAATACTAGTACCAAAAGATTCAGTCATTGAACGCTCAGCTCCAGGTTGAAGCCAAGCTTATAGCAGGCTTCATAATCTGACACATCGATCGGAATAATTCCGCCCAGAAAACTTCGCGACTTTTTATCGATGCAGTCTCAATCCCGACCGCTTCCTTCTATCTATAGGAACACGTAGAGCGATGCTATAAATCGGCTTACGTAAGACTGATAAGATTATTTCATGGAGGGAATTGAGAAATCCCAATGAAATTCACGTTTTCAAAATCTGATTTATCTTTTATTGTTTTTCCAATAACGCCATCTTATTACCTAATTCTACGTTGTGAATATTTAGAGTGAGTTTTCTGAATTAACCTTTTTAGCAAGCTCTCATTTGTGCATAGTGTTAGCTACTAAGCTCTGACGTAGTTTTCTTCTATTTGTAGCTTAGCCTAGGCACAGATATTATAATACTAGTACTAGGTAAGTAGCCAAGTAAAAAAGGAAAGCTCTCTAATTCGCTTGTTCTATGGTCCTACAGCCATATAATTTATAGTGATGGGAGTATCTTAACCCTTATATCCTCCACAATTAATTTGCAAAAAGAATCTCATTTTTCACATGTATTCACACACATAGAATCATTGTATAACTACAACAACTTTCCACTTCGAGTGTGACATCTCAATTGAAACCGCAAACACTTTGCAAGCGCCGTGCATCCCGGTTTCACTCAACTAACAACGTTCGCCGGCGGATGTGAATATCTAAGACTCACTTAGCGTATAAATAAATCATTATTGTCTCCCAAGATGATGTGGTAGAATAGTTTATAGCTAGTCCGCATTTTGTATGCGCACGAAGTTGCCTCGAGGAGAAATCACGACTTAAACTCAAAATACATTGTATAACAAAACAACACAATACAACTTCCACCAATGCCGCTTCCTTTCGGATTAGTATACAATATTCCTTACTTATATGCAGAACCGTGATATTATGATTAACAGTATCTACTGCAGTCATAACCGCTATGCGGCTACATATCCAAGAAATTAGTACCGAGGTATTTCACGCCTAGAAATGGGTGATTTTGAAATCCATCCCAAAGGGCTTGGAAGTGCTTGCAACGCTTTTGATTTTACGATGTCGGTCGCGCTTTCTCGTCATCATCACAAATATCACAATTCACAAATTGTCAGCTATCTCTCTGCATTTTCTCTTCAACAAGTTTTCTCACATCAACCAACGGACGCAATCAAGTCAACTAACCAACACTCAAGCCTCTATTACACTCACTTATTAAGCTATTAGCAGTAAGTAAATCATAATCACTTCCAAGAACTAATGGAAAAGTGTATAAATGGTCGCACGTGTTCTCATATATGAACGCCGCGAGATTTTCTCTTTGGATAAAAGCTGAATTACATTTACAGACATGTTATGCATGTTTTGTTTACTTTGAAGAAAATAATACTAATGAGAATGTTAATTATTCGTCCGAAAAAAACTGACGTATTCTTCATTCCATTCTAGACTTCATTCCATTGGTTCTGCTATTAGGTAGGTACCAACTATTAAAACTACATATAAAGTTATTTTTATTAAGGTAAACTTTCCGCGGTTTTCATCTATCTATACCTATAAAATGCTTTGTCCTGAACGACTGACTTATTGATTGACTGACTGACTGATGGATCAACGCACAGCCTAAACCGCTGATCGTAGAAACCTGGAACTGGGAGGGTGTGTTCTTTGCATGACGTAGAGATCCGATAAGAAAGGATTTTCGAAATTCTACCCCTTAAGGGGGTCAAAATGGGGTGCAAAGTTTGTATGGGACAACGTGATTCCTTGTTCCAATCTACTTCAGATTTTGCATACATATTCTTTTATAGAATTGACGGAAGATTATTTTTTTATTTTATTGCAATTAACCTCCTAAGGGGGTGAAAAAGGGGTACAAAGTTATTTTGGGGGTGATTTTCTTCGAAGTTGATATCAATACTCTTTAGTGCTTACGACTAAAATAATTGTTATTTTATTTTGACAATAATTTGACAAGTCTGGAAACTCAATGTTTTGACACATGTTTGTTATTGATGTTTTGATGTTGCTCAGAGAAGAGACTTTATTCCTTAGAAAAGTAAATAATCATTTTTAGTGTTTTAACAGGGTAGTTAAATAGACCCCGCAGTTTTCCACAGCGACCGGTCG
The DNA here is from genome assembly GCA_963584085.1 of Pyrausta aurata. Classification (NCBI taxonomy): domain Eukaryota; kingdom Metazoa; phylum Arthropoda; class Insecta; order Lepidoptera; family Crambidae; genus Pyrausta; species Pyrausta aurata. The sequence continues at coordinate 5,838,609 of OY757272.1, read as the reverse complement.
CAAGCAGTCTGTGTCCAGTGTAATCTTGCAATCTTCAAGTTTCATATTGTTGGTGGACATCCTACGCTGCTCCTGTGATCGAAATGTGTCCAATTTGGAACTTTTCTGCAAACTTTTCGCGGGAAGTCTATGCTTAGCAGTGGACGGCCTTTGAGTGTTGATGATGATGATGATCATGGGGTAGATAGATACATAGAATGGTCCCTTTGAATTCACGGTTTGAATTCAAAATAGTAGAGTATTCGTTATGACCATAAACAAAGCTCAAGTTCAAACTCTTAAGGTAGCGGGAAAAGACTTGAGGGAATATGATTCTCCCACAGCCTGTAATGTGGCAAGATGCTGTGTAAGTAAGCGCACAGAGTAGTAGTCTTTCTTTCGGGCACCCAAAAGAAATATTGACGATAGGCGTAATAAGTATTTTCATTTCGTTGTAAAATATAAATATAATATCCCCGTGAAAGTTTGACCAGAATAAAGAACTAGCTACACGTGTTATGTGTACATAAATCAATAAAATATTTGTTTATTCGTATTTTTATGTTATATGTATATTAAAAAGCTGGATGTTTTTGTTTGTTTAAACGCGCTAATCTTAGGAACTATTGGTCCGGTTTTACTTTTGTCAGATACATTGTTAGATCCTACTACTATTATAAAGGCGAAAGTTTGTATGTATGGATGTATGGATGTTTGTTACTCTTTCACGTAAAAACTACTGAATGGATTTGAATGAAACTTTACCACAATATAGCTTATACCAGAATAACATATAGGCTACAATTTTTGAGGTTTCTAATGTGAGGTCGTAAAAATAACTCATTTTTTGCGCTACTAGACGGGACGAACCTGAAGTCCACGCGAACGAAGTCGCGGGCAAAAGCTAGTAGCTTATATATCGGGAAAGGCTATAGAAGTAGTTTAATGCGTATATGCTTATAAAAATTCTACGATATATGGGAACAGAGTAAAACTAAAGACGCGCGAATGAAGTCGCGGGCGGCCGCTAGTATGTACATATAATAGAAAGTTAAGTAGGTAAATCTGCTGTGATGATTTGTAATAGTATTAATGCCCAATGGTCGTCATGTAGACTTTTCAAGCGTCATTAATTTATGTGTTTTCTACACGAACATGTGACTGAATAAACACATTTTTTTTGTATTCACCTCCGTGTAGTTGGTCGTGGTGCTAAAGAAATAAAAATAAACTAATGACAAACAAACTGTATTCAGTATTGTTGTTATTAAAATTAAAAAGTTTGAAAAATAGGGAACATTATACGATGCTGTTACATAAAACGAAATAAATAGAGTAAGTAAATTGTTACTAAAGTGGCACCTTACCCGGAAATGGTAAAATTGCTCTAATAGACATTATTTTTAAATTAGGTTTCCACGTTTTCTCCTGAACAACTTAATTTATTTATTTCCTTTGGAGTTTATTTTTTTTTAAACATGGGAGCTGTTACGGCAGATACCAGTAAGATATTATTAAATTGTCATCATCTTTAGAAATAATAATATTATTGTCCCTATCTTTAAATTCTGAGATAGGTTTTTTAAGTTATTTTGTACATCTTTGTGTGATTCTTTTTCCGCGTGTTCAGCTACACTTTGTGCTTTGAGGCCGAGAAGCGATAAAACATGTTTCGAATTACATTGTTGCTTTCTAGATAACTGAAAGTATTTGCAATAATTGATTGATTGGTCTGTTTCACCATCGACAAATAACCTCTAACCAACGAATAATACAAATATGGAACGTCATTTTACGTTACTATTTTTAGTAGGACATTGTGAAACAGGCCGTTAATATTTAATATTAACAATAAAATTAAATAATGTGCACTGTGCACTAAAAATAGAACCAGTTATCCTTGTAACAAATGTGTATTCCTTTAACACCTGATATTATGTTTGACCTTTGCTATCGACTATCGTATACATTCGCGGTAAAGCTTTAGTCTAACAAATACGATTGCAACAAACGCATTAATGCAGCATTACTGTTATCCTTCATAGCATCAATTGGATTGTCACAACTTTGTCGTAAGGTTCTAGCCTTTTTAGTGCTGTACGTTATCCACGTTCACACGTTACTAAAAGAAAATACTGTACTTATAGAACAATCAGTTTTAAATTATCATCATTGTCATTATTACCATCGGCATATAGAGCAAGCTACATTTTCTTGAACGGTCGTGATAGTTTGACGATTCAGTAATACTTACGTCAAATTTTCAAATAAGCTCAAGTATCAGACATCTGCCTAAACGCTTGGTAACTTCCCATCTAAACTTCCCACTTCAGTTATATAAGGTCAAATCGTTGATAATATTATTTGGAAAATCGAGATTTCATTTTTATTATTTAGCAAAGACGATATCATTTTTTCAAAACAGCACCCTGTCAATTTAAAAGTTATCTACTCTATCGGCTTTGCTTTTCTGAATTCAATGCCTAAACCTTCTTATACTCTAAGCTTAACCTTATTTAAAAAAAACTGAAAAAAATGCGAATAAAACCCCAGTGTTTTCTACAAAAAATGGTTAATTTATTGTGCTGAATCAGCCCTTTAAAACGAGGTGATCTTATATGGTACGAACTCAGAAAGCTGGTACTAAACACTTACCATTCCCACAGGTGGACAAGGCAGTCGAACATGACGCAGCCATGTTCTGTGCTCATGCAGGACGCAGGCGCTGTTGTCGCCATCTTGATTTTACCTCCACACTTGAGCACTTATAATTTCACTCCAGCACCATGTCCCCGCGCCGAGCAATTTTGCTCAGGTAATGTCTGCAAAGAGAAAATTGCCAATTAGACTACATTGATGAAATTATATGAAAGTGAAATTATTATGGTGTTATGGGATGGGCACAGTATAAATAGGAGTAGCAGGTAAACTGTTATTTTTCACTCTAGCTTAGTCACAGAAGATATAATAGCTCTGCATAACTGCTACACAGTTTAGTCAGACCGTCTGTATGTCTGTTTGTCTTTATACCTGTATAGGTGAGAATTCATACGAAACGTTAGTATGAAAGCCAGCTCTTTAGAACGAATTTATATCACAACCAATTTATTTCGTCTCTGTGCATTCACTAGAAGATTTCTGTCATACAGCTCAAAGAGAGACCGTCGAGGTTTCAGGTAACGTATAAATCTATCAACATTGACAATTACATGTATGTGTTGGATCGAGCTTTCTCTTCCTTCCTACTTTGTGACGCTGCTATTTGAAGGGTGACAATGATATTATGATCTAATTGGAAATTTCACTCTCGATTGTTATGGTTCGACATGATTCTTTTGACTTACAAAGGAACAATGGTATACCGCTCATTTTGATTCACCATTGACATAATGTAGGATATAACGACACACTTATTTTATAAAAATGAGGACGGAAAATGACAATTTATCACTGTCTTTTCGATATCGTTCTTTATGAGTTTCATAATATTGATTACTGCTTTGATTTTATTTATTTATTTAAGATCTTTATTGCACAAGTAACAGTGTACAAAAGGTGGACTTAATGCTAAAAGCATTCTCTCCCAGTCATACCTTTAAGTCATGCAGAAATAATGTAAGTGGGTGCAGGAGCATAAATGAAGTAACAATTTAGGAAAACGCAACAAAATTATCACTATGACGCATAATAATATTATATTAATACATACCATAATATATATTTAATACAATAAACTAAATAAACATAAGTATCGATGATTGGTGGTATAGCCCTTATTGTTACTAGATTATAATAATAGTGTTATTTTCTTTTATTGCCTGAATTCCTGAGGGCGGATGCGAAATATCGAATAATGATTCGACCGCAAAAATCTCGCAGTAAAAGCGCATTCGCTGCGGTAACTAACGGTGGTCACCAGTTATCCATCGTTTTGAACGAAGTAAAAGGTTATCCGTTAGCCTTTAAAATGCCCATATGAATCGTAATCTAAGAAGAGACAGAAAAAAGATTTTTGTCTCGCAAATATCATAAACATACAATATACCCTGCGATAGTGGCAGCAGGATAGGTATACCGATAGCGGCAATAGCTTAAGTTTCAATCTGTTTTCAGTGTAGTTGGGGTTTTAATATTATTAAATCTCAATGCTCTATAAGAATGCAAAATGTACTGAAATAGGTTCTACTAAATTATAAAGCTCAACCTTTTATGAACTTGAATAAAAGAATCTCGCATCTAAAGTTTATTGCAACCTCAAAACCTTATTATTTGTTGTGAACGTTCAACAATAGGTGTGACTCTAAAGAGCAACATAATATGATGCAAAAGCTTCAAACCTATTTCCTACTGGAAATAGATACAGTAGGCTTGATCTTAGCAACAAATTTTTCATTATTCAGCAACAAGTGTTTTTCAGATTGATCTTCACCATTTGTTTTTCTCCACTTTGTGGGAGAACGGGATCATTATCTGAATTCTGTCATTAATTAATTATCTAGGTTGAGATTTACCACTATATCTTTGCTTCTATTGGTCGTAGCGTGACGTTATATAGCCTATAGCCTTCCTCGATAACTGGACTATCCAAAACAAAAAGAATTATTCAATTCGAACTAGTAGTTTCGGAGATTAGCGCGTTCAAACAAACAAACAAACAAACTCTTCAGCTTTATAATATTAGTATAGATAATGACCTACTTCCATGTACCTTAATGTGGTTTTATAGACTCTTACTAAGGTTCATTCACGATGTTATCCTCCGAAGGGTCGTCAGAAATAAATTAATGATTAGCTTAACTACAAAATAATCAAACGGTGTCAAGCACCTGCAGACTATGTAGAGTTTATCAAATCGGTCACTGCTCGAATTTACTATGCGCTGCTATAGCTGTTTAGTAACGTCCTTAATAACGCCCCACAAGAACTAGATGAATCAATTTAGCCTTAAAAGGTATACAAGAACTTTAATGGGCATTGATAATAGACCCATAGTCCGAGTAGCGGTGACATCGGTGATGCGCTCCATTGGCTCCAATCGAGGTACCGGTTCCCTCGCAATTTGCGGATTCGGAATTTGAAAACATCATTGAAATTATGGTAATATTCTGTTTAACGGCCGTTACAAAAGTCCAAAGTAAAAAGTATTTCTTTCTCTATAGGTACTACGGCTACCATAGCAGATTCTTTGTGGCCAGATCAAAAGGGCATGAACGTTACGTTATAAAAGGTTCGTATGGCAGACATAATGTTGTATAAAAATGTCGTGTTGATGAAATACTTTTATTTTACTGAACTTTTGGCTTTTGCTGCTCAAATGAGTAAATAGGTTAACTCAAAAATAAGAAATAGGGTTATCAGCTACTTGAATTTAATGATCCAAATCTAAATCAGGTTAAATGGCCTGACAAAAGGTTAAGTGCCTCTGGAGTTTCTTGGCAGTGGGCTATAGCATAGTAATAACTAACTCATAATATTTTTACAGACGCAATTACAGCACTTTCTTCACATCGCGCTTATATGACAAGTAAATTAAAAAAAATACCTTTTGTTACCTAAAAGTTAATTAAAATGGAAAATGCTTACCATAAAAATAAGAAATGTAATATTTAACTTTATATAAATACTACTTATAAACTAAAATTTTAGAATTAATGTAAGTACCTTAGTTATGTTTTGAGTCACGCGAGCACGAAACACACATTGCTGATTTTTTGTTCAAAACCAAGTATGTTACGTGGAACGTAATATAATGTATGAAACCTTAGTCTGAGTTTAGTATAAAAAAACCGGTTAAGTGCGTGTCGGACCCGCGCACTGAGGGTTCCGTGCCACCCTTAACTGAATTCAGGATCCACTTACTTTTACTTAACGAAAACATCACAATATATTGCGACAGCAAAAATAACTTTGTTTTTCATAGTGTTTGTATGAAAGACAAAGTTATATTTGCGGTTAATAAAAATGTGCAATATCTCAAAAACTACTGGTTCGATCTCCTTCAAACCAATTTTCGTTGCAAGTTTTTGTTAAGATCTACATCATATATTTTTTTCAAAATTTTCACTTTGTTAGTTCAAAAGTTAGATGGGGGGGACGCCCATTTTACCACTTTGGAAGCGTCTATATCTCAAACCTTACACTTTTAGAAAAAATGGTTTTAGAAAACTCAACATCATTTTAAAAGACCTATCCATAGACACGCATAGGTTTGAGTAAAAAAAAATTTTTAGTTTTAGTTTCATGTATGGGAGCCCCCCCTTAAATATTATTTTTTCTTACTTTTTGTATCTGAATCGGAAAGCGGTGAACAAAATACACCTACCTACCAAGTTTCAGCTATGTGATGCTTATAGTTTCAGAATAAAGTGGCTGTGACATACGGACGGACAGACAGACAGACAGACAGACAGACAGACAGACTTGACGAAACTATAAGGGTTCCGTTTTTTGCCATTTGGCTACGGAACCCTAAAAACCTGGTAACAATATTCAGTCCATGAAAGATATGATCGACAATTTAAACAGAATAAATTTCAACAGCTGTCACTTCAAGTAATATACGAGTAATTATTATTTCTACAAACGTATCCGAATAAATGCTAAGTCAATATAAAAAATAGAAGAATTCGAAATATAATTAAAACACTTAGGTAGTTTAAAAAACATAAAACTCAAGTCGAAGAAAGATAAAAATACAACATCAATAAGTTTTTTTTTTGCGAAGTAGAAGTTGTAAGTTTCGCTATCATTAATTGTGGATTTATGGTTATTGTTTACAATTTTTATTTTTAAACGCATCCCAAAAAAGGGCTATCGTGAAAAATCAGTTGTACTTTAGACAAGACGGTACATTCGTTACCCAATCAAGCAATTATCTTCCCGCGTCGATGTAGGTACATTCATCAGTAGGGCGTGTCTCGCGAGTGAAAGTGACCCTACAAACAGTTAGCGGTACCTTAGTAAGACTATGATGTCCATGAATGTCGTCTTAGCTGGTGAGGATAAAATAGACAGAGTTTCCACGACTAAAAATTATACTAACTAGCAGCCGCAGCAAACTTCGTAACTCCCCTATGTCCCATTCGGGACGGCCCGTTGAAACCAGTACCAATAAAATAAAAATCATGACAATCGGTCCACCCGTTCTCGAATTATAAATGGTGTGGTGTTTCTTTTATATGGTCTCATCGTTTTAAGTGAAAATAATTTTACAATAATTAAAATGATATTCTTTCGTCATAGGAACAGGACCCTAACATTTTTTTTGGAAACAAAAACAAAAATATAAAAACATTTCTTTATTTGCTAAATAGACTCTTTAAATATTTTCTTACCTTAAAGGATTTCGTTACTTTTTTAAATTAAATAATATTAGTAGAAGATGCTCTTAAAAGTAATAAAATACAGCGTCCATTTGCAAATTAACTCGTCAAGTATGTGTAAACGAGACACAATAAAAATTCCATTGTTATGCGACTCTCGGCATTCGTTTGATACCTGACTGATTACTATTTCTAAATGTGGACTAGGTAATCATAAAACTGAAAGCTCTTACATGAAACAAAACTTCGAATAAGTTTGAATATACAATGTCTTCTACTAATCTTTGAAAAAAACTCAAAAGTGAAAAATGTAATATTTTTTAAAACATTTCAATTCAAACCGCGGTATCTGCATCATGAATACATGCTCTTTTACAAAGGAAAATTAAAAGCGCTCGTGCATATCAGACTTTTCATCATTCTGTGCGTTCTCTCAACCATCCTCGGAGAGTGCTTACTAAAATAAAAACAAATTCCAGCAAAAACTTTCAGTTTTTACGCGTATTCCGAAGATTAATTGGAAAGTGCATGAGGCTTCTACCATAACCAATCAAGCAACAAAGGTACAATTAGTATTTAACGCAAGTTTATAATTTCGTCATACTTTCATCTTCAAACGCTATTTCTTAGCTTTTGCAGGTTATTAAAAAGTGCATTAAGTAATCGAAGTGAAATTAACAAACATTGCTATATTGAAAACCACGCCCACTTGAAAAAAGTATCTAAGTACATACGAGTAAATAACCTTATTATATTAGATACAAAAAATCGGTACACATTTATTAATTCCTTCTCCTCAATGAACAAACATGTAAAGTAAGCTTAACCTTTGCAAAATGATCTGATATCTATACATATAAAAGGCTTTGTCCTGAATGACTGACGGATCAACGCACAGCCTAAACCGCTCATCGCAGAGACCTGAAACTTGGAGGGTGTGTTCTTTGTATAACGTAGGGATCCGATAAGAACGGATTTTCCAAAATTCCAACCCTAAGGGGTTGAAAAAGGGGTGCAAAGTTTGTATGGGAAAATGTGATTCCTTGATCTGATCTACTTAAAATTTTGCATGAACATTCTTTAAAAATATTAACGGAAATTGTGTATCAAATTTTATTGAAATATATCTTGTAACGGGGTTAAAAAGGGGTAGAAAGTTATTTTGGGGATGATTGGCTACGAAGTTACTATAAATACTCTTTAGTGCTTATGCTTAAAATAATTTTTATTTCATTTTTGACAATCATTTGACATATCTGAGACACAATGTTTTGACACATGTTTGTTATTAACTTTGCTCTCGAGAAGAGATTTTATTCCTTAAAATAGTAAAGAATGTTTTTTTGTGTTGAAACAGGGTAGGTATCAAGCGGTCTGTGTCCAGTGTAGTATGCAGATCGTTTGTTCATATTGTTGGTGTACATTCTACGCTGTTCCTGCGGTCGATGGGTATCCGACCTGGAACTTTTCTGCAAATTTTTCGTGAGGGCCTATGTTAAGCAGTGAACGGCCTTGGGTGTTGATGATGATGATGGGGTAGATCCCAACATATAATTTTCCCTTTGAATTCAAACAAAGCTCAAGTACAAACTCTTAAGGTAGCGGGAGAAGACTTGAGGGAATTTGCTTCTCCCACAGCCTATATGGTTTGTGGCATGATGCTGTGCTAGCGCACAGAGTAGCCTGGTCTTTTTAGCACCCGAAAGAAATATACGATTGATGAAAGGAGTAAAGTATTTCCATTACGTTGTAAAATAAAAGATACTATCCCCGTGTAAGTTTAAACAGAATTTAAAAACGGATGTTATTGTTTGTTTGGTTGAAGGCGCTAATCACAGGTACTATTGGTCCGGTTATAAAATATATTAGATACATTGCTAAATAGTGAATTTATCGGGGTGGGCTATTTAATTGGTTTAATGCTTAGAGGCTTATAAATATTTTTGCTACGATCTATGGGAACGGAGTAAAACTAAAACGTGCGTACGAAGTCGCTGGCGGGCCGCTAGTATACATATAAAACAGACGTGTCAAGTGAAGTGTGGTCACCGCAAGAGCTTTTCTCCGCCTCGTCATACCACTATCGACTGGTTGTCGCAGTAAACAGCTTTCCACTGAAGAACTATATTATAGCTCCAAACCTCACAACACTTTTAAATCTTATTCAAAACCCCATAGAGACCAAAATCCCTCGAAGACACCCATAATTTATGCCGCGTGGTTCGACGCCTCTTGTTTATGATATAATTCTTGTGTCACGGGCACATTTCGTAAAGAGTGAAAGCCCATTTGTGTTTTAATTAAAACTGAACACGATAAGGTTCATGTTGAAATCCCTCTTGAATGATTACGCTTACATCAGCAACTGTCAATTAAAAATCTCGGTTTTACTCAAAAAGTCGTGAGTGCAATCTGTAGATATTTTTCATGTGTATTTTTTGTTAGCTGTTTCAGTAGCCATAAAGCGATGTCTGCCTGCTGGAATTGCGGTATTCTTGTACAGATAACACAAGAAAATATGCACGGCTCCTGTGCTACTCAACGTCCCGAGGGCTGACTGAGCCAAACTAAGAATACAGAATAGGAATACATGAGGGAAAACTCATGTATTTTCTTTAATGTTATAAGACATCACATCTAAGGACTCTATTTCCAAAACAGAATATAAATATAAAACATATGGTTAAATGTAATATACAGTGTTTCGTACACCGAGTGCTCAAAAAATTCAGAGCAGAAAACTATAGCCAAATAAGTCATTTTAATTTAGCACATGATGTACTAAACATCCTGTATAATTAGCCAGAATAAGTTATTGACTTTCTTTAACAGATCACGTTATAATAACAGTGTCCATAACAATTTAATTAAGTAACCACCAGTCCATATTTCAATGTGCCAGTTCATTTCGAATTTCAATCTTGAGTATTTAATAATCGGGCCCATTTATCATTGCTTTATTCAAAGGGCTAATCGCGAGTATTAAATTCAGAGCACAAGGGATTATGGCAATAGAATACTGAGTTAATATCCCAACGGGCTATGAGTTGGTCTGACGGAATTATTTAGTACCACCACCCTGTATGTTTACTTGGCCTTTATTGCTAGCTTTGTTACTATGGAGCTATATATGTATAAAGCGCTTATTACCAATAACACATCACGTGCTACGTTATTAGTGTTATTAATTCGCTAGTAAAAAGCTCTGTTTACTAATTAATAAATCACAACGTAAAGCATGTTTTAACATGTCGTTAGCAAAGGTCTTTTATATTTTTTTAAAATAATTTATTTTCGACTACTTGCCCATTAGCTATTTGACTACATAATACCTCCAACCATGAATAAATAAATAAAATAAAGGTCTTTAAAATGATGGTACTTACTTGATAAAATTCGCTTCGTCCGAAAGTTGCAAACCCTACCCTCTATGTTCTCAATCACAGTGTGTTTACTGTCTGCCCTAAGTCCTTATCGCATCTCAATCTTTCGTATGAAAAAAATAAAATATAAAACAGAAAATTTTATAAATTTGAGAAAGCATTGAAAATTTTATGTCAGTGAGTTTCATATTTCACCATAGCCATTGCCGGAGTCTGTAAGTTACATTAAAACTTTACAATAGATATATACTGAAAGCAGTAATCAGTCAGGTATCAAACGAATGCCGAGAGTCGCATAACAATGGAATTTTTATTGTGTCTCGTTTACACATACTTGACGGGTTAATAAAGATTTTTGTTTTATACAATGTAACGATGCCAATAACTTTACTGCTACATAACGTCTTTGTGACTTTTTTGTTTATAAATATGCCTTTATCTAAAACACGTTCATCTATCATTATATAAGGCGAAGAATACGAGAAAAAGGTACTCTAAACATCAATTATTATTGATAGCTTTCACGTACATACAGTACAGTAGAAAATTATTTTAGCATTAAGCACCTTTTGCACACTTTTATTTATGCAATCAAAATTTTAAATAAATAAATAAAGTCTCTTCTCAGTTTGAGAAACACTGTTCTTCTGTATGCCGTCGGTTGGCACGCATAGAGGGTTCCCGTTCCCGGTCAACGACCACCGCCTAGCATTTCGGGAGGATATCCTTGGACCTTTTGGAGCGCTTTTTTGTCGCGTGCTCACGTCTGCTTGTGTAAACGACTTTTGGGCTGCGTGAGTTACGTAATTTCGTAAACAGTAAAAAGGAAAAAAAGTAAATACAAATTGGGGAAGGAAACAAATGACAACACGTCTGGCGGTATGTGCAAAGTCGAACTTTTTTTAACGAACCCTGCAGTGCAGTGGTATGTATGGTAATGAGAAAGTAGTAAAGGATAAGTGCTTGGCTAACCATAAAAATAATTAGGTTTTACCATACTAGGCTACTTGCAATCCTACTACTAGCTATGCTTAATAATTTTTTTTGCCATGAAATCTTAAAATATCAACTCACCTGATTAATAACTCAATAACCTTACGTATTTTTTTTATTATGATATGTGTCATAAATTTTAAGCATGTAAGTAACCGCATATTAAATGAAACAACAAAAAGTAATGGATGATGGATGGATGACAATTAAACAAATACAAATGGTAAACGTTACGTAAAACGCTGTAATAACGCAAAATCTGAAAATTGAGAAGTTACTTTAATGAAAAAATAATACTTTTACAGTCTTATGCGTAAAATTGTTAACAGACTCCGCTCACAATGCTACAAAGACATCCTAGGCAGGATTAGGAATCCTGCCAAACTTGGCACTGCACTGTCGTGCTCCAAAATAGACTTGGCAACATAATCGTTTCACCCCTATAGCCGCAGGCAGACTTGGCTTAGCGTCTGTCTCGGACCACCGTTTACCGAAATGCCGAATCGTATTTAGACTAAAATGCACATTCACCGAACCTGTTTAATCTTAGGCCTTAGCTCTAGACTATACTAAGCCGACTGTACTAAATTTCGTAGCATTTCTCGTAGCGGAAAAAGATGGACGTATAATCCTAAAAACGTCAGTGTAATAAATGAAGAATAAAGGCTTTTTTGAACTATTTACTCTGTATCGATAATGTTAAGTAGGTAATATCATTTATTTAAGTAAAATGTGAACGAAAGCGTGAAAATCGCATGGGCACTCCCAATAAGACGCTGCATACGGATCACACACAGTGATTACTACGCCGTTACTACGATACTCGCGGTATAATTACTTCACGAGCAAGGGTCGTTTTTATATATCGTAACATGATTAAATTTATTAAAAAGCTGATAGATATGCGTTTTATTTAGTTACATTAACACAAACTTTAAAAATACAAGTTCATTGTTACCCTTCAAATGAACTAGAATTGTTAACGCCATCGAATGCCTTTCCGACCTAACAAACAAACATCCCCGTAATGTTTTAGTCCTGTTTTATTACCATTCCATTCGAGTTCAACCATCAGCCGTGAATTGCGTCGCACTCTCTCATTCCGTGCGCGTGTTTTCCCTTTCCACGCTATTTACTTATTTTCATTACGCATTTCTTGTTTTTATTCGATATTAATTAGTTCAGATGGAAAAACAAGACGTCAATATACCCTGTAGCTTTATAATAATGCGTGCAATTAAGTAAAAAAATATTAACCAAATATTTGCCTGCGTTTACGTCTAACGTAATATGTAGAGTACAAAAACAGAGTGTGAAAACTCATTAAAACAGAAAAGTATACTATAAAAGCGCCGCATTGTGTTGCTAGTCTACTAATTACACTAAACGCATCAATTTCAGATGAACTGTGCCGGTAACTAGGTCATCACAGACGTGCCAATAATTATCGCACTCACCAACACGTTTTTCTTTACGGCAGCGGCCGGCACTTTTTTTCACTAGTGTCCAAGAATAAACATAGGCTACATCGTCGATCGATTGTAGTGTTTAGATTTGTTTTTGGATGTGAAGCGTTATGTTATCGATTGGGCGGCGCGCGGCCGCGCGTTCGTCTACGGAATGAGCGCCGCCACCCCGTGCGGTGCGCGCGTTTTCCTCGTTTTCCCGCCATTCCGCCCCCGGACGGGGGATGTTCGGATTCGGAAACTTGTTTACGGACACGCGGATCTGCGCACTTCGTAGTTAGCATTGATGGGAACCGGGAACGCTTGTTTTGGTTTTGCTTCAGTTTTTCTAGTGGTTCTAGGACTATTCCTATCTCTGTACAATAGGGTAAGGTTGGGAAAGCATTAAGTATCGATTATCGATTTTAGATAACTAGATAAGCAGAAAATATAAGAACCAAAGGGCAGGATTAAGAGAAAATCTCCCTTCTTTGAAAGAGTAAATAAAGTACCCTAAATAGTTTACCTAAAGTTTGCCAAAAGTAGAGAAACGCCTTACCTACCTAACTTACAGTTAGCTTATGTTTTTAACTTATAGCTACATAATAATTACTTAAGCACATACTTAGTGCTTCTGCCGTTGAACTCGAAGAACTTTAGCTGAATCTTAAATGTCAGGAATGCCTGCCTGAGTCTACTTCATAAATCATTTACGCATATTTTGACGATTTTATGAATAAAAAAGTTACGACCTACTAGCAAATCGAATGGTTTAGTTCCTTCACATACTTACCTTACCTACAAGCATCATTATAACAGATTCGTGTACAATAAATCTACGCCCACTCATCGTGTCAATAAGTTATTCATCTATTTTAATTAAAATGTTCGATCTCGATCACGAATTTAGTTCCTAATAAATTGAAAGTAATATTCAATAGCGTGATATTGACTGCACTTGGAATGCCTATCTATGATGAAACCAAATACCAGACGTTGTCGCTACGGTAACAAGGCTGCAGAATGTGCTCTATTACACATGCATGCTTCATCGAGTGCATATGCAAATCGAAGCTCATAGCGGCCGGCACTAGATGTCGATCAATCAACACGTGCCGTGGTACTATCGTATATCAAACACAATCACCTGTAACCTAAGTAAGTACTTTGCCGGTATGATATTAGTGCACTCATTTTTATGGTTCCGTTGCCGAATGGAAAAACGGAACGTCTGTCTGTCTGTATGTCTGTCTGCCAGTCTGTCTGTCGGTCTGTCTGTCTGTCTGTCAGTCTGTCTAACAGTCTGTCTGTCTGTCTATCTGACCGTCCGTCACAGCCATTATATTCTGAAACTATTAGCAATACACAGTTAAAACTTGGTAGGTAGGTGTATCCTATAAACCGCTTTACGATTCTCATACCAAAAAAAAAATGACATTTGAGGGGCTCCCATACATGGACTAAACAAAAAAAATCAAGCCTATAAAGCGCAAACAGTCTAATAAACCAGGGCCCTGTTTAATAAACATTACAATCCGACAATTTTGTAAATAACTTACATATTTGTTAAGTTTTATGACAAGTGCTGTTTAATAAACCTTACAAATATGTAAAAAATCTACAAGTAAAAACCTTACAAATATTGTAATTATAAATGCTGTTTAATAAACGTTTACATATGTAGAAAACGCCTGTAGAATTCGATGACAATATTGTAGTTACAAATTTGTAGTTGTAAGTTACAATTTACATAAAATGTAAGATTTTGTTGGGGTAGATTTCATAAATCACATTTAGTGGCATTGATTTATAAAAGTACTTTCTTATTTGTTGAATTTGTAACGAAAGTCATGGGCATAGTAACAAAATATTGATTGTGTCTCTATATGAGAATGACGATATTTTATTCGGTGGGTTTAGTGAAAAACTTACTTACGATATATAAAAAAATTGAAGAAATTTTTTTATAAAATACCTAAACTTTTACAGTTAATTGCTAGTAATGACCAATTTTAATTTTTTTTAATAAAAAAATAAGTATTTTTAAAAAAATAGTGTAACTTCGTCTAAGACAACCATTGCTCCAATGGTTCTAAATGGTCTATACTACTTTCGCCTCCAAGCTTTGCACCCATCTTCAATTCACCCTCCCCTGTATTTTATTTATTTTTATTTATTTTTCTGTATTTAAATTTTATTCAAATTTTCTTTATTTGTTAGGTTGAGGCAAAATTGTAAAGTTCTGACACAAGGCGAGTCTGCCTGTCGGAATTGTAATACAATTTACAAAATATGTAAACTTGTAACTACAATTATGCGTTCAATAAAGCAGTTTTCCCTACAAATATGTAAATTGTCACCTGTAGAGAGAAAATGTTTATTGAACAGAAACTTGTAAAATTGTAGGTACAATTCTACAATTTTGTAGATTTTCCACCATGGTAAATTTGTAAGTTGTATTCTTTATCAAACAGAAACTTGTAGAATTGTAGCCTGTAATTTACAATTAGAATTTACAATTTGTAATGTTTATTAAACAGGGCCCTGTTTTAACTATTACACTGTTTTGTCTCGTTCTTTCTTGGCGCTGTCATCATTTTACAGAAAGTGACAAAACAGTGTAAGTAATAGCTAAAATAGGTTTATTTGCCTGTTTAAATAATTATGAATAAGGGAATAAAGAAAGTTTTCAATAAGGAAGCCGATGGCTTACCATCCTAACATCTAATAAACGCTCTAACAGATCACGTCTCCAACTTCACTCCAAGGCGCGCAATAACGCGAAATGAAATAAAATTAAAACGCATCGCGTCTGCACAATTTCAGTGCAATGTCTCCTCTCGTGATTCCGTAGATAATCCGAGGGGTCCAACCCCGGTGTTGGGGTTGGTTAGGGACCACCCCCGCGCAAGTGGGAAGCGGATGTTTTCATAACAACGAATGCACTTGATGCAGGGCTCACCAACATTTTGTGGGTAGAGTTGCAACTTAAACTTTGTGTGTAGAGTTAAATTACACAAATTAACGCTTAAACGTTTGTACACGTGGCAGACGTACCTTACCAAAAGGAATACTAATTAAAAGGGATTAATTTTTATCGTAAGAGACTGAACGATCCCTAGCAGAAGGTAGGAACTTACTTACTTAATAAACACATAGAATGAGCCATTTTTTGTAAGTGGATGTCGCGCAAAGAAATAAATAAAGTACATACATTTATGTAGTAGAACGTTTTTTTAAACGCTCAGGGATCGATAGGCATCCGGCGGTCGCGTAAAAAAAAGAATGACAAAATAATGTTGATAAACACATCCGTATGCCTGTCTTTCCTCTTCCTACGCACGGGCTAATCAATAATAATTTTAACCGCAGAAACTTTAATTGACTTTTTGTTCTACAGTCGACACTACAGTCTACTATTTTATTTTAACTTGTAGATGAAATAAATATAGAGGTGTGCGCCGGACAACACACCGATTGTCTTGGTTTTGAAGTAAGGATTTTTCTTCCTTGTGTTACGAAAATGTACCTGACAACGATTATGACGGGGCGTGACTCCCATAAATATTAAATACCTACATATCAACATCCATGACTTGGTTCAAATGTTCGTGCTCATCAAATAAGCATTTGCCCCTCGCGGGATTCAATCCCGCGACCGCTGCGCTGGCATGCTAATCACTTCACCAAACACGTCGTCAAAAAAAGCCATAAACACCCTTTTGGGCTTCTCCACAATCTATCTGGTGGTATTTTATAAACTATTTGAGAGTAAGTAGTATATACCAAAAACTCAATCCAATTTAAATGTTAAGAGTAAGGACAAGGCCGTTTGAAATACAAGTATTCAAAACTATGGAAACAAGCTAGTCGGTAACTTAAGTTTTATTAAATACCTACGGACTAGTGGCATTTTCTAAATACTATAAATATTTAAATTATAATTGTAGCAGGTATTTAATAACGGTATTATATAACCCCGTTTCAGTTACTAGAAATAACGATATTAATTACTTTAGATATTTCTGAACGACATGTTGAAATGTCGTCCATATTAGTTTGACGTTTGCTGTCAGTGTCAGTCATGTCAAACGATTCGAATTTGAACGGACAACGGACTGATTTTCGTGCTTCTCTTTGTTGTTTGTTGAAAATTGATTGAGTTTATAGCTAAATATTTTGGCTTTATTTTATGATTTCTGTGAAAAATTTTAAAAATATGACTATGAAGAATGAAGTGTTAGAGCTGGAGACCAAAATAATTAATCACGATGCCTATGGAACGTCGTAAGTTCTCAAAATTTGAACTGTGGTTTTTGTGGGCAAACAAAATCATAAGTTTCTGTTACTATTGCTTATTCTTTATCTTATTCATCTCAAATATCGTCTTTTAGATACAAATGGCTGCCCAAAGACTTCGAACTAGGCTCCGCTCTTGGTCAAGGCAAGTTCGGCCACGTTCATGTCGCTAGAGAGAAGAAAACCGGGTTCCTGGTTGCCATCAAAACACTGTTCAAGTCACAAATCATCAAATCAAGATGCGAGCGCCAAGTGATGCGAGAAATCGAAATCCAGTCTCATTTGAAGTTAGTTTAAATTTAGTTTATACTAGCCTTTGCCCGCGACTTCGTTCGCGTGGACTTCAGGTTCGTCCCGTCTAGTAGCGCAAAAAATGTGTTTTTTTACGACCTTACATTAGAAACCTCAAAAATTGTAGCCTATATGTTATTCTGATGTATAAGCTATATTGTGGTAAAGTTTCATTCAAATCCATTCAGTAGTTTTTACGTGAAAGAGTAACAAACATCCATACATCCATACATCCATACTTACAAACTTTCGCCTTTATAATAGTAGTAGGATTGTAAAAAAAGTATGTACCATTTTCGTGGTGAAAAACTTACTTATCGCTTTATCACAGGCATCCTAACATTCTGCGGCTTCTAACATGGTTCCACGATGAGAGGCGAATATACCTGGTAGTAGAGTTTGCAGCTGGAGGAGAATTGTACAAACATCTCACAAATTCACCAAAGGGACGCTTTCCTGAACCGAAGGCTGCGCGGTACATATATCAGGTAAGAAATTCTTATGTGACAGAATATCAGTCATCAGTCTCTATAATCCACTGATCTTAATGCTACAATACACTCATTGTTAGTACTAATGCTATGGTTTGTCTTACAATAAATCAATCATTTTTTGCATGTAGGCTCACTAGATAGAAGCACTAATACATGTCCCAAAATCGGTAGACCTCTTAGACTCTTATTATTACTTTTGACTATTGCTTATAAAAGTGACGATAACATTAAAGTTAGTAAAAACCTTTAAATATGATGAAAAAGACATTTGAAATTTATCAATTGATGCAAAAAATATATGATAAAGACAAGCACATCTTAGGCCCACTGAAGTTTGCTTACCATGGTGACATCTATTTATTTGAAATACATCCACCAACAACAATATTAAGGTATTCCTAACTATTAGAGATCAGCTATTTTCTAGTCAACCACTACATCATACAACCTTGTGTTACAGGTAGCAGATGCTGTGGAATACTGCCACCAGCACCACGTCATCCATCGAGATATAAAACCAGAGAACATTCTAGTTGACTTCAGCGGAGACCTCAAACTGGCTGACTTTGGCTGGTCTGTTCATGCACCCTCAGAAAGGTAAGTTGCCCTGACGATGGCTATTTTAGATTTAGGGCCTTTTGAGGAGATTTAGTAAATTCAAGATGAGTCTCGGGCAAATCAGCACTAACCAAGAAAGTTTTTGGAATATAGAATGTCATTATGTTTGAAGTATCTGGCAGATAGCACTAACCAGAACTAATAAAAAGACAGGCTGCTCTTGACTAAAAATAACTCCAAGTTAAATTAGCTATGTAAATTGGCTTCATACTACCAATTATCTGTCTGTATACAAACTGTCCCACTAAATATCTTGAATTATTTTTGATAAAAAGTTTCTAATTATATTACCCTTATAGTTTCTCAACTTAAAAGTTTACAAGTGCAAACCACTCAAAAAATAAGTAAATTATCTGGCTTTTATACTTAGATTTTATTTTGATTTCAGGCGTAAAACGATGTGTGGAACCCTGGACTACTTACCACCAGAGATGATCAAGAGGGAGGTATATGATGTGTCGGTGGATCACTGGTGTATCGGAGTGCTGCTGTATGAGTTCCTAGTGGGAAAGCCTCCGTTTGAGAGTGAGGGACAAGACAAGACATACCAAAGGATTCTTACTTTGGACATGAGTTACCCGGATCATGTGCCTGAAGGAGCCAAGGACCTGATCTCAAAGGTTTTTTTTTTTTAAATCATTAAGTATTTGAATATTAATAAGTACAACAACAAACATTCAAATCCATGATGGAACTTCAGTTAGGTGCTAAGAGTTGTTTTGTACTATTTTAGTTATTTAATTAGTAGCTTTAATTTATCAATACAAAAAAAATCTTGTTATCAATGACCATGACCAAAATAGAAAACTGGTTTAAAATCAACCTTGTTTAAGATAGTGCCTATAAATTGAAGCATTTAATTTTTCTCATTACATTATTCGTAATAATAAATTATTTCTGCTGCAAATGTATACTAAAATAATGTTTCTTGTTTTAAGCTCCTCCGGCATTCAAGCAAAGAAAGGCTGTCATTGGATGCAGTCAAGAAACACCCCTGGGTTCGGTCACTACACAACCCTGACCATTAACACCGTTTGTGCCTGTTAGTATTAATTTATGTATTTTATTAATATCATAATCATATCAATAAATGTTGACATTCTCGATTTTTCATAACTTTTATTAGCAGTAACAGTTTATTTTTAACACAACAAATTATTTGAGCTATTCTTAGTTTGATAAATTCAAGATTCAGTTGTAATGTTCGTGAGAATTTTTTAGCTATCACAAGGTATAGCCATAGTTAGTGATCCATTTGAGGCCAGCCTTGCTGCCATTTGCGGGCTTGTACTCAAGGCCTATCCAGTCAGTGTAGCCGTTGTTTTGCAGCTCCTCCAAAACATACTTATAATTTATCTCTCCTGGAGTGTCAGGCTCGTTGCGATTGGGTACTTGAGCTATCTGCAATTAATCATTTTCAAGTTCAGTAGGTACACAAGGTAAGAAAACATATTCCATTTTAAAAGAACCGTTTCGGGCCTGTTTCACTAGCAATAAATAAATACTTAATCAACAAAAAATTCAAATATAAAACGTCATTAATATGAAATAGTGAACAGATAATGCTAAAGGGAACTTATTCAGACATTGTAAAACAGGCCTTAAGTCTCTTTTATGCCCCGGACTTTTACTTACTTGAACATGTCCAACATAGGGCATGAAATTCTTGATATTGTGAGATATGTCTCCACATATTTGTTGCAAGTGGAATATGTCCATCATCAGCTTCAAATTGGGACTGTTGATGCGTTTTATTATGTCAATAGCTGGTAAAACAAAATAAGTTAAAAGTTTTATTTTTAAATCATAATTTTATACCGGTATTAAAATTATATTTTGTTGTGAGAAACATTTTGATAGCTCACCTTTTCCAAAGTCACTCAAAAAATATTTAGGAACAGAGTGTTGGTTAATCGGTTCAATAACACCCAAAATGTTGGCATCCTTAAGCAGTCCAGCAGCATACTTCAAGTTGCTCTCATAAGTCTCCCAGTTCTGCTGTGTCACACTGTCTAGTTTTCCAGCCATGATGTGAATTTTCCTAGCGTTTACTGCCTTCGCATAGTCGATGGTCGTTTTCAGCTTATCCTTGAATTCGTTCTCTTTACCTGGCACTGCTGTTACTCCTAATTCTCCTTTGCTTACATCTCCTGAAATGGAAAAGAAGTGTAACATTTTCAACTTCCATAATATTTCAACATTTTAGTTTTAGTCACATAACATTCCTTATTTTAGTCTTACCTACTTTCTGTTTTTTGAAGATTTATAAGGAGTCATCTTATGACCTGTTATTTTTAAGTCTAATCATTTATAATGTTCACATCTGAATGTTTATTTGAATTCAATTATTTTTCTTGTAAGTAACATAGACTGTATCTAAGTTAATTTATCAAATTTTACTTACCTGTGTTCAGATTGATCAACACCTGTTCAATCCCGGCCGCTTCTTTGGCTTGTTTCACCTGTTCCAATGTGAACCCAAATGGAAACCCGGTTTCCACAGCTCTGAACCCGGCATCCTTTGCTAGTGCATACCTTTCTAATATAGACGTTGCCTCAGTAAACATAAAGGCTAAATTCGCACAGAACTTCATTTTTAATCTCCTAAGTTCAGCACCAAACAGCTACAAGTGCTAATAACTACTGCCAGATAGGAACAAGTTAAATAATTTATTTTATCACTGAATGCGGTAATATTGTTATCAAACCAATGATGATAACTTCAAAAATAAACAAGAAACCGCACTCTATTATCTATTCCCACACAGCGTAAAAACATTCTATACTGTAACCTGTTTATTTCTTTTAGACAGTTTTTTCTTTGCTGTATGAATGACAAGGAAATGGCGGTAAAATTCAAATGAAGTTGAGGCAAGTTAGTAAAGCCTACAAATTTTAGCTCGGCCATGACAAATACTTCATAATATGTAGTGACGTTCAATTCAATACTTTAATTATTTGTTGGTTAGGAATTATTTCTCGATTGTGAAACAGTGCCGTCGCTAGCGAGAAAAACCGCACGTAAACTCATGGTAACGGTACAGGGCTGTATTTCCTCAGAATAAAAATACATGATGTTTTGTTTGACATTTTTTTAGCAACATTGGTCAGTTTTCCTATAGTACTATAAGTACTAGGTTTAGCTCAGCTTCTGTAGAAACGCAGCCTTATTATCAAATGTGTGTAGAACAATCCACGATGTGGTGTTTAGTTACTTTAATTTATTTAACACTAGCTTTTGCCCGCGACTTCGTTCGCGTGGACTTCAGGTTCGTCCCGTCTAGTAGCGCAAAAAATGTGTTTTTTTACGACCTTACATTAGAAACCTCAAAAATTGTAGCCTATATGTTATTCTGATGTATAAGCTTTATTGTGGTAAAGTTTCATTCAAATTCATTCAGTAGTTTTTACGTGAAAGAGTAACAAACATCCATACATCATACATCCATACTTACAAACTTTCGCCTTTATAATAGTAGTAGGATAATGTATTTTTACTTGTAAAAGTTAAGCAATTAGATTCGGTAAGCGAGTGCTATGCCATTACTAATATACAAATCGTATTGAATCGTGTCAAAAATACCAACTCTTCCGCTGCTCAATGTATTTTAATGAAATCAATCGAATTACAAATTTTGGAAAGTATTGAAAAACTAACGAACGAGTTTTCTTACTTCGTAAAAATTAAGCCCTATGGCTTCTATAAACCAAACCATGGTATCTTCTGTGAGATATAATAAAACACAATATAGTAATAAAACGTATAATATTTTTATGCGTTGAATAAAATATTCGTTGTTTAAGATAATTTACAATTAAATACCTTAAGATAACAATGTGATTGGTTTTACAAAAGAAGGTGATTAACAAACATTTAAACAAATCTCAACTACCATTTAATTTGGTCTACTGAGTTTTTTGCGCGATTTATGTTTATGAACACCTACATATATAAGTCAATAATATTTTATCAAAAATCGCGCTAGCTTTGCAGTAAAATATATAGTAATAGTTCACATATAAACTAATAGGAATGGCCACTATATCGGGATAGCATAAACACCAAGAATATATTAATGCCACCAAACATTAAATGGAATGATAAATTGTGAATTAAATATGTAGCCACATACACTACTACAAAAGATGTCTATTATTACAGCAATGCTACCTTACTTAAGACTTATCATACTTTGCGATACATGATTATAAATGATGACAAATGCTAGTATGCAGGCAGTACGCAGTCTTATTATCAAGAGGTATTCTCGGTTTATTATAATTTTACATAAATACGATTTTTGATATTAACACAGCCATATTTTATAATAATGTAAAGTTACACACTAATTTAGCGATACTCTGTAAATGTCATATAAAATACGTACACTTATCTAATAATTTGTGAACAGCACTTACAACTAGAAAGACGTGATCGTTTGAGCAGAAAGTGTGGGTACCCTGTAACTGAACGTTGAGCTCTGTCATGGCAACCAAGTTTAAACATCCGGCTCGAAGGACCAACAACTTACACATTTACACATACATGCTACTTAGATTTAATAAGGCGTGTTTCGGAAGTACCGTTTAACATTTCTTTGGTTAAAACGAAAATGCTATAAAACAATTTGTGAGCAAAGTAGCAAAGTTGGACGTGTCTATAAATTAGCTTGATAAATTATTTTAAACAGGCTATTCGCCTGTAATAGAAAAAAAGCTTTTATTTCAGCCGGTACAATGCACACTCAGTCCATAGCAGCTAGCTAGATAAATAATTAATTGCAGTAAACACTTAAAACTATTCAAATACACTGAGCATTATATTATGAGCATAGAATTTACGCTAACACAATAAATTTTAACAGACTTTTTAGCTCAACAGATATACTATTTAATTAAGCACGTCTGTCTCAAAAGTAATGTAAATAATAACTAATAATCCGTGATTTTGAGCTTTGTCAATCAATTTTATGATTAAATGTCGGATTATTCTAAGAATAAAAAATCTTAGTTTGTTAATTTTAATGGCAAACTTTATCTACCACTCGGCAAGCCGCAGCGACACTGGTGATTTTGGCGACAGCAGGAAGTCAAACTGAATGTCCAACTCTCCATCGAATACTACCCTCCATCGCTGTATTATCTGTAAATAATAACTATGGATGAATATCACTGAAATTCACTATCATCAACTTTGTGGCTATTTGCTGTGTACAAAGTTGGGAACCCGACTCGATGACAGCGCTCGCAGTGACCCAAAAACAACAACGGTGGCGGATGTCAGTCACCATTTCTCTAGCAATTTTAGACCAAATTTACGTAACCGTGCATTATATTTTATTTATGATTAAAAATCGACACGGATAATACAATAATTCATTGAAATAACTTGTGTTTAATTACTTCTCGTAATGCCAGCCAGCCATTTGTCATTTCAACGTCCTCCAATAGTTTGTGGCGCTGTCGTCCACGGTCCTAATAACCACAGAATAAATAAAGTACTGCTGAGTAACAAAAAATATCCCACCGCACGCCCGCTGTTTTTCTTTTTAATCCACTAAAAAAATGCGTCTGATGCACAAACATAGGAGAGATTAAAGGACGCGTTGACGTTTTAGCCCAGAATTAATATGCTAGCTTTTGATTGTGCAGTGCAAGCGGGTCTTGAAAGAAGAGAAGAAGGGCCTTTAAGCAGATACAACCATATTCACTCAACATGAAGTTTAATTACCTTTGCAAGCAACAAATGCAGCTCCAGCTCTACAAATCTCTTGCCAGGGCACATGCGTCGCCCTCTGCCGAAGGGGGCGACCAGACATGCCGCATGGGGCTCCCGGCCGATCAACCACCGTTCGGGAAGGAACTCCTGCGCTCGCCAGAAGTTCTCTTCGCGTCGACAGGCTGCCCCGGTGTGCGCTAGCACGAAGGTCTGCAAAGAAAAAATAAGTCAGTGTAAGACACTAGCCAGCCAGTTTGATTAAGGCTGACTACACATTGGGCGAGAGCTTTCCTCGAGTGTCTGAAACTGTAAACGACAGGAATGCGTGTCGACAACGCCGATGACGACGCCTTATGTGTGGTCAGCCTTAGTTGGATTATTCATATAGTGCCGCGGAATAAGCAGCTCACTAGAATCTTTAGTAACGACTAAGATTTGTGATAATTGTGATCAAGAGTCTGCTTGCTGAGTGCCTGTCAAATACGAATAGCAATGTCATTGCTTCGTGTCGTGTCACAATGGAAACATGATTGTAAATTCGAACAGTTACTGCAATACTGGTCTATTTAACACTTGTACCGAACTAAATGTAATGACATAAAATAATTAAACATTTCATGCTAACGAGCGTTAGGCCTCGTTTTTGGTTACGCAGGGCGTGCGTTGCGAATTTAAACATACTTATGGCGCTGTATGTGAAAGAAGAAGTGCATTTACGGCGACTGAATAAATGCTTACCCCAGCTGGTAGTTTGTGTCCAGCCACAGTCATGGGTGCTTCCAGCAGTCTAGCCAAGAAGGGCGCTGTGGGCAGCAGTCTGAATGCTTCATTCACAGCGGCTTTTATGGAGGGCGCCGCAGCCATCTCTTCAGCACGAAGCTCGCCACTGCACGGCACTTCTGAACGAATCTTCTCTTGCCAATCGGGTCGACCGCTGAGGAGGTATAGCAGGAATACCAGGCTGTTGGCTAGCTGTGAAGAAACATACGGATCCTATTAGAAACTAGATTATCAAAAATTTATGAATTAACTTGGGAAACATTGAATGATTGTGAGAACTATGTAGGTTATTACGAATACCAGTGTCCAATCATGTGCCTACTAATAGAGTAGTATGTGTAGGTATAAGACTAATAACTAGCGGTCCCAGCAAACTTCGTTTCGCCTCCAGCCCTGTTCCGCCCCGACCCCGATTATTGTAATTATCATATTCGGGGCCAAGACAAATTCAAAAAAGAAAAAAAAAGAAAATCGATCCACACGTTCTCAAGTTATGAGTGGAGTAACTAACACGACTTTCTTTTATGTTTATGAACTACCGAATAATTAAATTTGTATATTTTCATAGAAGAGAAGCTAAACTCGGTGACTTCAGACCCAAGCAAACAAATGAACAATTATCAGCACGGCTGCAGACAAATGCAACTTAAAAAGACGCTAACTAAACATACCTACTTACCGTCTCAATGCCAGCCGTAATGAAGTCTATGACAGCAGCCTTCTTGTCCCTCATATCGAGTGCGGGGTTTTCCAGGATCTTGAGGAAGATCTCCTGCATGCCGTCATCGTGGGCGGCGCCCCGCGACCGCGTCTTTGCTTCCTCCATTAGATCCGATACTATCCTGCCGAGATTTCATATTTTGGTGAAATGGAACAGAGGAAATGTACTATTTTTCTACTAAACTCCTGGACTGATTCTGGTGTTTCCAGCATACCTACAGTAAAGTTTTTCTAAATATAACAGTTCACGGGAACTAATTTATCGAACGAAGAGTACAATTCTATACTATAGAATGAATTCATTATCTGGGTAGATCGTCTGACATGATACGACACCGACAAGAGCTAATGATGATTATGTGGATTAAAGTCTGAATATACCAGCCTGTAGACTATGTACTAGGCTTTTATACCATTCGTGAGGCGTTTTTTTGTGGAACAACTTTCTCATCATTTTTGTTTTGCCACGCTGTCACAATTTCTCACCGCACTACATACTCTGTTGAAAATATACTTCATACAAAGTTTTAATATCCAATAACTCACGTGTGGATAGTCTCCTCGCTCCTTGCAAACGTTCTGTACAGGGTGGTAGGCGCGAACTTCCACAGCGGGGCGCCATAGTAGGAGTCCCTTTGCGCCCTGAAGTGGGCCTTTACTGCAGCTGCGAGTGTCGCGGCGCGCCCTGACATGGAACGCTCGAGGAAGCCCAGACGGGTGCCCAGCATTAGGCCACATACAGCTGAAAAAATATAAATACTTCTCAAAAAGGAGCTTAGAAAACCGGGGTCCAATCTACAACTAAACTACTTAAACTTATAAAAATGTAACTATTCGGCTGTTTTAGAAGTTAACAGTTCACACCTTTACCTAAACCCTGAAAAATCTATCAGTACTCATAAAGTCATGTCGGCATTAATACTCGCTTAATGACAGGCACCTAAATCTCAATTAAAAGCAATGGGTGTTGCCCCGATTCAAGCACTTGATGGTAAAACTTAGATTACCTAGATTTACACATAAACGCCTACCCTCATACCTAAACCTGATGCAATATTTCGAAACTCGACATCATAGCGGGCTATTAAATATCATTGAAAAATTTTGCCTGTCTCTTTACACGTAGGTACAAATAAAAATTCCAGTTGTTAAAATACTGGTTTCTATTTCCCGCATAGCAATCGACGTTACAGTTATAAAATGCATGTCTAACATGTGTGATTACGAAATTATCAGGCCGGCTAGCTAACACACAACAAGTCAACATGTTCTAACGACGTCTTTCTTAGATAACTGAGTTAGGTAATAAATAATAAAAAAACATCAACATGCATCGACAAACTCGTCCAGCACATATTGCATTTCTAACGATGCATTCTCGGGTGCCAAGTACAGATAGTACCCAGAGCTATTTCTACGATACCTGACCCACATTCAGCCTTATCTCTAGACGTCATTTTCTCGTCATGGCCCATCGCAATCATAGATATATTACCTCATTTGTGACACTTGTCGACGCCTTTCCATAAATAACGTAGTGGAATTTCATATCGCCAACGAGTATGAGTCATTTTACTTGGAGTATTTCTTTAGCTTCTGCTACAGCTTCTCCAAAATAATAGCAATCGCAATATAATAAAGTAAGATACATTATAAAAATAATGATCATTAAATAATACTGCGCAATCACTATTATCTATTGAATTCATATTCCAAATAATTGATACGTCTCACTGAACCGACTCTTTAATAAAAGAGTTGTTGTTGTAACAGATGAACTCGTTAATCTTTAATAACACAGCAATAAATTCAAGTAACCGCTTCGAGTTACCTCATAAAAGATAACGCTTCTGAGATGTGGGATCCTCACAGTAAAGTTTGTCTAGACATCTTTAAATCGTTTTGACTTGCTTTCAGAAATATCGTCCGATAAGTAATGTGAATGTGTCACAAGCTTGACTCGTCAATATCTTATCGGCGATAGAAAAATATTTAAAAAGGATCATCTAACAGACAGACTGTAAACAACTGACGGTTAAGCTCCATGTTTATCTGTTGGGAATTGCTTTACACTAGAAAAAAGCAATTGGCTTGAACTGATAAACTAAGCCCTTGGCGATAACCTGGTCGACATTTAAAATGGGGACCTTCTGCCATGTAAATCGTACGTGCATTCCAATATGATCTATATGTTTGTATGGTAAGGAACGTTCTTTTGCCTATTTGAGAAGGAAAGAAAAGATCACATTGTTGAATTTGGTTAATCTGCTTTCACTAGGTATGTACTAAACATATTGTTCTAGCTAGGGCATAAAGTAGGTAGGTATTATATGTCTTTGCTAAAAAATGTAGATAGATTCGAGAAAATTGCTAACGTGTATAGAAAATCTTTAAAAAAAGTCCATCCAGATCATACCCTCATCTTAGAACAGCCAAATCTATACATAAAAGCTCAAGAGTTTGGTTGTTTGCTAAGAGAGCGAGTTGAGAGAGTTATTATTATCATAAATGGTACATTTACTTCTTTAGATACTTACATTCCAACCCCATCCTATTCGTGAGCTGGTCGAAGGCATACACGGCACCGTCAGGGTTGCGACAAGAGCTCAGCAGGTCCAGAAAGTCGTCACAGATGCTGTTGAGCTCAGGTAAGAAGTTCTGCATGGTATGCGGACTGGTCAGTTCCGCTGTCAAGTGCTTGCGAAGGTGGAACCATTTCTCGCCTTGTCTGTAAAATTGATATGGAACTGATGAGCAGAGATAGGAATAGGTAGGGCTTATTAGCCTAAACTTCGAAGAACAAAGACAAGAATCGGAGACTCCCTTACTACATTTTTTTTCTAGGACATCTGTTGGGACATCATTAATTAGGTACATAAATAATAATAATATTTTGAATAAGTGATCGGTCTTTGTTAACTTTAAGTTTACGACTGGATAAAGTGTAACAATACCTCAAAAAGTATTATGGCTACTACATCTATCTTTCCTCTTTATAATATTAGTATAGACAAATAAAATTCGACTCACGTATTATTTGATGCAGACAGACAGGAGCAATCTTAAGGCAGCAAATCGTGTTCTATAAATTCATGCCAAGCCGTGGTCTTGACCACGGGCCCAAGACCGTCAAAAAACACAAAAATGTGATAGGACCAGTGCAAAATTGAGCATGTACGCATGTACGTACTTAAAAAATTGGAATCAACTACTTACAATAATTCACGATAGCAAATAATCTGTCTGGTAATAACTTACACTGGGCGCTTGAAATTATCTGAAGTAATGCCAATTTTGTATTGCTCTGAACACAGGTATTCTGCTACACACCGCCTCCGTAATTTATTTTCAGAATACCAACGCACTGTTTCACGCACACTCATGTCAGCTTCGTCATGTCACTCCGGTTCTTAGATATTGTATTGTAAGTATATCTAAGAACCTGCGTCTACGATCATTGCTCACGCGCACGCATCCCGAGACAACCATAAACAAATAAAGCACAAGTGCTTTATTTGTTTATGGTTGTCTCGGGATTAAGTCAAGACTTACTAACCGATATTTTTTTGGATGAACACTCGTTATTTGAAAAAAACACGTTATTAATGTGCGAAAGAAACAGATAGTGCGGTTACCTAAGTTCAAAAGAGATAAAAGTTATTTTGTTCGGTGCCGGGTGGCTCGCAACGGCGCTAACCATCTGTTTTTGTAGCTTTTTTATGAATGAATGAGGTGCGCGCAATCTTAGATGTTTTTGAGTATGATTTTGTAATGCTTGATTTAATTTTAATCATTGTTATTAGTGAAAATAGCATGATCATTATTTTAAAGGACGCCCGTTTGGATAGGTGGGCCGTTAACTGTTCTGTATAACAATTAAATGCAAATTAAAACTGTATCTAGCAAAAATTCAAGATTTTTTATATATTTTTCCTGTATTCTAGACTCGACTCTTAATCACCTCTTTAAATTTGGATAGTACTTTTTTCACACCCTGTATTATGTCCAGTCACAAAGTTTGGTATACATAAAATAATTACTTATTCCAAATAAAATTTATTTTTGATGTACTTAGATGATGTCCTATATGAGTCCTGATATGAATCTTGGGACAGTCGTCTCGGAAAAAAAATACTATCATAAAAAGACTCCGATTCCTCTCTGTTCTGATTCGAAGTTTAGGTAAATAAGCCCTACCTATTCCTATCTCTGCTGATGAGTCTATTTTGACGTGTAAAACTGGTCATCAAGTACCAGCTTTAACTTTAAGATCTTCGACTCATTCCCAGCTCCCGGCTATATTTCAGAAACCCAGTAAATGAAACTACCTACGTTTGAAGCACAGTGATTTGAGTACAATCAATTAGCGATGAGGTTGTTATGAAATTCATTAGCTCTATCTCTCTATCTATAATGGGTTGGACGAAGTCTGTTAAACATTTCCGTAACTTTTGCTAATATTACCCCCGGATTCCATTCTCTTTATCATATTAATTAATTGAACGTGATAGTCATTTGACAAACAAAAACATTTTCAATATTTACCTGAGGCGCCGAATTATCTACGCAATCTCAAGGAAATGACCGATTTCATTTTCACACTTTAACCTGCGTAGGTCAAATGAAATAGCACGATTGTATTCACAGCCTATTGTTATATTTACCTTTAGTTTTATTTTATATCCTGTTCTTAGAATTTCGAATTGATAAAACTTGATTATACTTCATCGCCAAAACTAGGATTCGTTTGCCATTAGTTAGAGGAAAATAATTGTTTAGTTAACCATTCTACTAATTGATAATAAGTACATATTGTAGGCTGCTAAAATAAAAAATATATTTTTAAGAATTCCAAACAAATATTTCCTTGCCTTCCCTTCCTTGCCTTAAATTCTCTGTACTTGCCTATACATATTGCCTACTCATTTCCTAAATAATTACGAGTATATTGCTAGGCCTATTTCATATTCCTTTCTTATTTAAATGAAACAGCTTTAGGTTTTTTATGATTCAACCAAACAATAGCGCAGGGACCTCGAAGTTCCAAAATCATAACACGAAACAAATTCATAACGACTAGTTATATCTGGGCCCTAATTTATAGTTCTGCGAACTGACTACAAGAAACGTACGAATCATACAGGAAACAGCTTTGCATAGCTATAAAAAAATTCAGTGTCGCAGTTTGTCTAAAATCTACGTGACTAGAAACTGAATCCTTGATTTTACCTACCTACTACTAGCAACAGCATTTTAGATATGGTCTATCTATGTTAGAAATCATGTAGTAGGTTTAAAAACAAAACCTACTCTGGTGAATATCGTTACAAATCTTTCCGTGCCTACTTTGATTGGATTTTTAGCCATCGGTTTTTTGGTCCGGTTTATCTGTGTGAACGCAATGTACCCGTTTTATAACCTATGATTGCTGCATCATATTCGTATTTATGGGCTAATAAGCAATTTGAATATAATTTTGTAGAGACGCTAAAACAGCTCCGTCTGTTTGATAGACTGCACTTAACGGAACTACCTACAAAGGAAGGCTGCACCGTTAATGATGGCAATACAAGCTCATATAGGTAGGTATGCAGCCCAGATTACGTGCAAATAAATTGACAGGTTATCATTATCGCAAAGAAATACTTGTGTTTGCAGTAAATATTTTGCCAGATTCGCAAATAGCCAACGACTGATAGACCGATATTTTTTTCCAACCAGGTAAGGTATAAATAAATAATTAAACACTTGATATTATTTATCAGAAATAAATAGGTTACCAACAATAAAACTTAGAAACTACCTTGCCAGCTTTTTATCTTTTAAGCAATATGGTTACCTATACCTATACTTAGGTACCTAGATTTTTATTTTGTGTGTACTTATGTCTACCAAAATATTAATGAGATCAGTAGAAAGCTGATACGTTGATACATCATCAAAATTGTATTTTCCAGCAGAAACTGTCCAATACCGAAAAGTTTAGCGGCATTCTATCGCGTTTGTTTGTCAAAAATCGACTTATCCACAGTTGCTAACATGGCTGCCATGAAAGTCATGTCGTAATGTCAAATTTCGAAATATGACAATATTATCACATATCCACAGGAACCCATGAATGTAACTAGATAGAGATGCTATCATTTCTTATATCACACCTTATGCAGACGCTCACTACCGGTCGCTGTGGAAAACTGTAGTCGAGGCCCATTTGGCTGATAATGAAGATGATGACTACGTATTATGATGCTACGAAAGACAAACAAGATTATCGAAGCTCCACTTACTCATTAACGAGTCCAGTAGACGCGTATCTATCCGGTCTACTCCTCCGGTACACTTGAACGATCTCCGTGGGGGGTCGATATGGCCTCCTGGCCGGGGTCCGAAGCACTGCGTCCAGGGCTGCCCGTTCAGCTATGGACACCACCATGGCACCCCCTGGTGTGATCTCCGCAAACACCGGCCCGTACCGCCTGAACATGTCTGCGTGCAAATATCTCATTGTGACAGCGGGTGCAATTGTAGAAGTCGCATAAGCAGTTAAAGGTTTGTAACAGTTTTTTTTTCAATGTTTATGTGTCCCCACTGTAGTCACTGGGCTTACAACAAGCTTTTAAAAAGAGAATTGGGGGGTAAACTGTTGTTAAATTTGCCTCAACTAAAGTGATTTTCACCCTATGGTTGACTGGTAGAGAATGCTATTGAGCATTAAGTCCGCCGTGTGTACTTCATTTTGTTTGTGCAATAAATAATATGAATATAAACTCGGGAGGCGGTAGAAAATAAGTGGGCAATAGACACGAAATAAGTGGCCACATTTTCTGGTTAATATAGCTAGCAATAGCACCAGTAAACTACTCAAAATATTAAAATAATAAAGCTAGAACGCTTTATTATAACAACAGTAAGTTTCATGCAATCTTAAAATAACAAATCTGGTACAAAAAAGTAACGGATAGCAGACTTGTAGTCATAACAGCGATTGCAATGTCAAGGGCATTATTGGCACGCTGTTGTTAGCCTTGTACAAGAACTTGACTTACTTAGATGACATGACATAGATTTGTCTACCGCCTTCAAACACTACATAAACTAACTCTAAAAAATAGTGTTTTATTCATATTTAATTTATCTAAAGTAAGATACTGCAATCAAGTCCAATTAAGTAACTAAAACATTCGTCTGATTGAATGTCTACAAATTACCGGTTTTATGTGCAGGATACATAAATCACCGATTTGCTAACAGGTGTTTTACCGATAGCCTGTCAAACTATTCTACTGACAGGTTTAACTAATAGCCCAGAAGCCTTCAAATACGAATTTAACTTCACCTAACCACCACCCAAACTGGTCTACTTAGTTCTATGAATTTTTATGACATGATAATTTACAATTTAATTTATACAGATACACCGTTTTACTAATGAGGTCGGTCTAATTTGAATCATTTATAAGCATGGGAATTTGCTAAATCAAATAGATCACCATTGGTGTAAAAATCTACTATTTTATGTCATCTAAATGTTTATAATTCACAATCAATTTGCAATTCTACCTACTCGTACTAATAAACCAACAATGCGACGAGCCTTTAATGTATCTTTGGGACAAAAACAACTCTCCTAAGAAATCAACAGTAAATATCATCTCACCTTCATAAGCTTCATGCAGCTTGTTCATCTTGTACCGGCTCCAAAACAGCCATCGTGTTCCTAAAAAGGGCAAGGCTGGTGGCCCTGGCAGCCTAGTGGGTTGCTTGGCGTCTGCTGCGCGGGCGATGAGCGCTGTGGCGGCTACCAACACGGCAGCGACCAGCAGTACCAGGGTTGGCACGCCTGACCAGTCTACTAGAGGTGGTGAAGCGTTCGTCTGTGGACAAAGATATGGTTTCGATATTTAGTTTCTTAAGTGACATAATAAGTTTAGGTACAATTGTATTCAACAGGGTTAGTCAAGGCAGGCGTTTGAAAGACTATAATCATGAAGAATTAAAGACTAAGCTATAACACGAAAGCACGGTGCCGTGTCCTAAAACGCTCAACCGAGAAGAAAGCCCCTTCGTCTGTTGGGAAAACCAGAAGTGACAAGTAGGTCTATCTGTCGCCCAAAATTGATAAGAGAGATATTATTTGTTAGTTACAATTTGTTTATCGTCCAATTTTATGATGCCTACCCTTAGAACATCATGTTCTTGTTGTTATCAATAAAAGGTTACTAACTTAGCAAAATTTTTATCAGTATCACAGAAAATTTCAAGTTCGAAAACGTGAGCCAGGTTCACTGGACTTTCGCGTCGTCTTATTTTTATTGCTCATTGATATGAGCGATCACATCTACATATGTTCAGGTTTCTGTTGGATTTTTGTTTGCTATCGCGGTCGATGACCCCCCAAACTGGAGCCAGATGCCTGGCGCGAGAGTTTGTGATGGTTGACGCAGCGCTCTTGACATTGGCGTTGCGCAAACGCTTACGTAACACGTGAATGACCACCAGCGCACATGCAACGTAAACGCACCAGACTGCATTTACTCTCCGCATACCTTTTAACACTTTTTTTTTAATATAATGGACCCGCTTGCCAGCTCGAAATGGTAGTTAACGGGATTTCGAGTTGGGCGAACCCACTGCGAATACTTAACGAGTTCCTTGAAATACGACCCTAGTTTATGGAGTAACGGACCCCAGTTTTGCAGTAACGGACAGTTAGATAGAGGTGCGAAACAAGTAAACGCCTTATTTGAGTAAATTTTACCCGGCTTTGTGGGTTAGAATTTCCATACACCAATTCGTTGTTGTTGTAACTGTAACCTTTCTT
Source organism: Pyrausta aurata (assembly GCA_963584085.1). NCBI lineage: Eukaryota > Metazoa > Arthropoda > Insecta > Lepidoptera > Crambidae > Pyrausta > Pyrausta aurata. Next base: position 5,803,745 of record OY757272.1, on the reverse strand, counting down.
TCCAATGCGTAATTATAGGTAGAGGTATAAAATTCCTTTGTAGGCTATAGGTACAAATTATAATTACCTAATTCATAGTTCTAAGATACCCTAGTAAACGATCATACGTAGGCTAGCCTAAACCATGAAAAGCTCTAGTTTAACATAAATATTTCATAAATGACCTATTTTCGTCAAACTTCTACTTTAATTTTGCTCTAATTACGCTGATTTGTTTACACTAATATTCATACCTACAATTATCGTAAACTTATTAGTGTCAATGTAACTGGCATGTTTCTAAATGCATATCAATCAGGCATCGAAGTGAACATGACCGAAATATTCACGTCATTCATAAATCATACAACTAGGCTAGACCTGATGCACTTCCAGATAAACCATTTGTTGCTAAAATTGGCCCCATTCCGTAGAATAAGTCCATTTAGACGTGAGCTATCAGAAATTATGAGACAATCGTGCTGCTGGGGGTCCTAACTTCAAAGATAAATTCATTTTTAATGTTATTTAAGATATTTTTTTAGATACGTAACTATCTTACTAATTTTCCTAAATATGAATCACACAAATACCTTTTATTTAAGCTTTCAACTAAAGAAGACGTAAAAAAGGAACTGCCTTGGATTCTACGTCCTTTTTTCAGCAGTACAATATGTAGGCTGTAGATCGCTTAAAATTTGTGGTTGACCTGGTCGTAGTGCTCCAAAAAGCTTCAAATCAGTGATATAGTAATCCAAAGTTATAATCTCTAATTAATGTATATCAAAATCGCTAACTCGTTGTAGTAAATGGCAATGTGAAGTTTTATGACTGGACACATTTGTTTGTAATACATTGCTGGTTCGATTTATGTTGTTAGAAAGTAACAATAAAATTATTTTCCATTATAACAAATTGAAACCATCTAGAATTGATTACTGGTTACTTAAAGGGATTGTATTTTAAATTTTTACTCCTATTACAGGCCCTAGGTAATAATTGTTCCTTGTACAGGCCACACCCCGTATAACTTTGATTGAGTGTCTATAGATAGAATTATAAACTGGGCGCTTATTTTTTTCTATTTATCAGCAATTAATTAGAGAAGTCACCACATTTGACCCTAGATAAGCAATGAAGAAGAAAAATAAAATACACTACTCTTATCCAAGCTCTTTCTCTTATGTAAAGTCATAGTCTACACTTTACTATGTTACCACTTACTACTTTATGTATCCACTTTACAAAACACGTGTGTAAGTGTTTGACAATAAAAAAATACTTTTTGAAAGAAAGTCAGAATATATGTATATTAGTCACGATCACGAATCGTCACCCTAAGCTTTTTTAAAGTCGAGTAACCTAACTGGGTATTTACTAAATCTAAATATTTAAACTTAGTCACACACAGGAATGAGGGGTTAAAACTACAAAAAGCATTAAATAACCAGGATCGTGGTGACTTTTAACTGTTTTTTTCCTTGAAAAATCATGAATCAAACCATGTATTACATTGTAAAGAAATTAATTTTCTACTCATGCACGTGCTAATCAAGCTGGGCATAATCAGGCTAATGTTTTAATGTAAAAAATGCAGTCCTGTGTAATAAGTGAAGCATTGCGAGCGAAGATAGACTGTGGTGGGCAGGGCAAAAAATTTACTGACGTGATAGGTCAGAGTCTTTTAACCTAACCTCGTTTTAAGGCCATTGTGTTTTGTTTAAATATCTAGGATTCTTCTGTCCCGTCTCGATTAAATACACGGTCTAATAAATAACCGAATTAAATGAAACAAACGTTCTTTTGAGTTCAAAAGAACGTTTGTTTCATTTAATTCGGTTGTTTGTTTCATTTAATTTAATTTGAACAGAAGTAAGTGAGAAAGTGAAGGAGTTCCTTCACTTTCTCACTTACTTCTGTTCAAATTAAAATAGATTGTATCTTGTGGGGATAAAACCTATTTTAATTTGAATAAGGTTGAAGTATCCGTATTTATGTTCTAGGAAAATCAAAAATAAATATATTAATACGAGTATTCTATGCTATAAAGGAGGTTTATGTACATTTGTTTTACCTACGTGCGAATCAAGTTCTTTTTTCTTTTATTTTCTTAACTTTATATAAATAACGACAATTTCTGTTTGCTATTGACAGAGCTCAATTAAAATAAGTAAGAGTGTAAAACGTTTTTTCTGTAATCCAATAGCTCCTTGTAGAGAAACTGGGATGCTTTAAGTATCTCCATTACGATGCTTTGGTCTCTGACGTCGGCGGGTGGCTATCGCAGCCATAATTAAAAATTTAATTCAATTAGAATAATTGCTTTAGAACAGATGCAACCACATCAGTGATGCATACAAATGAAGGTTTTACGAATCACGAGTATTTTGCAGGAGGTAGTTATATATAATATACTGAATTACATTAACGTAAAATCTGATGCTACGAGACCTTATTTATCTATTCAGTGGTTACGATGTTATTTGAATCCAGGGTGTCAATTCTCATGCAGTTAATACGAATAAAATTTACCGACCGAATTTTCTTTGTCAAAGAAAAAATGTTTATTTCACAATTGTGACTTACAATTTCCATGCATTGCAATGTGGATATATAACTTGGTTTTTAAGGTGAAACGGTTAAACTCGCAATCGAATTACCACACGAAAAAAGTTCCGAGAGTCGCTTAGTTTCACCATTGATAAAGTAGTGTCAGTAACACTATTTATAACTCAAGAACGACTCAACTTATTTGGCTGAAAATCTGTGTGTAGGTAACTTGGATCCAGGAGATGGACATATGATACTTTTTATTTTTAAACGGGCTGGGGCGAATCGCAGTTCGCTGGGACCGCAAGTTTGGAGTTAAAGCTCTCTTAGTTCACTCTAAGTACCGCGTTTGTATCTAAATATTAGCACGAGTAGGTACTTACGATATATTTTATCATCTGCGTCTTCTTTGCCTAAGCTTCATTAATTACAGTGAAAAAGCTCTTTTTTAAGTGTCCTTCTTTAGGACTAAATAAGCTCGTTGCATCGATAAGTCGCAGACATCAATTGATTTTCTTAATTGGCTTTAACCGATCCGTGGCAGAATGCTACAAGCGTGTTTATATTTAGCTGTCCAAACAAAACATTAAAAACTGAAACGAAAGGGTATCGATTTTGTTGCATTTGCGAACCGAAATATCGATGGAGAATCCGTTTTAGTTACTAACCTTGAACTTGAAACAGTGCTTTTCTTATGGTAACGTTCCTAAATAAGAACCGTGCTAACTTTCCTTTATTTTGTTTCATGATACTTAACACTTTCCGGGACAGTGAACGCCTACAGGCGTTAAAACAAAGACACATCTATCGTGTCTGGAATAGTGTCCCGGAACGTGTTAAATTGATCAACATTATTTACCTAATATAAACTGTAAGCAGATTAGTATTAATTTACAAAACATCTGTAACCCTCAAAAGCACCTGTTCAAAATTCTATATTTATTAAAATTAAGTAAACGCTAAAACTAATAAAGTCTGTGGTCACCCTAAAAATGCGATACAAACTTACTTAACAGTATCTATCTATATGGCCAAATGAACTTAATACAAGTTGAAGGTCGATTTAACATAACTTTGCCTTAGGATATATTTTTAGGTTCCTACCTACGACTTTGAGATAAGATAAGACGGCCTCGGCTTAACCAAACATCCCTTGGATTGTATTAGAGTTTTAATCAGACAGCTTTCTGCATATACACTTACAGATAGGGATCAAGGACACGTAATATATTTGTTAGGATGTTAAAATTGCTTAATGCAAAGTTCATTACGTCGTTAGTTTTGAAACAGCCTTGGCCTCATTCATCAGGTGAAATGCATGCCTTGTGCAGTTTTGGTATACACGTGAATGAAAACAGATATCAATACCTACTTGCACTGTGGTCTTTCTTCTCAGATTTCGAACAAATTAATTAATTATTACATTAATTAAAGTAAATACTTAGCTACACTACCTACTATTAACTGGACTAACTAGGTTATCTTCTTATTTTAAAGTCGTGTTACTTACCATATACCTCGAGAACTGGACCGATTTTCATGGTTTTTACTTTTTTGTATTTGTCCTGGGCTCGATTAGAATAGTATGCATGAAACGGGGTCAAAGCGGGACCGGAACAGGGCGAAACGAAGGCCGCTAGTACCTACACCATAATTTTTAATCATTGATTGATAATAAGTCAATGTTTCCAGCTAGTGGACTTCCTAGGATTTTCTCTATTATTTAACTTACGACTAATCTGTTTCTGGTTTTCTAATAATTGAAAGATCTAATAAGTAGTAAATCAAACCATTTATTAAGTATAGCCAATGATTAGCGTACGTAGCCTCATACATAAATAAGCTGAAGCCAGTGCGTTGTTATTACTGCGTACAAAGAAGCTATGCCAAGCAAAAAATGTATCGTACATACGGCGACTTGGGGGGTAGAATTGCTCGCGTCCGTAGGACTTACCACCTTCTCCTAGGCCCACCCTACACGTGCCCCCCGGGTGGTGCTAAATGAGCAATGACAACGCCGAGCAACAGGCGGCGGTTGAAATAACCTGTATCTAGGTTATCACGAACCTTGGGAGACTAAATCCTCTCTAAAAAAGTGACGACTGTGCCTTGGGAAAGCACCGTTAGTATGTTCCCACCTACCTCTATGAAATATGAAAGAAAGCGAAGATATTTTGTCATGCCCCCCGGCTGACCCCCGGCGCTTGCAGGTACCCGGGCCTGCAACTGTGAAATATGTTACCGGAGACTGCGCAGGAGCGAGCGACCAGGCCTCTGTGACAGGTAATGCTACTGGAAGCAATCAAAGTAAAAAATACATACAACAGGCTTTTCACCCCGGCCTATTTACGCAACGAACTAGATCCTTCTCACAGGGGAGTCCAGCACGTGAAAAGGAAAATCTGCCTCTCTCGGACTCACCATCAGAGCGTAACTCTACCAGCAGTGACTGCCAGCCTTCATGGCAAAGAGCACCAACACAACGCAACCACAAACGAAAAGGAGAAAGAAACAGCCCACCAAACTCAAAACGACACATTAGTACACAAGGCACAAGTACCACAAACAGATTTAGTGGTCTCCCAATAGACCTAACTGATGAAGAACCAATAGAAAGCCAGGCTGCTCCACCTAAAAAAATTCATAAACCGCCACCAATAATCCTCTACGGCATAGATAATCTTTCGAGTCTAACACAACTATTAGACAAAAGTGTACCGAGTGGAACTTACTCATACAAGATTATTAACAGGGATCAACTGAGGATCGTCACACAGTCCACTGAAATATACAAAGACCTTATAGAGCACATTCGAAATAATGGCCTAATTGGTCACACCTTTACACCGAAAGAGAAGAAGTGCTACAGAATAGTAGTTAAAAACCTGCACCATACTACACCAACAGCAGCTATTATCGAAGAAATAGAAAGGACTGGCAACAAAGTCAGAGGAGAAATAGTATGTGCCATATCCAAAAAAAACAAGAAACCATTAAACATGTTCTTCGTGAATGTAGAACCCAGCCCCAACAACTCTGACCTAAAAAACATACAATTCATCTACCACACAAGAGTTAAGATCGAGGATCCCCGGAAATCTAACGACATACCCCAGTGCGCCCGTTGCCAGCAGTACGGACATACCAAGAACAACTGCATGCGCCCATATCGATGCGTTAAATGCGCAGAAGGGCACAAGACTACCGATTGTCCTAAAAAGGATAGGAATACTCCGGCAACCTGTGCACTCTGTTTCGGCAACCATCCAGCAAACTATAAGGGATGTCAAGTATATAAAGAAATACGAGCACGTAAAATGAACCAACTTACAAACCGCAAAACACTACGACCATCTCAAAAGTTGCCCATTCCACAACAACACGAATTTCCACCACTCAAAAGCACAAAAAACCAGTGTGATGAAAACAAACCAGATTATAGCTCGACACACGACGCCAAAAAGAGAAAGGCATACTCTACAGCTACTCGACGCCAGGAAAGAAAAACAGAGGATGCACATCCCCAGCCAACAAGTTCACTCGAACAAATTATTATTAAACAATCTGAAAAAATTGATATATTAATACAGCAAATGGGCACCCTACTAGGATTGCTCACGACACTCATAGCCCGGCAGCAAAAATGAAAGTTCTACGAATTGCCACGTGGAACATCAATGGCCTTGCGTCTAACAAATTGGAAGTGGAAGTATTCCTAAGTCAAAATAAGATTGATATCCTATTAATCTCAGAGAGCCACCTAACTAAGGAAAGAAAAATTACGATAAATGGATATAATGTGTACTATGCTAGCCACCCCGATGGCACGTCGCACGGCGGAGCTGCAATAATAATAAGGGAAAGTATAAAACAACACTTGGTCTTCAATCTCCAACACCCATACCTCCAAGCTGTGGCAGTCGCAGTAGATGACTGGCAAGGAACACTTGACGTTGCTGCTGTGTACTGCCCACCTCCACATAACATCCAGGAACACATGTTTACTGATTTATTCTGCAAACTTGGACGAAGATTCATCAGCGGTGGTGACTGGAACGCCAAACATATTTTCTGGGGTTCAAGACTAACTACCACACGAGGTCGAGAACTGAAGAAAGCAGTAGATATAAATTCTCTCACGGTACTTTCTACTGGAGAACCAACCCACTGGCCTACTGATCCTAAAAAAACTCCTGATCTTATTGACTTCTTCATCTCAAGGGGAACGTCAGAGCTCTACACTAAGATAGAGTCCTGCCTGGATGGAACGTCTGATCATACTCCCATAATCTGTACACTGAGCACCACTGTCATCTGGAGACAACCACCTGATACCCTATACAACAATAAGACCGACTGGGAATCCTTCCGCCACTATTTAGACAAAAACATAAATTTGTCAATTAGACTCAAAACGGAAGAAGATATTGAGAGCGCCACACAGTACGTCACTAACTTAATCCAAACGGCAGCATGGTTATCTACACCACATTTTGATCGCAAAACACAAACACAAGATGTGTCTACAGAAATAAAAAAAATGATAGCTAAAAAGAGAAAGCTAAGACGCCAGTGGCATACAAGTAGAAACCACTCGGACAAAAGAGCACTCAACAAAGCGCAGAAAGAATTAAAACAGATGCTTAGAGACAATGAAGACAAAACCCTTCAGGATAAGCTAATAACATTGTCACCACATAAAGCTGATGACTACTCGCTTTGGAAGGTAACAAAGAATCTAAAAAGACCAAAAGAGTATATACCCCCTCTTAGACGACCAAATGGCTATTGGGCCAGGAAGCCTACAGAAAAAGCGGAGTTATTTGCGGAGTTTCTTAAAGAATCCTTTAAACCAAATGATCCTGATCCTATGTACCCAGAGGAAGAAATCGATAAAGTGTTGATGACTGATCAACAAATGTCGCTCCCATTGAATTTGGTAACACCGGGAGAGATCAGAAAACACATAATGAAATTAAAATCTAAGAAAGCCCCGGGATTCGATCTAATAACTACCGAAATATTAAAGCAGCTACCAAAAAAAGGAATAGTACTCCTTACGATACTATTTAATTCAATTCTGAGACTACAGTACTACCCATTACTCTGGAAAATATCGGTTATAACCATGGTCGCCAAACCTGGAAAGCCTCAAACAGAAGTAAGTTCGTATAGACCCATAAGCTTGCTCCCTGCTATCTCAAAACTGTTTGAAAAACTGCTCCTCCAAAGACTCCTACCAATATTGGAGGAACAAAACATAGTGCCGAGTCATCAGTTTGGATTCCGCGAGAACCATGGCACTATAGAGCAGATCCACAGAGTGGCGCACACTATCCGCCAAACCCTTGAAAGAAAGGAGTTTTGTTCTGCTGCGTTCTTGGATGTACAACAGGCGTTTGATCGGGTGTGGCACAAGGGTCTCCTATGTAAATTAAAGCTGTGCCTACCAAGCACCGGCTACATGCTTCTAAAATCTTATCTCCAGGATCGCATGTTCCAAGTCAGAGTCGGAGAAAGCCTGTCACCTATATGTAACATAGAAGCTGGAGTTCCCCAGGGATCTGTGCTGGGCCCAGTCTTGTATACAATATACACTTCAGACCTACCTACTTCAGATGAAACGGTAATCGCTACCTATGCTGATGATACGGCTCTACTCTCAAGCCACAAAGACCCAAATATAGCCTCCATGAAACTACAGAAACATATGAACAAAATTGGAACTTGGCTTAAAAAGTGGAGAATTAAGGCAAGTGCGACTAAATCCACACATGTAACTTTTACTCTAAAAAGAGGAGACTGTCCACCTGTAAAGTTGGATGGAGCGATCTTGCCCCACCAGGCGGCAGTCAGATATTTGGGTATGCATCTTGACAGAAAACTTACGTGGAAAGATCATATTAAAGCCAAAAGGGACCAGGCAAACAAGAAACTAAGAGACATGTACTGGCTGATAGGAAGACAATCGTCACTTAAATTGGAAAACAAGATCCTAATCTACAAAAGTATAATCAAGCCAGTCTGGGCATATGGTATAGAGCTTTGGGGATCGGCAAGCCACTCCAATATCGAAATCCTCCAACGCTTCCAGAGTAACGCATTGAAAACCATCGCTTGCGCTCCATGGTTCACAAAAAATACTGAAGTTCACGAATATCTGGAAATGCCTACTGTCAAAGAACAGATAGAAAAGTCTTGTAAAACCTACAAACAAAGATTGGAACTCCATAGAAATTGCTTGGCAAGGTCTCTCATGAATACGGACAAAAATGTATTCCGTCTGAAAAGGTCAAGACTAGGTTCAATCTGAGATTGAAGCTACATTATTATATGAGATGTCGCATCATAGGACGTGATTTATCTCCAAAAATAAAAAATAAAATCCATCACATTTAATTAAAGCTGTCTGGCTGATCGTAAATAGTAAAAAAAAAAAAAAAAAAAAAAAAAAACATACGGCGACTAGGTTGTGACGTATTCTTTGAAATTTGAATTTTTAATATATAACCGTTTGTATGAGTTGATGACAAGTGGCGTCAATTCATGAAGCACGAAATCTGTTCGTGGTGTCAGTTCCATACTAGTAGTTCAAGTAGCAGTAGTAGTAGTAGTAGTAGAGTGCCCCAGTAGGTCTATTTGCAAAAATAAACGACTTGTATGACTTTTAGTTCAATGACTATACAGCACGTTTAAAAGTTAAACTAGCCCTTTCGCGAGCACGCAGCGTGACGTTGAAGTAACCAGGTTTATCCAAAGCGGGGGACCTAAACTACCAGCACATACATAATACTCAAACTACACTGATGCAAACTGATTGATAACATCCTAAAAAAAAAAGATTTGGTCTACTTCATGTAAGTAATTACAGCAAAATCATGAACTGGCCCGTTGATCATGATGATAAAATTTAGGCTCTTTGTCGGTGGAGTTTTTTCCAAAACTCCTAAATAGGGAAGATAGTGTGGTGGCTTCCCTCTTGCCTTCCACAACTGACATTCAAACTTAATTGCTTCCTTTAAGGACATAACTCAGGATTTAACATTGTAGGTAGGAGTACATAAAGCTGTTTACCTAATCTACCACCCCACGTGTGTCTGTTGAAAGGGAGCTTTAAATCATCTGCCATCCATAATTTCGATAGTAGATGCAAAGAAACCCTTACTTTTGTATTCCTTTTAAAAACTCGTCTGGACTTCGCCTTTATGATTTATAGCACGCTTTTAAATGCTAATTAATACATATAACACGTTTTATAGCCGCCCGAATCGTTGGGGAGATCCTAAAGTTCTTGCATAAAGAAAGGGTTGGTAAAAATAAAGCAAATATATTCTGAGAGAGTTTTATATTCAAAAAACCTCGTACGTGATCACGGCGGTCACGTTGGTATTAGCACCCTAATAAAAGATAAAGTTATCTTAAAGCAAACCAAGATGTTTCTTATTTTTGTGAATGCGAAGTATAATTAAGATACACCGAATTTACGAGTTTTTTGACCCACCAAATAGTCTTTGTTCTTAAAACCAACAGACTTGAAACGGTCATAATAAGACTTCTCAGATAACCTCTCTAACTTTTGGTAGAATTCTGGTACTTTCTTAGATATGAATATGGTTATTTTAAGTACAAATACCTAGCTAAACTGAACTCTAGACAATGTGGGTTAACCTAGTTGCTAATTGATTTCAAATTTTATTATTTGCCCATCCATTTTATCATTTTATCCATGGATTAAGGGCAATTAACCTTTTCTTGATCTAATCACGTCGTATGACGTAGGTATAATATGATATCCTTCCTATTTATATTCAACAGAGAAAGGATTTTTATCAGATTCAACTACGTCATAGCCTGTTTTTATTCTAAGTACATTGCAGTGGACAATCCAATGTTGAAGGCAAATACTTGACATTGGATAAGAAAGAAGTCCTTGCTACTTTTCTAGCTGATATCGCAAATGTTTACTCACAGATACTAGCTGCAAAATAACAAACAATAATCCACAATTGTTTGTATTATTATTATAGATGTATTTATGTTTAATAATGAGTCTGTGATAATGAAAATCAACCTTTGCCAAATATATCAGTAAAGGTTTGCTATATCTTATCCTATCAAAATTTTATTTAAATGCAACAATGAGTCATGGACAATTGGACAGTGGGTTACCGTCAAATTAGGTTAGGTATTATAAGTAAATGTAAAAAAAAGTAAGTAAGTAAGCTTTGAAATTTCAAACCATAATAATATGTTTTATTTTAATTATGGATTATCGATAATTACGCCTTGTTTTCGTAATAAAAACTAACTTTCTAAGCTCGTTATTCGGTAATGTGGATGAAGGAGCGATTTTTTCAAAATAAGTATGTAATTTTAAGTACTTTACATTGCATTAAAATGATAAACGACTCGAATAAGGGCACACCGAGGCCTACAGAGTTGCAAAACCCTGCTACAGCGCTTGTAACATAATCGCTGCTCCCATCAAGTTAGAATTACAGACACATTTAATTCGTCTCGTTGTAATTGGTAGTACGTGACATCGTCTGGAGTCGGCCGACACAGCTGGCGAAAGAAATCGATCTGACAATAAGCGCAAAACGTGAAGGTCGGCAAGATTGCAGCCGGCGCAGCGTCCTTGATCGTGCCAATGAATTTGGTCGTGTGCAGACTGCACTTTATTTCTTTTTAACTGGCTCAAAAATGGCCGTTATTATAATTCTGACGCGTAGTCTGGTTGAGCTTTTCTACGAATCCAAGATAAAGAGCTTTCAGCGCTGATTTTAGAGCTTTTTACGCGGTTTTAGGGCTTTATGATTGTTTTGTGGGTGGAAATTGATCTTGAAAATGCTGAATAAATATTATCTTAGATAAATCAAAATTTGGAAAAGCATATAGTACGTAATGAAGCAGAAAAGATAAACTAACGCAAGCGCAATACAGTGCTAAGACCATCCAACAAATTACCACTTTCGCATGATACAAACGGAAATTATAGGAAATTATAGTCTGCAAAGTTTCTGAATGAAGTGTGTGTTAATGACACTCGCAGTAAGTAGCGAGTGTCGTGTGTGCAGTTTGTGCTCTTCCGCGTTTATCGAGGCCAGTTCAAGGGTTCATCGGCATCGGGTTGTCCTTAGGGGCATCGCCACGTGTGGCCACGAAAGCCCTTAATTTATCATGTGTAAGTTACTGCGTTTGTTTCAAGCGCTGAACTTGGGTATGGAAAAGGGTAGAGAAAATCAAAGTACTGAAGCACTTAGACCTTCCTTGCTTAGGTCTAATACATGCGTAACATTGGACTATTTATTGAACATGAGCCTCGAATAAAGAGTATAGGTTAGGATTTAAAACTATTCAAAAGCGTAACCATCCAAACTTTTTACTAATAATAAAAAATAAAATTTTCGTAGATATTTAGGCTCCTTTTCATGATTTACCAACCTAGTACTAGCCTACATAGTATACCTACTATGTAGGCAGTATATAGTACCCTATATACCTGTATTTTTTACACTAAGGAAGTTTAGACTTCATCTTAACTTCGAAGCAGCTGATGACACGTGAGCTTTCATCAACAACATTTCTTGATAATGCACGCTTTATTGCAGTTTGATGCAATAATCATTTCATTTTTATCGAAGCGTCTGTCAAAGTTACGTAAACAATACATCAAGGGTGCTAAAACCTTATTAATTTTACTGAAACAAATTGTTACAGATTATTTCAGTCACTGAATAATACCTACAAAAACATAACTAAAATTTCTGAATTTTCATTGAGAATACTGTCCTAAGTTTCAACACCCACAACAAAAACAGTACAATGTAAGTATGTATTTAGCCCTAGCAACCGTGCTACGATATCATATTTCCACCAACCCTTGTCAACTTTATATGAAAAATTCGCAGCCAAGAACTCTTTGAGGTACAGACGTGTAGTGTAGATGTTATTATATTTTATATCGAACAGGAGCCCTATTTTTGAATCACTTGCGTCAAGATGGCGTGTGATATTCAATGTTTAAAGTCGAATTTTGGAATGAAAACCAGTTGTAATCTACACAAAAAGGATTTGAAAAATCATTGCTCAATTTTGTGAGTACTCAATCAATACTCATGTCTAGATTTTGAGTGATTTCCGTTGAATTTTAATGTGTTGTCGAACGAAAATCACACGCCATATCCAAGCGAGTGATTCAAAAATAGGGGCCCAGACACGCCGGCTTCCCTCGTCGGTCGATTCGTTTTGCTCCTCCGAAGGTCGCCCAGTCTGGCCCTTGGATTTGTGTCACTACCAACATTAAGTGTGCATCCTTACTCAGCTTATTAGATTATCACGGCTTGCAACTTCGTGTAAGACGGTAATTCTGGAGATAACATAGGGTCTGTATTAATGAATCCCATTTTATGACTCGTGCATAGGTAAACTAAGTATGTGTGCAGTGAGTAGGTATTAGGTATTGATTTAATTTTTATTTTTCTAATTATAAACCACAAACTTAACAAAATTCCGTAGCAATTAACAATAAACTTTTTTATTTAAGTCGAATGCCTTTTAAGCAATTTATATATTATACATTAATTAGGATACATCCTGAATTCGTTGCGTCAGAAAATAAAATATTATTAAAACTTTTTCAAAGCGCACATCATCATAAACTCGTAGTTCGTAGACGCGTATTTTTTGTCGTAGTCACACGCGGCTACGAAAAAAGCTGCTCGTATATTGTACTTCGATTCGGTCAAGCTCGCTAGTTCAGTTAGCAACACTCGTTACATGTAATCTCCATTTATCAGCATCATCTTAATTCAAACTTGGAACAAATAAATGAATTATGCGCTCGCGTGCATTGTTATTCGTGTGAATATCGGGTCTAATCTGGAGCATCCAATACTCTTTACTCTCATGATCAGCTCGCACGGTATTACGTTGATTGCAAGCGCAATATATTAAACATTCCTCACACACACACGCTTTTTACAGAACACATAAATATCTCAGTTGAGAAATTGTTTTTTTAGATAGAAAATTATAAAATTAACTATTACAATGTAATTTTATAAACACGTCACGCGATGTGGTTACGTAAAGCATAAACTAGAACGCTTTCATTGAAGCGTAGAAAGAAGCATTGCTCACTTTTCAAACCTTTTGAGTAAACTAATAAAGTGCCAAAGCGAGTAAAGTACCAAATTTACATTATCAGAACAAAACATGGATAAATATTGCGGTTCTACTACCTTAGCGAAACGAAACGTTAAATACGTAAGTTTCAATAGTAATAAACTAAAAAATATTTATCTGCGCATCTAATCGTAGTAACAAAAAGGTCTGTCCTTGATTCAGGTTCAAGGCAAACGGCTCACATGCGGCGCGCACCATCGGAGTACATACAAAAAGACCTTCGAAATGTTTTTTTAAACAGCTCTACCATAGTGAACGTGCTCGGCTAAACACCAGGAAGGTTTACGACCGGCTGAGCCAATCAATTATCATACAAATGGGGTAGTTTCAAACAACCTGTCGGCGACACACGAAATTTTTATGTCCACCGAACCTGGGTAATAAAAATGTTTGCATCGGTTTCTGTCGGTCTCGCGCTCCGTCGTTTGTTACTCGCACCAATAGCAAACAGTTCACACATTTTTCTATTTATAGTTTAACTGTCAGGCTGCATCAGTTGTTTAGGTACCATAAAAGGCTCACACCGATCTGGTTTAATAGTATATCCCGAGCTTCGTGCTTTGTTCGCGGTTTCCGAGACGTTTTCGTGTCATGGACTAAACGTCTTCGTTATCAGTTTCGATATTATTTAAAAGAGTCGAACGCTCGTGTTTGCTGAGGCAGCATGTATTTGATATCGCGGATGTAGGTCGACGAAAGTAAAGAAAAGTAAACACTGTTGCACCGAGCGTACGGAACTGAAGCTAAATTTTTGTTGAGTAATATGAGTCGATAGGCGTACTGCTGACCACTGTCATCCGGTTACATTCAGAACTATTTTACACGGCTGCTGACACGTGAACTAGAATTTGCTCCTTAGGTAACACGGCCACCCTCTTTCGCATAATACTTAAGAGACGACTACGCGCTGGTTAAACCTAATTATTTGAGTTGTATAACCTATTACCTCATAATAGTTAATAGGTAAATATTTTGTATGCGTGTAAAATAGTTTCTATGCCTTAACATTACTTTAGATCATCCCTTCCAAAAATTAATGACAACTCAAATAATTGTGAAGCTATTTGTAAAGAAGGACTAAGTACTTCTCTACTAAACTTTTATTTCATAATGTTTAATACGATTTTTCAAAAAATAAAACAAGAATTTTATAGAGTTTTATTTACAAAACGCTGAATACGTATTTATTAGCACATGATAGACATTGTAGCGAACTAGTCCGCTGGAGATATCGATCATTTCGCTCAACCATATTCTTAGACCTACTAATATCGTTTAATCGTCGATCGCAATTATTCTTAATTATTTATCGGGCAAAAAATTAACCTTGAATCAGAGGCAGGAGTTAGCGACCGTTTGAATATTAATTCATCGCGATGAGTGAACAAATACTAAATATTCAACGACGCGAGCAAGCGGTGCGCGATCGCATTGCCGCGCCTACCGACATGCGTGATTTGCCTTTTTGGACTTATTTAAATCTGTAACACCGGCAGAGCATGATATTTGCGGATTATTTAAAAAAAGTGTATCAAAGTTATGATAACAAGATCATTATTGACTCTGTCTTTGATTGAGAGTTTGTGGCTTGTGCGTTTGCGTTCACGATTTAGTCATAAGTACATTGGATAGTACTTACCATGTCGAGGAATAGATACCTGATTTATGATGCCCATAAGTATACCCTTTAAATTTGTATTAATTTTGTTTAATGTAAATAAAAGTTACACCAAAAAAAGTTTATTAAAGCGCTATCGGAGCTCTACTTCTCCAAAATCAAACTGAAATAGAAATCACTAGCAATCGCTTAAAATATCGTCAATTTTGTTGTAAGGCTACCAAGGCGCTAAAAACCTTGGCCATCTTGCCGGATAGTTACCAAGTGCCGAAGAGAGGAAGGAAAGCAGCAAGGAAAACACTACAAGGGAGCGCTGCAGCGTCAATCCTCAAACCATCGATCGGCAAACATCGATGTTTGCAGAAGCGCAAAGCTTTTCTAAGTTCAAACTTAGCCAATTTCTGTCCTATTAGCGTTCAATTAGTGGAAAAAATACACATACGATCTCTAACAACGCTAACTGTCTCACTCACAAATGTTTTTTTTTTTCTTAAAAGAGACGCTTTTGCTGAAAAAGTTTATATTTAGACCATACCTACATCTTAAGCTTAAAGTTAAACTAGAACTAGGTAATTAAGTAGTAAATATGCAAAATTACCTACTTAAATCAATAAAGTGCAACATTACTACAAGCAACACGCACTGGTCTACAAAAACAAACAGAATCGTAACTATCCTTAAGTAAAGTTTTATAACCCCGCGATCGCGTTGCCAGAACGCGTGAGCGTTTTAATTTGTCCACTAAAAGCCGGCATTTATCTTAATTAATTAATATATTAAAAAACACTAAACACAACTCTTCCAAAACACGCAATCTTACTCAAGTCTAGCGCTTCGCAATTCACAAGAAAAAATTCTGAATAATGTATATTTTCCACTTGCTGCAGTAACTTCAGACACTTTACGCTTTAGCTCCAATTTTGTATGCGGATGTTCATTTTAAAAAAGTCTTCAAGTAAACTCAACACTTAACCATATTTTTTACTTTCCATAATTACACATCGCATAAACTTTTTGTTTACGTGGAAAAAGATTTTAAGATGCCGGCAAGTTTGAAATTTAACAAACCCACAAATACGAAGAAATACATAAACCTAGCTCAATTAAATAAGAAATAAAAACTGCACCGTACTAAAAAGTATAAACTAATTTACAAAAATAATAAGTAACTTACGTTAGTAAAAAATTGAACTTACCCAAAAGCTTTCCATGTAATGTGAAAAAAGGAAAACTCCCGGAAGGGACATGGTTGCCAGCTAAAGATCAGGAGAAGACTGGCGGAGGGTACACGTCTTGCTTTTTATTTATACAATTTTTGTTTACTAACATCACACAGGAATTTCTTTATCTCGATAGGCGGGTCCGAAAAGATAGACGAGAGGCAAGCAGACTGGCGGCGCGCGGGCCTGTAGCCTGGCGACTGAAGCCGCCGGCCTGTAGCGCCCCTATATACCTACATACTTCTTGCTTTGCCCGAACGTTTCACGCTCTACATCCAAGAACTAATAACTATGGATCTTGGATATCGAACAGTAAGTATTCATGCCCACATATGACTAGATTACTTTGTCCGACTTTCTTCCACGCAATGCTTGCTATGATTGACTTGATAGATAGAGCCCTCAAAGGGCCCGATTGTGAAAACCATTTATGAAATTAGATCAAGGCTGCCGTATTTGGTGCAATGTAGGGTCAATGCAATACTGTCCCACAATTTGAGATGGCAGCTGGAATTCATTTTATGCGCCCGATCTATCAATCAAGAATTTGGTGACGCAACATCAAACATCATAGCTGGAACCTAAAACGTCATAAGCGAGCACACTTACAGTTAGATATTTTGTAGCAGACAAAGTGACTAAATACTTCTGAACAGTTAAAATATCAATAAGTTCCATGCGCTGCAAGCTACCATTACCTTGGGGCGCCCAAGATATCGCTGGAAGGATGAAGTCGCCAAAAAACCTGAAAGAGCTAGAAGTGTCCGACTGTTGGCACAGAATAGAGAAGAATGAATGGCTCACTATTATGTCGGAGGCCAAGATCCTCTTCGGGTCGCTGAGCCAGCACAGTAAGTAAGTAAGGTTCTAGGGCGTGGCGATGCCGCACCGGTAAACGGTAGGTAGGGTAGGCACCAATAAGAGCTTAGGAACCAACGTTCCAAAATTACAGTTTTATCTTGATATGGACCGCAAAAAAACCAGTAGTGAAATCAAATAATCCTCATCTAAAGTTAGTCATTTTATGAAAAAAAAAAAATATTAATATAATTGCACTGTGCGGCAACAAAACATACTACAGCAGTGCGCTCACTATGCCATCATGCCCGTCCATCAGTAGTGCCGCGGCGCGCGGCGTTTTTGGATTAACGGGGAAAAATCTTTATATTTCGCTTATGACAGTCACTTAAAACATTGATCCCAAAACGTTATTTATTATTTCGTATACAATCCAGTTTTGCTTGAAAACTAATACCCTCTTGCAGCCAAAGTCTGCCAGCCGCTTTTCGGCCAACAGATTCAGACTAGGTACCTATAAAACATGCCTTGTAAAAAAAGATAGTGTCAGTCTTGACATTATTTGACACTGAGGCTGACAGGCCAGCTGTTTTCTTCGCGCCGCGGTGTACGTAAATTGTGTGCAAAGTATGAAAACACGGCAAATAACTGTTAAAACTTAGGAAATTGAGTCAAAAACGCAACAATAATGCAGTATAAAAAAGTAACTCACGTTTTATTTGACCTAGATGGTCTACTTCTAGGTAAGGTTTGGTTAGAAAAGTGTTGATTGGGAGCGTTAATGGTATGTACATATTTATTGCGTAATCGGCTAGTTTTAAAAAATTTTATGTATAAAATCTTTCAGATTCTGAGATATTATACACAAAAGCGTTCACTACGGTCTGCGCACAGTTTGGGAAAGAATTCACTTGGGAAATCAAGGCCAGTTTACTCGGCTTTCAAGGCCATGAGTGTGCGGAAAAAATCATCAAGACCTTGGACCTGCCTCTTACAAAAGAAGAATTTATGAAGGAATGTAACAAACTTTATGAGGTACTGTTCCCTGGTGTGCAGCTTATGCCAGGTAAAATAATTTGTATATTTTTTTTGTTTTTTTTTTCTGAAATGTGACTGTTCATTCATTAATTTAATTTTTATCTAACGATGATTTTAACTACACTAGTAGATTGACTTAAGTGCATAAAATAAAAATATAGTAAAAAATATTGATTTCAAATATAATATCTCGATTTTGGTTTGACATAAATTAATGATTTAAACTAACTTTGTAAACTTTCTTTCAGGAGCCCAAAAGTTGGTGAAGCATCTTCACACACATGGTGTGCCCATAGCGCTAGCAACTAGTTCAAGTAAAGAGAGTGTGGCACTTAAGATGCAGCATCACAGAGAAATGCTAGACTTATTCCACCACTTAACTATGGGGCAATCAGACCCAGAGGTAACAAAAGGAAAACCAGACCCAATCATCTTCCAAGTGTGTGCCTCTAGGTTTCCCGGGAAACCAAAACCTGAAGATGTGAGTCAAACATGTTGTAGAAGTATTAGTTCAACCCTAAAGAAAATAAAAACCAGAAAAAGAAAACTATTTTTATTTAGCTATAAAATTTGATTTCAGATTTCAGTAACAACAATTTGTGTTTGTTTCCTAACAACTTTCTAATTGACATATTAATATTATTAATTTCAACATGAGCATTACTTTCTCATACATACAGTAAAACTAATACATAATAATTCTAGATATTTTTACATTGCAGTGCTTAGTATTTGAAGACGCAGTAAATGGTGTGAAAGCGGCTAAGGCAGCTAATATGCAAGTGGTGGCTGTGCCTGATCCGCGAATAGATCTTGAACAGCTGAAGGAAGCTACATTAGTACTCAAGTCTTTGGAAGACTTTCAGCCTGAATTGTTTGGTCTACCTCCTTACAGTAATTAAATGGTAATAGGGGCATTTCACGTGAAGCGGGCAGCGAAAAAAGGGTCAGATCTCCGATTTCAGTCATATTCCCGTATGTTATACCTGTACATGCCCTCGGCACAGATACGAAATATTTTTGCATTTTCAAGCTTAGTTTTCAAAATATAGGCCTTTGAAGTTTTCAGAAATCGCGAGATATGCTCTACTTCAAATGCCATTATCAGTTGAAAAACGATAATTTTTAAATATTATTTTTAGTAAATTGAAAACTACATTTAATTAACCTTATTTTTCTCATTATTTGAATTCTGATTTTTTTATAAAATTGGTAAAAAAAAATAAGAAAATATTTTTTTTTTAGTTTTTTACGAAGTTCGCATTTTTTTATATTTTTTTTAGATCATGTAAAATATTGCTTATTTTATGCTGAAACTTCATGCCAAGTTCCATAGTGGGCGGCGCAGTCGTTTAGGAGCTACATGTATTATAATGCCGAAGCGCGGCCCACTATGGAACTTGGCATGAAGTTTCAGCATAAAATAAGCAATATTTTACATGATCTAAAAAAAATATAAAAAAATGCGAACTTCGTAAAAAACTAAAAAAAAATGTTTTCTTATTTTTTTAACCAATTTTATAAAATAAACAGAATTCAAATAATGAGGAAAATAAGGTTAATAAATGTAGTTTTCAATTTACCAAAAAAAATATTTAAAAATTATCGTTTTTCAACTGATAATGGCATTTGAAGTAGAGCATATCTCGCGATTTCTGAAAACTTCAAAGGCCTATATTTTGAAAACTAAGCTTGAAAATGCAAAAATATTTCGTATCTGTGCCGAGGGCATGTACAGGTATAACATTAGGGAATATAACTGAAATCGGAGATCTGACCCTTTTTTCGCTGCCCGCTTCACGTGCTGGGCAAAGGCCTAACCACAAATGTGAGGTAGTATGAGCCATACTCTACCACGCCGGCTCAGTGCAGATTGGCAGAGGGGTGTTTGCAAGGCGAGCAACCAACCTTGCTGTCAGATTTTATCAAGCCGCTCATAGGGCCTCTGACTAGACTTAATGACTAATATCAACCGATATTAGCCAGAAAAATGTATAGTAAATTAATAAGTACAATTTTACAGTATAGGTGGATTGTTACCTTTTAAGCACAATAGTATTTTATTTGTACAAACATTTTATTTTACTCTAACTATTCACTGACTGTCTGTGTACTTAATTATTTCTATTATTTAACAAACAGTCACAACAAAGTGTTTTATACTTATACAGTGTCCCTGGATAAAATACAATCCCTATATGAGGTGAAAGTAGACCTAAAATGATACATGGCATAAGGCATGTGATTTTTTGTTTTCATTTAATATTATAGCTTCTTTTAGAAATGAAATTCTCATTTTGTACTGGGTTTTTGTACCAACTTTTTGTACCTTTACAACAACATTCTTGATACCTCTATAACAACAACCAGTATGAATCTCCTAAACTGTTTTAAAGCTTTATTCTTATTTATTATGCAATACCTGCAATAATATTATGATTTGTACCAAAGTTTTATCACCAGTGTTTCTTAAATTAAGCCCAGTGTGTGGTGTTTCAACAAATAACATCTTAGCAACAAAATGTTGTGATAAAAGAGTACCTGAAAGCACAAATTAAATTTAACAGTACTTGTTAATATAATAAATAATCTAGTCAACACATTATAATGTGATGTTTCCATTGTTTGAAAATAAAGGTTGAGTGTTGTACATAAATGTGCTTGTTTTTAATTCTCTTTAATAAAGAAAGTATTATGAACTATAGTACCTAAACATAGGCATACTTATCTAGCATTCTAGTATGTGTGCTAATACTCCTCACATTTTGCACATACACACACATACACGGCACGCACGCACATACTCCTCAACAGATACTAGGTGCCATTATGATTACTTTGTCGAAAGATCCCTTATTTTTATGGAATGCTTTACTGGAAAGCCGGCAGCCCGAACAACTCCGGTCGGAAGTCAGCAACGGAATCGAGCACGAGGGTAGCTTCGGATGCGCGTGCGCGGTCGAGCCGCGGATCTGGCACCATCACGACTTGCATGCCCGCCGCGCGCGCCGCCCGAACTCCGTTCAGCGAGTCTTCGAACACCAAGCACTGGAATAATTTCAAATAAATCGCAAAAGCCTTTCTGAGCTAAAATGAGGAAATGATCACAATATTGTCATCACACTCACAATCATGTAATGAACTTACTTGGTTTAAGCTTAGATTCATCGTGTACTACTAAAACGTCTTACGCTGCACCGATGTAATATATTTTAAAAAAAACTATGTACTGTTATCTCATTTTAGGTGAACTATATGTATCCTAGATATAAGTTCTTATGAGAATAAAGTTCTTTAACCTTAATATTTAATAGAACGAGTCTTGACCATGGTCCTTCGAACCGGATAGATAGTCATGGAGGTTAATCAAAATCTCGGACGTCTTACCACTTTGTAAATACTATTACTAATCTATGCTTTATCAGCTTTGTTTTTCAATTCACCAAGTGACGTAAAAAGCATGCTTCAAGAAAATGACGTGTTTTAGTTTGTAAGGTGTTGGTATCGTCGGTACTTGTAACCTACATCTCTTAACGATATCAATGAACATCCGGCTCGAAGGACCATTCTAGGTAAAGACATTACCTTTTCTGGTGCTGGGTTATCAGGGAATTTCGAAGCAGCCACTAGAAATATATCCGGGTATGGTTTCCCCCTTTTGACTAGTGGATCCGATGAACCCCACGTTTTGTATGTAAGAAGATCAAATAACACTTGGTGATTAGCCACTTTCAGATCGTACGTCTCTTTGCTGCTGCTGGTTGCTAGACCGATTGGAATGTTGCTGTCGTGCAAATGGTGGATAAGTCGCTCTACCCCTGAATAACAAACTTTAGATTAGAATAAGTAAAAAAACCGGTTAAGTGCGTGTCGGACCCGCGCACTGAGGGTTCCGTGCCACCCTTAACTGAATTCAGGGTCCACTTACTTTCACTTAACGAAAACATCACAATATATTGCGACGGCAAAAGTAACTTTGTTTTTCATAGTTTTTGTATGAAAGACAAAGTTATATTTGCGGTTGATAAAAATGTGCAATATCCCAAAACTACTGGTTCGATCTCCTTCAAACCAATTTTCGTTGCAAGTTTTTGTTGAGATCTACATCATATATTTTTTTCAAAATTTTCACTTTTTTAGTTCAAAAGTTAGATGGGGGGGACGCCCATTATACCACTTTGGAAGCGTCTATATCTCAAACCTTACACTTTTAGAAAAAATGGTTTTAGAAACCTCAACATCATTTTAAAAGACCTATCCATAGACACCCCACACGCATAGGTTTGAGTAAAAAAATATTTTTAGGTTTTAGTTTCATGTATGGGAGCCCCCCTTAAATATTGTTTTTTATTACTTTTTGTATCTGAATCGGAAAGCGGTGAACAAAATACACCTACCTACCAAGTTTCAGCTATGTGATGCTTATAGTTTCAGAATAAAGTGGCTGTGACATACGGACGGACAGACAGACAGACAGACTTGACGAAACTATAAGGGTTCCGTTTTTTGCCATTCGGCTACGGAACCCTAAAAAGTAAAGTACCATTACACATTATTTAGATTACCTCGTATGGGGACTTGATTGAATCACGTGGCAAATAAAACAAAAGTAAGTACCTAGCAATTTTTTCGTGAATGATTTGGACATCCGTAAAGCTTTATTGTGCCGTAAATACCTTGAACATTGACTTGTCTTTCATGTATTAGAGGTGACTCAAAGGTTATCTGATACCTACTTCTATAAGAAAATTTTTGCCAAAATTATGAGTTACTTTCGTCACTTACCAGGCATAACTTTGCTATTGGGAAACAATTTTTCAAAAATAATCCTAGTTTCGCTTAAAAAATCTTCGACTGTCATCGGAAGATCTAGCTCCTTAATAATAGAACCTGCGAATTCTTTGCTTTGCTGTCCCATTATTTTGCTCTTTAGTTCAAATGTGAATGTTTTTCCAAATCTCGATGCCACCTCTTGAAAACCTATCGTGTAAAGCTCTTCCGTGTCTAAAATGTAACATAGTTGTATGGATGATTAATTAAATACATATTTACATGAATATTTATGTGAGCTAAAAACTTACTGAGTATTAATCCATCCATGTCGAATAAAACATGAGTCACAGGTTGATAACTCATATTTATAACAAACGTTAACCAAAATCCTAAAAATAAATGAACTGTTTTACTCAAAGGCGAAATAGCGGCGTGTAAACTCGTATTTCAGTAGTTTTGGCATTGCCGCAAGAATTCTAATGACTTCACACAAGGCTACGGAGTCAGATACATTACGTCAGCCCATCTGTTATCTACTTATCAGTGTATCAATAAGTGGGTATAAATACACTGAGCTAATTAACGGCGTATTTCCAAGAAGTCATGTCTCATTTTAGTTTATTATTTAAAACTTTATTGCAATAATAACAACTTGTACAATAATTAGCGGACTTAATGGAGATGCGTATTCTCTACCAGTCAAGCGCATCGGAGTACAAAAATTACTCGTTCACATAATCAAATTAAACGTAGTTCCTAATAGGCAGTGTGATATAATGCTAGCCAACAAAATGTAAAAAAAATACTGTGCATGTATTTTTTTATTTAATCAACTTTATTTAAAAAAAATGTTTAGAACTAGTTAGCATATACATAAATAATATTATCACATATTTGTATGGATTTTAAGAAACTGTATTTATTTTCACAAAAATGAGAAAATTTTACAGTAAGTATATACTTGTTGAATTAAACTTTACTAGTAAATGGAATGTCAACATATTTTACAGAATAATGTTTTTAAGTAGTAGCAGCACAGAATATATAATAGTACTACATGTAGCAGTCTATGTATGTACAAGTATTGAACAATATACTATCTATCTATACAATCTGTTTTACAAAATTACACACACTATGTCATGTTTATTGGTACTATAATAAGATTGCAATACCTGTACACAGATTTATGTACAAAAAATAAAATGAATGCACAAACTACTATACCAACCATTCAACAACACAATAAAGATTTATGTAATAGTTTTACAGAGCTTATTTTTAAAATGGGGGCAACCCAAATAGCTCTGGTTTGAATTCTTCCAAGCTTTTAAGAACTAAAGTGGCTTCTTTGGTCTGTTCCTCGCTGATTCTTGGGTCTGGCACCATCACCACCTGCATGCCGGCTGCCCGGGCCGCTTTCACACCATTTATGGCATCCTCAAACACCAGGCACTGAAAGTAAGTTCACATTAAATATCTGGATTGGAATGTTTGAATATCATATTTACACATAAACTATACATTTTTTACTATGTATTCATCAAAGTTTTTACATCAGCTACCAATTTACCAAATAAAAGGGTTTTATGACATTTTTATTGATTGGAAATACTTACATTGAAATTATCTGAGAATATTTTTAGGATTACATGAAAATTAGGGTGTTATACCTGCTCAGGTTTTGGATTGTCAGGAAACCTACTAGCTGCAATTAAGAAAATGTCTGGGTATGGTTTGCCTCTTTTCACTTCAGGATCTGAAGAGCCCATAGTTTTGTATAAGAACAGAGAAAATAATTCTTGGTGATGTTTATTCACTTTTAATTCATAACTCTCTTTACTAGAACTTGTAGCCAGTCCAATGGGAACATTTTTATTATGTAAATGCTTAATCAGCCGCTCTGCGCCTGAAATTGAATTTTTGCGAACTGAATTGTTATGGTGTGTCAGAAATGCATTTAAATAGGTCCTTTATGTGATTTATACCTACCAGGTAGAACTTGAGTGTCTGGAAATAGATTTTCAAATTGTTTTTTAGTTTCATCCATAAATTGTTCAACAGTCAGTGGCAGTTTCAGCTCAGAAATAATAGTTTTAGCAGTCTCGTGCGATTGTAAGCCCATTAATTTCAATTTAAGATCAAAACTGTAAACTTTTCCGTAAGGTGTAAGTACATTTTGAAAAGCAACGGTATATAGGTCTTCTGTATCTAAAAGATATTAAAATATTTAGAGTATATGGTATTATCAACATTTACAGATATTTCAGAATATGTATGAGTAAAACTTGAAAAGTGTTCGCACTTAAAATTAAACCGTCCATGTCGAACAAAACATGTGTTACTGGGCTAAATTTTGTAGTCATAATTGTATTTTTTTGCCGACGCTTTTTTATCACAGTAAATAAGGCCTAAATCGCATGAAAATTGAAATTAAATAATAATGTAAATAAGTTTTTTGAGGTTAACTCTTTTTTTTCCAATATGGCAATATGGCATATGGTGTTTTTTTTTTTGCTTTTTTATGAATGGCCACGGCACGGACAGATATAATAGGTATGTATTATGTATAATTTAGGGTATGTATAGAGTCACAGAAACGAACGATAGTGTCAGATATTTAGATTGGAAAGCTCTTGTAACGCTACAAGGACCCTTAAAAAGTTTGGGGAAGCAACCTATTATTCGGCATGTGACGATGCACAGCATCCTGTGAGATGCGTCTACTTCCGCCTAGCCTGATTTCCGTATCCTGCTGGATAAATAATTATTGGTTTAATTTGACTTACATCCGTGTCCGCCATTTTTAGTCACCTGGGGTCGAGTTATCTCGAAGTTTCCTCATAGCGTCGTTTGCTTTCGATCTAGCAACATCCTAAGCAGAAACTCTGCTCAAATCGAGAATTACATTCATACTTAGCGTATTATATTTGAAAAAGTTTTACCTTTAAAAATCTAAATAATCTCAACGTTTTTATAAAAAGTCTATTATTGTTATAATGACCAAGTTTTAAAAGTGTGCTAGTGTTTTGACGTGACGGTGACCTGCAAGACGAAGCGATCATCGGCCTACGCTGCACGCGCACGAATAACACTGGAAAATGGATCGGCCGGCGGTTTTTCCCAGACCCTGGCTTTGCCTTAATTAAAGGTAAAACGAACACAAAATAAGGTACGTGGTATTTTATTCAGCGTGAATACCCCTTTCTGACCACATGAATTTGAAATAAACTAAACAAACATTATCTTAGCTAAAACCGTGGATAAACACGCGGCGGCGTACGCTCATGTTAGTCTCCGAGGCCCGAATTTCGATATTCGGTCAAACCCATCTTGCGAATCATATTTACTGTATGAACTGTACTGTACTTAAATTACAGATTTTTATAGCACGGGTAGCTAATTACTCCGTTTTAGATGGAACATGCAATATTTCCATTTTATTTTTCATATACCCACGTATACTTACGTACTTCTTTCTAACTAGAACGTAATAACAGCGGCTTCTTCTGAACAACCGCTGAATCCTTTACCAGCCTGAACATACTTATATTGCTCAATCTAGCATGTTTTCAGTTCAAAACAACTAAAAACAATGAGTTAACAATTCTTGCAACAATTTGCCACAATTTTCGAATTTCGAAAAAGCAACTTAAATTCTGTTATATCCAACTTTTAAAGGATATCCTAAATACATCTACCCAATTCATAATATTCATAATGAAGGTTCATTACAGTACAGTGCACATTTGTCTCAAATTGTTAACTTTTGTATCTATGTCTATGCAGTGTAGCCTCGCCTCTGTCGAGCATTCATATGCAGTTGCCTATCGCACACTTGACTAAAGCGGCAATTTAAAAAACGATTGGACCTTGCAATCTAGGCACTCTACCAGTGTCCTTTATTAATGGTCGCGATATGACTAAGAGCTAAGACTATAACACCTTCATTTAAGTTAGCATTCTTAAAAACAGCAGCTTGGGGGACCGTATCCCAGTAAAACCACACTGCAAGCTCCTGGCAGTTGCGTGCATTAAATACCACCAAGTGCCGATTACTTCTTATAAAATAAAAATAAAACAAATAAATAAAATAAAATATGTTTATTTCGAGCCAGAGTCCATATTATATTATTGGCAACAATGCAATGTAAGCTTAAAAATTCATTTAAATTAATAATTTTATTAGTTAATAGAAAAAGAAATTATTATAATACTTCTTAAAAGATGAAATATGAAACCAAAAATTGCGCACGGGCGGGATTCGAACCAGCATCTTTCTGGCTAACCGGGCCAACTGCTCTACCAATTGAGCTACCGTGCTGTCGGTCCGACCGCGCAATAATATTATAATACTTTTTACATAACATAACACAAGACAGCTCGAACAATCCATCGTCGAAGTCGATAAATGACACGGCCTTTATTGATTGTCATTACTACGGATCGCAAGAAATCAACAATTATTGAGAGGCCTTCGAGTGGCCCTCGAAGCCTGACTTATTCTATCACTACTCAAACTACTCGTAGTCCTAACGCTTGACGTAACGCAAGTGCTACGCAACTCATCACATCTGAGTATTCTTACGGTTGTTGGCCTCATACGTACAAGGGCCAGCGGCATCTACCTGTCAGACTGCGATCATCGTAATGGCAATGATTACAGAGCCACATCTGCAATTTATCTCAGTGCAGTTTAGGAGGCTGCTTCCGAGCGTATCGGACGCAGTGGCACCTTAGCATCAGGCTGCGTAAGCCAACCTAACACTTATAACAGTACAGGGATACATCTGCCATTCACCTCCACGCCGATGCTTGTCTGTCACACCAACATTGTGCAATATTCAACTATCCTGTCTACATTCAGTGCCGGTGCTTGCCTCACCCACTCAACGCAATAATCAATGGTCTTGCTCACATTAACATCACCTCCACGCCGATGCTTGTCTCACCAACATCGTACAGTATTCATCAGTCCTGCTTGTATTCCGTGCCGGTGCTTGTCTCACCAACTCCGCACAATATTCAGTGGTCTTTGTCGCATTTATTTGTAGACATATCCAAGAATATCGAACTAATCCGCTAGGGACGCGACAGGCGTTCACTTTTATGCCGGTACTTGCCTAGCAACTCCGCGCAATAGTTGAAAGTTCACCACACATTCTTCCGAACAATTTCATGCCGGTGATTGCCTCACCAATCCCGTATATCATTCAATAGCCCAGCACGTTTTCCTTTGATTGCTTAAATCAACTGACCAGTCGAATTACAGTGCAGTAACACGGTCTGCCGTTTACATCTGTGCCGGTGCATGTCTCATCCAAATCGTGCTATATTCAACAGCTCTAGTCTACCTCAGAATGCATTCACAAGCAAGTCAATTTCTGATATAATCTCAAAAAAAAAAAAAACGAGCAGACGCTAATGAGCTGAACGCTTATCCCTGATATTGTGTCATATGGCGTTAAGTCCACCTTTTGTACAAACTTTGGTTGTGCAATATTTTCGGACTGACTGAAATTGTCTATCGCCCTCAGCCTACCTTTGCCATTTGCCCTTACCGTACCATGAATTTTCATACTAACTGAGCCCTTCAAAAGGCCCTCATAACTACTAATCGAAGCCTCGTTATGACCCGGAGCCGTAGATTCTTAATTCGGAAAAGATTCCCGAATACCTAGTTCAGAAAAGGTACTACTGTTTACTCTAAATACCAACTAAGAAAACGAAAGTAAAAATCATAGCATATTATTCGATACTATTGGGCTGGCAATTAGGTATACAGAAAGTAAATGTCATATAGTCGAAATGAGTACTCAAGGGACGTGCAACAAAATAACTTGAGAAGTGCGCAACCTCGAAATGCACGGGCATTACAATTGCTGTGTGTCATCAAAAGCCATAAACAAATACGAATGATTCAGATGAAATACATAACTTACCATTAAATTGAAAATTCTCCTTAAGTACACGAAAAAAGTATGAGCCTACCCCACAGCAAAAGCTCACTCTCTGAACTGCTAATAGCACACAAACCCTCGCACAATGGCCCAGTTAAACAGAATATTTACCCGAACTCGATATCTTGTTAAGGCGACAATGAAGCTGCTATATAACGTCCCCCTGATTGAAATCAAAAGTGCACAAGCGTACGCACAATACACCAGTGCACTCTGTGTCTCTTCACTTCATAATCCAGTAAGACGACAGCAAGACGTGACCAGAGGTATTTTTACAATGACATCAATCATTAATTCCAACCTCTGCGCTAGAATTATAGGTCATGTAAGGTTTAGTTAGAACACATCTTACGTTAATAATTTAAATCTTAAAAAGGGGGGGGGGGGGTGTAATTACAGCCACACCTGCGGTCAATAACGACACCTACAAACACTTTACTTTGTATTTCGGGACTACCACCTCCTGCAACGTGGTGAGGCATCTTTTCTCGCTCCCTCCATACAAACACAGTACACACGGCCACAGGTCAGATCCGATTGGCCAGAACTGTACTGCAGGACAAGGCCCATTTGAAAGCCAAAGTTATGTAACCCATATAACTAAGTCCTATAAAAAAGGTATACACCTAAACCCCTCATGAACTGAGAAAACAATTTTTAAAGTGTATCTTAAAACTTGACTAGAACTTGGTGGCAAACTTACTTTCCTCCATGTTTCGAAATTTACATTTATAAAGTCATTCATATTAACCCTCTATTGGCAAAAGGAAGATTTCAAATCTAAGCTTTAGGCATGTTTTAAACCATCTGCTTAAATAACAGATCTTTACCTAATCAGCATGGCCCGGCCGACATTTTTCACTAATGCTTTACCTAATTGAAATATTTGATTCCTTATCATACTTCAAGCTGGCATTTTTAAATTTAGCCTCAAAAGCTGGCAGGCTTACACATAACCTAAAGATTCAATCAAATCGGATCAGTCTGATTTCAAAACCTCATGCTCAATATATCATTGTAATGAAACAAGTTTGCCTTCATAATACATTCATACAGATCAGACTGTTTGTTAAGCCTACCAATACGTAGGTAACAAAAATAATCCATCTTGCCCTTCTAGGTACTTTCCTGTTCCCCACAAGGTTTCGGTCCCTCAAAATGCATATAATTTTCGAACCTGACCACAATGAGACATCATTCATCATTAATATCTTAAAATAGTTATTTGTCTAGGCCATTAATCCAAGTTAATAATCACTTAACTTAGACATATTTCAAAACTAAAACATATCAATAAAAATATTTGATAGCGAAAGTTATCGCTCTTGCAACTTCATGTACTAGACAATAATATATATATACGTTGCATATATTTTCAGTTAGATAACATTTATTATTGATTATTATTGATAAAGAAATAATTTAAATTATGTTAATAGTAGTCTGCCTTATCAACCTTTACGCATTAATACTTGGCAATAATAATGTGCTTACTACTGCACCCATTAATCACATCGTTTAGCGTTTTACAGATATCTTCAAAAACTGCAATCATCAGTCTACCATACTCTTTATCACATAGCGTCGTTCAATAGTCACCAGGAGCTAATAAACACATCTCTCACAGGATGCTGTGCATCGTCACATGCCGAATAATAGTCCAAGTTTTACATAACAATAAAACTTGTATTATTAGCAGAGACGATGCACAGCATCCCATTAAGGCCTCCTGGCGAGACTTCTATGAGGAAACTTCGAGATAACTCGACCCCAGGTGACTAAAAATGGCGGACACGGATGTAAGTCAAATTAAACCAATAATTATTTATCCAGCAGGATACGGAAATCAGGCTAGGCGGAAGTAGACGCATCTCACAGGATGCTGTGCATCGTCTCTGCTAATAATACAAGTTTTATTGTTATGTAAAACTTGGACTATTTTTCTTTAATACGGATGATGTGATGATGATTGATGAACAACAGGCAAAGTTATAAAACCATCACACATTAATTAATTAACTTATAATATTTTATTTCTCAACAACAACCGGCTTAGATTTTAAATAGCCCCCTAACTATCACACCTATTACTAGTAGTTAGGGTGGGATGAAGATAAAAGAAAAAAAAGAGATAGATAGATAGATTTAAAGATATTGTGCAAAATTAAATAATATATATTTTTAATAGCCATATGTTACTATTTAGTCAAAGAACGCAACCTTAACCTTGCACGAAAACTACCACAGATTATGTGAAATTGCAGATTCGATTAGGGCCCCTGACAGGTCATATAGGGTGACAGCTAAAGGTGGGAGTGAGAAAGAAGATTTTATACATCCATCCCATCCTTTGATCCCATCAAATCCAACCAACCAAAGACTAGATAAATCAATGTCACTTCTTCAAGTTGTGGTTGTGAGTAAGAGTGGTTGTGGTGTGGTGGTGTTCTAGTGATTATATTCTCTTTGGTGGTGTTGATTGCATCGCAGTTGTTTGTTTGTTGTTGATATTATTACTCTTACTAATCTGTGGTATTATTGCTTTGATTTTGCAATTGTATTTTTCTGCATTTCATTCATTTATTACATTTTAGCTTCTAGACATAATAATACACAAACTTAATTGTTTTCAATAAAATATGTGGTTTTATATTCGACTCCCAAACAAAACGATTTTAGTGGTCTATTGTTGACGGGTTAATTATGGAAGGCCCAGGTATGAGTTTATTTCAAGGGGCTGCAAGTATTCACATAAATAATAGTGCTCAAGACAGACTTGAAGAACAAGAAGAGCTGGAAGATCAAAAACGACGTAATGAAGAGGTATTCGATCAGTTATTTTGCTACTAGAATAGAATGTATTGCTAACCTAAAAACGTTAATAGCTAAAACTACCTACTTGTTGTTTTCCAGTTGAAACACAAACTTGCGAATGCATTTGACGATCTTTTAGACGATGATGAAGCAAGCTCAGTTAACAGCAGCGGAAACTTTACTATAGATGCGGGCCAACCTAATGGCAGTGAGTATTTGTTTTGTAATGTAATGAATGAGCTCAAATTATAAGTATTGATTGTATATACAATTAATTATAGTGTGGTCTCCATTTTACGTGACTCACGTGGAAAGTATTGAGCGGGTTCAGAAACATTGCTTAAGGTATCTTGCCCGTAAATGTAACCTAGGTAGAGCATTTAAGAGTTACGATGAGAGACTGAATAAATTTGGTGTGCTCCCATTAAGTGCTCGCCGAGAGAGATATGACTTACTTTGTCTGCATAAGATATTGCATTCTTCTATTGATACCCCGGATCTGTTGTCGACAGTTAACATCAACACCGCTTATAGGACACGCTGCCCTAGCACCTTTGCGATGCAAGTGTTTAAAAATAATACCTCATATTATAATCCCATGGTCAGAATGTGTAGGGCCTTTAACGAGCTAAAAAAAAACAACAATGATGTGGACGTGTTTTGCAGGTTTTCAAAATCTCTGACATCATAAAAGCCAAGTATTCTCAATCACCCTCGAATATTGAATAACTGCTGATTTGTTAATTTTTTTTTCTATTTGGTTTGTTATAAATATCAATTCATTCTAACTTCTAATCTTTAACTTCCACACTATGCTTCGATATATAAAATCATGCTATGTACACTATTATTGGACTACAGTTTTGTCTGTAATTTAATTAGAACCCTTATTTATAAGCTAGTTAAGACTGTAATCTGTTTGTGTACTTCATAAATAAATAAATAAATAAATATTAACGTTTTTCTATTTTTTATTACTTTTTTTCAGATCAACATGTAAGATCTGGGTTGCTACCTACGTATGTGGAGTCT
Source organism: Pyrausta aurata (assembly GCA_963584085.1). Lineage (NCBI taxonomy): Eukaryota > Metazoa > Arthropoda > Insecta > Lepidoptera > Crambidae > Pyrausta > Pyrausta aurata. The sequence goes on along the minus strand of OY757272.1, from coordinate 5,770,776 downwards.
CTTAACCATTTGAAGGAGCAGGACACTCCTAAAGCATACAGAGACACTCCCAAGAATCACATGCACCACATAAGGCATCAGGAAGAACCAATTAAATTGCCCTTTAGTCCATATGGGGCTGGTGATGGTCAAAATCATTATATTCAACAAGACTTTAGGGGTATGTTAATTCAACTTCTGTTCATTTATGTTGTGTAGATACCTACCTTTTTAATAAATGTTAAAATACCTTTACTTTTTCAGGCCAATATAATGGAGTTAATAATTTTGATGCAAGACAAGAATACATGAATAATGAGCAACTCAAAGTTATGTATGAGGTAAGATTTGTGATAACAAATAAAGCACTTTATATGCCTTGTTAAAGTCAGTTTTCTTTTCTAGTGGTAAACAATCTTTTTTTAACTTTTAAGATATTATCAGTGAATAAAATTAAAAAACTATTTGATTTGAAATGATCTTGGTGTTAAACCACAATTTACCTATGAACATTGTGAGTTTTGTATATTTTATTTTAAAATTAATTATTCCATCAATAATTAATATCAAGGTTTTTTTCCTGTTGTTGACGACCCGCAATCAGTCTCCATTCCAGACTGAATAAAGAATATCAAGATTGTGTACAATATTAGACAAGCAAACAAATACAGATTGATGGTGTCTATGTCCTACTGTGCTTACAAGTATAGCTTAAGTCACCATTTTCACTTTTGTACAATCTTTTTATGAATTGTTGTCTTGCTTGCCAGATGCGTGTCAAAGAATGCCAGCAGTTGGCCTCTCAGATGGAGAAGCTGGACACGGAGGTTGACAGCTTGCGAGCGAGGCTGGCAGCTGCTGTCAATGACAGAGACAAGGCGGAGCTCTCCGTACAAGAGGCTCATCATTTGCTTGGTACAAGAATAATAATATAAGTTATCTTGTTCCATCCTTAATGGTTTTTCTAACAACTTAATCAGCATGCATTTGTTGATTAATATACACTATAATTGTCCTAAAAAAGTTTCTATAATCCCTCACATCATTGTTTATTAACAATATACATATTATGTTTCCTCAGCCCGATTCCCTGGCAATTAGCTGAAGTATAATCTTTGAATACTTTATTTCATGGTTGGTTATTGTGTGTTGTCACAGCTTCAACCAAGCATAAGCTGATTGAGCTTGAGCAGCAAGTGAATGCACTGACTGAAAAACTGGTGGAAAGTGACCAGGAGAAGGAACAGCTGAAAATGGAACTGAGGTCTGCCAACATCAGCCTACAGGATGTTCAGCAGAGACTACATACCCTTCAGGTGAGCAGTGGAAAATATCATAAAGCATTCATAAAAACTTGCCATCTGTTATGAAATATTTTAGCATCATTATGGTATTTTTTACTTATTTATTGCTAAATTGTAGAATACATAAACTGCCAAAAACATAAAGCTATCAAATATACTTACTTCTACTACTTGCCTGTTCAATTATGTAAAAAAACCACCAACAACACACCAATTGTATGGTTTCGAAGTAAGGAATTTTCTTCCTTGTGTTACGAAGTAACAACAATGATGAGAGCGTCTCCCGTAAATACCATCTATGTCTAGGTACTAATGTTTGTGCTCATCACACAAACATTTGCCTCTTGCGGGATCCCAACGCTACCGCTGGTTTAGTAGTCAGGAGCGCTAACCACTGCACCAAATGTGTAGTCAAATGCAAGTATAAGTTAATTCATTTTTAATATAAATTGTTGGTTTCAGGTTGCTCACACGCACGACACCGACGCGTTGTTCAGAGAACAACAAGATAGGTAATTCAAATTTAAATTCAAAATCTTTATTTCAATTTAGGTCATGAAATGACACCTAAGAACGTCAAATATACAGTGTAAAAAAATATAAATGAATGTGCCCTGAAAGGGCTGAAACATGTCTCCTTATCTTGTGGGACCTACCAGCGCTTCGAGACAGAACACAGACAATTAGGCAAGTGCTGAGAAGAAACGCCGAAACAAACTCAGTCACCACTGAATGTTACTCACATAATGTTAATCATACTGTAATATGACCAGAGTAGTAAAATTAATTTATGACACAAAATATAAATAATGTGTATGTTATTTTCAGGCATAGAGAAGAGATGGACAGATTGCAAAATGACTTAGTAAAAGCCAAGAGCAGGCTTGAAGACAAAGTAAGTAGTATAATGTGCTGTAACTTCATATTAATTTAATACTAGACTAGCAGTAGTATTTCTTAAGTAGACAATTATCAGTAAGGCTTATTTATTTTTATATGCCTACGCATTCTTATTATATTGACATAAAGTCCGTTTTTCTTTGCTTGTGGAAGGTTGTAAACAATCTTGAACTTCCTATACGAAATGATTCATCTAAAAATAAGTTAAACACAAAACTCCCTACGTAATTCATCCTTGAACACTGAGATCTTTTTAATAATTATTTTAAAAGATATCAAAAATTTTTTTACTTTATTTAACATGCAAAGAAGAACGGACTTAGTTATCTTTATCCATAATTTTAAAACAGGAAAAAGAAATAAAAGTCCTAGAGCGCCGTTGCATGGAACGAGACAGGGAGAAAGAAGAGATCCTCATAGAGAAAGGGACCACAATCAACCGGTTAGCGAGCGAGTTGGAATCCGCTCAGAGTCGCCTTGTGAGCGGTGAAACTGCGCGGCTCAAGGAAAAGGTCTCGCAGCTCACAAGCGAGAGGAATACTGCTAGGGAACAAGTGAAGGAGCTGGGCGTAAGTGAATTATTATTTTATCACACTAATATTATAAAGACGAAAGTTTGTGAGTGTGAATGTTTGTGACTTCATCACGTCTAAATGGCTAAAGCGATTTTAATAAAATTTTGTTTGGCATACGCTTTCTGCTTCATGTGGCGAATGTCTGTATGATAATATAATAACGTCCGTTCGTTTCGACCACAGCGGTTAATCCTCAACTAAGATTGGACATCTGGGCGGAAACTCTATTGTAGGTATATAAAGAGCTTCCCTAACTTTGCGTAGTTTAGGGTCATCACTCACGCTACCTACATACCCCCATTCGCCGTTAGCGGTCGTGCCATAAATCACTTGAGACAAGGATCGATAATACAAAATACATGCAAGACCCCATTTTCAAACCTATTGTTATCGAAAAAGCACGCACAAAAAAATGCGTATCTGTGAGTCATTGTGACGTCATCCATAAACAGTGCACTTGCAAAATAGAAAATGATGTGCGCTGTCTCTTTTGCTCGTTTAATTTCTAGGCCTGCCACTAGTCCTTGCATGTACTATCAATGGTGTACCAAGGAATTAATTCAATAACCTTCATTTGTTTTATACAGTCCAAGCTAGAAGTGACAGCACACGAGCTAGTCCTCTGCCGAAATAAACTTGCCTCCAGTCAAAAGGAACACGAAAATTGGCGCACGACTCTGCATCAGATAATACAGGATGCTCTACCAGACAGCACCTATTTAGGCAAGTATCTTTAACTATACTACTACTATTATAAAGGCGAAAGTTTGTATGGATGTATGGATGTTTGTTACTCTTTCACGTAAAAACTACTGAATGGATTTGAATGAAACTTTACCACAATATAGCTTATACATCAGAATAACATATAGGCTACAATTTTTGAGGTTTCTAATGTGAGGTCGTAAAAAAACACATTTTTTGCGCTACTAGACGGGACGAACCTGAAGTCCACGCGAACGAAGTCGCGGGCGGGCCACTAGTCTTTAATTTTTTTATCGTTTCAATATTATGTATTACCTACATTTTTTTAAATGAATAAAGCGATAGATACTATTTAAATATGTAAATAAATAAATTTATGTTTACAGGTGAACCACCTTCGCCCGGAAAATTGACGACGCTCAAAGAAGTACTGAGCCGATACAAACAGCAAATGCAAAAGATGTCGACACTGCAAGATGAATTATCTAAACGGTAATGAAAAGTACCCTTTATCAGGATTTCTAGTTGTCAGTTTAAAAGCACCAATATTCTACTAATAATAAAAACGCAATAGTTAGTGAGTATGGATGTAAATGGCAGTATGTTTGTTACTTCTTCACGCTAAAACTACATAAAAGATTTTTATGAAACCTAACAATGATATAGCACATTGGAATAGCACATAGGCTATTATAATAGACAAAGATATGTGAAGCGGTCTGCGCTTCATTTGCCTCGTCCGACGCGTATCTGCTCGTCGCATGCGACGCTACAACTCAAACAAACGCTTAAAAAAACGCTTCTTCTTGAACCCTGCAAACTTCGATCGCGGTGGGCGAAGCAGGCAGCTAGAAACACAAATATACCGATCGACCCGCGTCTCCTTAAATGGCGCCTTATAGTCGGCGTGTTGTCAACTGAGTCCCGTCAGTGTCATCATGTCTATCTCGCTTGCACATACTTACCGATAAAGCGGAGCGCTGCATATGCCAATCTCCATTGACATTCCCTACGACTCAGTTGCTGACGTGCTGACTTTAGTTAAGATAATTAATTATTATTATTATTTACTAGCGGTCCCAGCGAACTTCGTTTCGCCCCCCGCCCCGTCCCGCCCCATCCCGCCCCGGCCCCGTTTTATGGGAATTTTCTTTGCTATAAACCTTACGGAGCCCGAATACAAAACCGTGAAAATCGGTTCGTGCGTTCTGGAATTATAGCGTCAGGAAGGAAAACCCGACTTATTTTTATATGGTAGATTACAGGAACACAAACAGAATTATAATTTACAACCGATGAATAACTTAAATCAAGTTAAAAAAGTTTTATGTTATCATTAAACAGAATTACAACCGATGAATAACTTAAATCAAGTTAAAAAAGTTACTAAAGTTTAATATTATTATTTCAGTGACAAGAAACTCGAACAGCATCGTAAACAAGAGTCGGAACTGCGAAGTAAAATTGAAGAACAGAAAGGCATCGAGATGCAGCTTAATTCTAAGCTGGCCGTGCTGCAGAATAAGCTGGAAGTGCTGGGAAGCAACTCCGATAGTGATTTGTTAGAGAGCTACAAACAGCAGAATGATAGGCTACAAATGGATCTGGATGAACTAAGAAGTGAACACAAAAACGTAAAAAAAACCTTTTTTAAATCACGCTACGAATCCTACTTACATTACGTTAAATTAAAATATGCCTGTATTATATAATCAAGCCGTCTCTGTCACGTCAGCATAATCTTGCATTGAAAGGGATGGCTACGGTCTACTATCCATTTGCATAAAAAAATAACCATAAAATATTTTGGCGTATGGTAATTTAGACTAATGATATTTTACTTTGTTTGGCATAATTATTCTTGAATTGATTGGTCAAAACACACACGTGACCAATAGATATTTGTAGACTGACGTTTGTCGTCACGTGTGTGTTTTGACATTCGCGCCCACCCTCCCCGGCGCTCATGTGAGCACCGTAATCCGCAAGTCCTCATGCGTTTTCTAGCTTATCCCTGCGTATCATAATAGAAATAGAAGAATAATAACTCTTAAAATAACCAAACTAACCAGGTTTATTTACTCTGATCACAGCTAGACCTGAAGTACGCCGAATTGGAGATGGAGTACGACAAACTAAAGAACGAGAAAGGCAGCCGCGCGTCCATGGTGCAGGAGGCCAACGCGGACCTGCTGCGCGAGCTCGAGCGCTGCAGCGCGCAGCTCAAGGACACGCTCAGAGAGAACGGCGAGCTCAAGACGCTCTACCTACAGGTACACCATACGTAGGTGCGCGTCCATAGTGCAGGAGGCCAACGCGGACCTGCTGCGCGAGCTCGAGCTCTGCCAGCTCAAGGACACGAGGCGTGGTAGACAAACGTCAGTCTATACAAACGACACATATGCTTTTTGACAGTCGCTCACCACCTGTCACACATACGGTTTCAGGCGGTTACAGGCTGCAGTTACTCACTATACTTACATGAATTTTTACTAATATCTCTACAAATCACTGATTGTAGAGATGTTATTAACATGAGTACATGATTTTTTTAAATTACTAGATTTAAAAACTAAATCAAATCCATATTCTTACTATCGAGAAATAACGTGTAACCACCATAGCATACATTTCACTTTTCTAGGTCTGTAGTGCCAGGGACGCAGTAACAAGAGAACTAAAAGACCTGCAATCGAAGCTACAGAAGGAAAAAGAACAACTCAAGAGCCAAGAGAAGGAATACATAGAACGAATTGAGAAAGAGAAACAGCAAGTAGAGAAGTTGACGTCTGATCTCACAAGTACTAGAGAAGACTTGGAAAGAGCCAATAAAAGGATATCCGAACTGCAAAAAGATTTTACGGACAAACAAAAAGAATTTACTGATAAACTCGACAAGTATTTGGAAGGTATTGTTATGGTTTTTATTATTTGCAATTAACATTCATACAATATGCTAAAATCTTTATATTTTTACACTTTTTCTATTTCCAGATGAAAAGCATGCGATGAGAAAAGACATGGAGCCTTGTACGCAATGCGAAAAACACGTAAAGCGTATTCGACACTTAGATGATCAGCTTAGCAAATGTAGTATTAGATTAGGTAAGTTTGAAATCTCCACAATGATAAGTAGTTGTTTGGGTTTAAATATTTTATATTTTGTAAGGTGAGGTAGGGCACGGCACTAACTCTACGCGCTGATCCGCTCTGCTTCTGACCTGCTGTTGATTTGTCATCTTTTTTATAATGGTTTGATAACATTCTTTGATAACTGGCACTTAACATCAGTTGCAATCGAGGCCAAATGTCTGGCTAATTAAAAAAACTTTTTTCATCAGCAACCCAAGAAAGCAACGAAGAACTGATGAAAGAACTGAAAGGCAAAGCGGAGTTCTTCCAGCAGTACATAATGGAGCGGTTCCGCAAACTTCGGGAACAGCGCTCGGTCGCCACCAGCACTGATGAGCTGCAGTCGGACCAGCTCGCCTCCAGCATAGAGAGCCTCGTGCAGAACTGTGATGACGCCATCGCTGCTAAGGTATTTACTTTGCTAGTTTGGTTCTATATTAGACGTTTAACTGCTATAAAAGCCTTACACCCTGATGTTCCTACTGATCCGTAAAAGACACACATTAATTATTAAAACGACTTGTAGTTTTATCAAGAAGCTGACTTTTATTAAACTAAGTTAAAAATTTATTTTAAACAAATTAGTTTTGTTCACTTTTGGCACATAGTACCTTATGTATCTAAGTCATAATTTTTTCGGTCTATAAACAAACAGTTTTGTTCACGCTTGGCACATAGTACCTTAGGAATCTAAGACATAATTTGTTCGGTATATCTAGGTTAGTAAAATAAATTTATGTAAAGCTCCATTTGGACCACTCCCCAGTCTAAATTACAGTTTCTGCTGTCGAATAACTACAGATTGGGTATATAACTGGCACAGTATGTCAAGAAATCCTTAGACATCCATAGATTTAATTTGAAAATGCATACCAGCAATAATATCGCTGTATTCTTTGACATTTCGCTGCATCTTTAGGCATGCCAAAGCTCCTTGTGCTTATTTGTACTGCCCTTTTGATTACTAAGAATATGGTTGTATCTTTTTACTATACTGTAACTTTTAACATTATTTTCTTTGCAGACTGCTCTCATGCAAAAGGAAAAAGCGATCAGAGACCAAATCGCCGAGAAGTTTACATTAGAAATGAAAACGATGGAAATGAACTGCACGAGACGAATAAAAGAGATGGAAAATGAACACCTCGGCACCGTGTCCAAAATAAAAGAACTACTGGAAAGGAAAGCTCAAGAAGTTGAAACTTTGAAAGAGTTTATTTTATCAGAAAGAGGGAAAGTGACGCAGATATTAGAGGCGAAAGAGAACGAGATATCCGTACTGATAAAGGAGCACAACGAACTTCAAGCGGAGTGTCAAAAAGCCAATGATAATGTTGTTGAATGGCGATTAAAAGCTGAAAGGTACAAAGAGAGGATGTCGCGTCTCGGGTCTCTAGAAGACTTACTGAAGAGTGAGAGGGCGTCGTGCGCCAAAGAATGTCAGGCGGTGAAGACTAAACTAGCCGAGTTGCAGAGCAGAAACGCGCAACTAGAACGCAAGTACGAGAAACTGCAAGCTGAACACGAGACTCTTCAGGAGAAATATAAGAATGTTAAGAAAACTGTTTTTACTTATAAGGTGAGCACCTAACCTACCTACTGATGTTACATTATTATTACTAGTATTCTTGAAGAATAAACTTGAATCTTATTAGTGTGCATCATGGCAACACATTATCCGAAACTGTCTAGACAAACCCAATGATAATGAAATGTACGCCGTGCGGTCGAGGTCTTTACCGCCTTGCCACTTAAAACGTAAATCGCTTGCACACACGAGTCACGACACGACACTTAAACGGGCGTGACTTCGAACAAAATATGACGCGAGGGGCAAGCGATTTTGGCTCTTCTGGTGTCGAGGCGGGGGTCCTCGATAGGACCTAATGGTCAAATCGAAAAATTTTTAACAGTTGCAAAATCTTTTTTTTCTGCTTCTCCTTTAACCCGCAGGAGCGGGTCCTCTAATTTGGGCTTCCAATTCAACAAAATATCTGTTTATTTATCCTCAGGATTACATGGCGAAAAAGGACGCTCACGTGAGCAACGAGATGAACAGGATACAGGACGAGTACAGGAAGATATTCATAAAGCTGCAGACGCAGATAAACTACCACGTGAACTGCCGCATCCAGGAGGAGCGCAGCAAGGGTCGACCGGCGCACGCGCAGCAGTACCAGCCGTGCGATGTGAGTATAAATAGTCCCCCTAGCCGATTTTGACTACGGTGGCCAGTCACAACGACTAACCGACTGCGCGGAACATATTATCAAAAAAACCTACAGCATCCTTCCCGTGCGCCAGACAACATTGGCGCCAACATTGGCCATTGACGCTAACCAATACACCAAACGCGTCGTCAAAGTTACGCTTCGTTAAATTATTATAGTGTACAAGTGTGTGCGCAAACACAGGTGCACTCTCAATTCCTTTCACTCTCCTTCTATTCCACCCTCTATTCATTTCACTCTACTTCTATTCCTTTCTCTATTCCTTTCACTCTCATAGCCCGATGGGACAGCAATCTGACACGACCGGAGAGAGATCAGGCGCAGGACCAACGGACGGTTCTACGTGCTTCCCGAGACACGCCTACTTCCAAACTCCGGGCTACCCTAAGTATTTCTAAACTGAAAAACCCAGGTATACACCGTGCTTTTTAGGGTTCCGTAGCCGAATGGCAAAAAACGGAACCCTTATAGTTTCGTCAAGTCTGTCTGTCTGTCTGTCTGTCTGTCTGTCTGTCTGTCTGTCTGTCTGTCTGTCTGTCCGTATGTCACAGCCACTTTATTCTGAAACTATAAGCATCACATAGCTGAAACTTGGTAGGTAGGTGTATTTTGTTCACCGCTTTCCGATTCAGATACAAAAAGTAAGAAAAAATAATATTTAAGGGGGGGCTCCCATACATGAAACTAAAACCTAAAATTTTTTTTTACTCAAACCTATGCGTGTGGGGTGTCTATGAATAGGTCTTTGAAAATAATGTTGAGGTTTCTAAAACCATTTTTTCTAAAAGTGTAAGGTTTGAGATATAGACACTACCAATGTGGTAAAATGGGCGTCCCCCCCCATCTAACTTTTGAACTAAGAAAGTGAAAATTTTGAAAATAATATATGATGTAGATCTCAACAAAAACTTGCAACGAAAATTGGTTTGAAGGAGATCGAACCAGTAGTTCTTGAGATATTGCACATTTTTATCAACCGCAAATATAACTTTGTCTTTCATACAAACACTTTGAAAAACAAAGTTATTTTTGCTGTCGCAATATATTGTGATGTTTTCGTTAAGTGAAAGTAAGTGGACCCTGAATTCAGTTAAGGGTGGCACGGAACCCTCAGTGCGCGGGTCCGACACGCACTTAACCGGTTTTTTAGGGTTCCGTAGCCGAATGGCAAAAAACGGAACCCTTATAGTTTCGTCAAGTCTGTCTGTCTGTCTGTCTGTCTGTCTGTCTGTCTGTCTGTCTGTCTGTCTGTCTGTCTGTCTGTCTGTCCGTCCGTATGTCACAGCCACTTTATTCTGAAACTATAAGCATCACATAGCTGAAACTTGGTAAGTAGGTGTATTTTGTTCACCGCTTTCCGATTCAGATACAAAAAGTAAGAAAAAATAATATTTAAGGGGGGGCTCCCATACATGAAACTAAAACCTAAAAATTTTTTTTTACTCAAATCTATGCGTGTGGGGTGTCTATGGATAGGTCTTTTAAAATGATGTTGAGGTTTCTAAAACCATTTTTTCTTAAAGTGTGAGGTTTGAGATATAGACGCTTCCAAAGTGGTAAAATGGGCGTCCCCCCCCCCCTCTAACTTTTGAACTAAAAAAGTGAAAATTTTGAAAAAAAAATATGATGTAGATCTCAACAAAAACTTGCAACGAAAATTGGTTTGAAGGAGATCGAACCAGTAGTTTTTGAGATATTGCACATTTTTATCAACCGCAAATATAACTTTGTCTTTCATACAAACACTATGAAAAACAAAGTTATTTATGGTGTCGCAATATATTGTGATGTTTTCGTTAAGTGAAAGTAAGTGGACCCTGAATTCAGTTAAGGGTGGCACGGAACCCTCAGTGCGCGGGTACGACACGCACTTAACCGGTTTTTTTTTAACCGTCTTACAGTCGAAGGCCACTTAAAGTATCCAATAACTACATGTCATTCGTTAAATAAAACTTGGTTATTATTAAGTTTTCAAAGCCTAAGACATTAAAGAAGATATCAGCACAATTTAGTACGAAACATCCTGTAACGAGCACTACGCGCGGGTCATTCACTCGGCTGTCTAGCACTACTGACCTTATTTTACGCACGAATAGAAAGGGGCGAGGCGGTGGGCGTCACAAAGGATTGCGCTAGCGCATGATTGGTTAGAGATCCACGTGGACTGTCTTAGATTGGTGCGGTGCGGAACGCGTGGAGGCGGCAAGGTCAAGGAATGCATTGTTGAAAACGTAAACATTATGAACAGAATGATACATTACGTATCATTACTATTAGATATTTTTTACACCAGAATTATGTGGAGTGTAATAAAAAAAATAACATGTCCTAGAGGTTTATTAAGATGGTTACATTACGTGGGCTTCGGGTGTAAGACGGTTAAAAAAGCACGGTGTATATTTTTGACCCAACCCGGGAACCCGGGATCTCTGGCGCAGCCGTCGCTTTAAAATGGGACCCTCTCCGCTGCGCCACCGAGGTGTAAAGGTGCTCCCTCACCGGTAGCATTCGCGTGTAATGTAACATTATAGATTTGTCTTTGAGCATTACATTACAATAATACCTCCCTGACTGACAAGCATTCGTGTGTATTGTAATATTGATTTGACAGGCTAGGGGAAGTGATGCGCATTGATGTTACAAGTTGTATCAAGATATTACACATTGTATCATTACGAGGTGCGCACTGTAATGCTTGGTTCTCCTCCTTCACTGATATAATGCTCAAATCTGTAACGTTACATTACACGCGAATGCTCCCGGTGAGCACCTTAAAACGTGTTTTAAATAGTTTTAATTTCTATTAACTCAGACCGAGTCAATAGATATAGAAAAAACGTAAAAAAACTGTATAAAACACTTCGCAACTATAGAATTAAGTATTGTAAATTTTAAGTCTATGACGCATGATATAGACCAGCAGGGGTCAATCGGCGCAGCATTTGCAGCTGAGCGACGTGAATATTGTAGTCTATGGCACATGATCCTTGAGCAATCTAGTCTATGGCAGGCACATGAACTCAGTTAAAGAGCTGCAGATAATAATAGTTACTAATTTGTTGGAACCTTGTCATATTAATAATCTTAAAACCTCATTCGAAACTAAAAACGACATCCTAAAAATGAATTATAATTATCTATATTGTTACACCCTTATTCACAAAAACGCAAACAGTCTAATAAACCTGTTTTAACTGTTACACTGTTTTGTCTCGTTCTTTCTTGGCGCTGTCATCATTTGACAGAAAGTGACAAAACAGTGTAATAGCTAAAATAGGTTTATGTCATGTGTGTTTGAATTATTATGTTAGTTTTTTGCGGCAATTTGCGGTAATTATACCTGCAAGAGCCTCCCGGGACACGTGCAGTTGTGTGTGCCTGTCTTGCGATGTTAGTATATTTTCAACCTAATGCTCATCGTATAGACTAATTGTTTTAATTATTTCGACGGATTTTAGTATTTTGTTGTAGCTTGTGTATTCATGATATTTTTTGTCTTGGCTCTGCAATCAGCTAGCCTTTGTATTGTGAACGAAAAGCATGTTGATTTTTTGACATGTTATCTAAGAGCAATGTGATCATTACATTATTAAATTTAACAACATGCTTCATGCATGCAAACAGATGATAACTATGTTCTTTTGTCGGTGTAATCACCAGAGTAAATTTATATAGCCATCATCGTGACTATTGACTATGCGAATCAAAATGCGAAGAAACTCAGTCCTATTGACTGCATTCAATGATGAAGTTATACTTTTTTAATTGGTCGGGTAATTATAGTCTTCGTTTAAACCTAATACTATCTTTTTATGTATGCTACTATAATACGTCATAAATGAAACAGAAAATCATTCTTTAATTGCAGTATTCGGAAAAGTTGAAGAAGTTGAACGAAGACTTCGCTCGTCTCGCGCAGTCACGTTTCACGACGGACGCCCCGGACGTGAACCAGTGACAATATACAAGATTTTGTGGTAATACAACGATCTCCGTCCCCTATACACTTGGACAATAATTTTACATTTTAGAGACCATGCTTATACTCAGTATGGCAAATTACCCAGTGACTATTTTGTGTGTACTTATTATATCAATTTCGTTACGATCTTTCCTATCGAGACTAGCAGTCTCCGTGCATTTCTAGTAACGTGATAATGATATCAAACTGCTCAAAATGCCCCTTTTTAATCGTAAAGACTGTATAGTAACTGTATATCGCTTTTGTCCCATTAATGGATTTTTAGTACCAGTACAATAATTTTACAATGTGTGACTGATAAGAAATATTTCCTAGTGATCATTCCATAGATCAAACCCTAAATAAATCTGTGATAATTTAGTACACGGTGTAAATAGTTATATGAATTTAGTTAGCAGTATTATTAGCAAAGAAGTGCAAAAGACAGCATTTTTGTTTGTCTACGTTTATCTACATTCCTATCGATTCCATTATAAAATCTCACCTTGCCTTGATGATATCATTAGAGATGTAATTTAAAACAGCTATTGCTCAAACGAAAATAAATTGTTAGTTTTCTCGTTTCTTATCAATGTAAATGTTTTGTTTCATTAGAATATTTTAAGTAATTCATTAATTAGATGATTGTGGTGGTTATTATGTTTGTAAAACAAATATAAATAAAACTATTATTTTAAATGTACTTATTTTATTTCTTAATGTAATATTTCGAAGGTACAAAAGGCATTTTTGAAACTACACACGAGATATCCTTTCCTCTAACGTTGACTAATAATTCCGTTCCATTTTTCTTTAGTGTTTCTTGAACGTAACCCATAGCGACGTTTCCTCCTAAAGAAGGGCTCGGGCAACCACTCGTCACTTTGCCTATCTCTTCAAAGGTTTTCGGATCTTTCAGCAACGCATCTTTTCTTGCAGGAGCGCCTGATTCCATTCTTATACCAACTCTCCTTTTACTCACACCTTCCTTTATTTGTTTGAGTATTATATCTGCACCAGGAAAATTGCCCTCTGCTCTCCTTCGCTTAGCGATCAGCCAGGTCAGACTAGCCTCCACAGGGGTTACGCTCTCGTCGATATCGTTGCCGTACAGACACAACCCCGCTTCGAGGCGCAGGGAATCCCGAGCGCCTAAACCAGCCAGTTTGACGTCACTACATTTTAGCAACGACTCAGTCACTACATTCGCTTTATCAGCCGGTATAGATATTTCCACCCCATCTTCTCCTGTATATCCACATCGTGTAACACGGCAATCTACGCCGGCGACGGATCCAATAGCAGAAGTCATGAAAGTGAGATCATCGAGTGACATTTTTGTTAGAGTTTGAACAGCAGCTGCCGCCTTCGGACCTTGAACAGCTATGAGAGCTCTGTGATCGACATCCCAAAATTCAACAGTGACGTCTTTACTCTTTCTACGAAATAGTTCTGATGTTTCCATCATGTGTTGTTTATCAACTTCCAGTCTCCCAGCGTTTGATACCACATAAAGTGTTTCATCGTTCACTTTTGTCACGATCAAATCATCGATGATTCCTCCGTTGCTGTTCAGAAAAACGGTGAGTGCACTGGTGCCGTGAGCCATTCCCTTTAGGTCCACAGGCGTTATGGACTCGAACCAGTCTATGCAATCCTTACCTCGTACGTTCGTTTGCAGCATGTGGGACACGTCGAATATTGAAGCACTCTTCCGGGTGAATAAATGAGACGCCGACACGCTCATATCCGAATATTGCACGGGCAGCATAAAGCCGGCGAAATCAACCAACTTCCCGCCATATTTACCATGCAAGTCGTACAAGGGTGTCTTTACCGCCGGTTTACCACTATCACTGTAAGACCGTAATGTAAAATTATGCTTGGAAGTTATAAGAATAGGTGAAACTAAAACACGGTGTATAGATTTTGTAGCCATGTTCACGTGTAGGTGCGTTACGTGATGTAAGTTAGTAGCAACTGAATACTTCGTTTGGACCATTACATGTTATCTGTTTCTCTTTGAGGGGTCAGAGAGTCAGGCGAAAATAGTAGCAGTAATGATGATAACAATAATGTGGGGTAATCAATAAGTAAACAATAAATATTGTGCCCCATCTGATAAATCTACCAAATATGATAAATTTTTAGTATTTTTTTGAACTGGGTGTGTGTAATTAGTTTCTGATCAAATACAAATGTTATTTTTAAAATACTGATATGAATACTTGGAAAGGCTTGGAAACATGTATAAAAGAGATTTTATAAATAAAATATCACATTACTACCAAAAATATTTAATATCTAGTTTATTTTTTCAATAATGCTATATAATCTTCATGTGTGAGCAATTCACTCTTTTTTGCTTCAGACACAGTAATACTGGACAGAATGATGGCAATGAAACCATCAGAGTCTGGCATTTTCTTCAGCAGCTCTGGGTGTTTCACCAAACTTTCATTAATTTCAATTAATGCACCTTTGATGCAAGATGGTATTTTGAAGCTTGTATCGTCATCAAATAATACTTCACACACCGTTGAATTGGGTTCTAAATGCTGTCCTCCTTTCTTGCCTTTACCTTTTACAGAATTACTTAGCCTATCCACTTTACCTATACAAAAATTAATATTGTATCCAACATTTTTCTTGAAAAAGAAATGGCTTGGTGCCAAGCACAGTAGCATGATTCTGTTAGAGTGAAACATTAGCATCATGTCATTATTCTCTATTCCACCATAATTTAAGATGTATCTTTTGGTGAAGTATCTGTCTGTAAAAGACTTGTAGTTGGATAAATCTGGTATTGAGTCTAGGATTTGGAAATCCATAGTTGTGGACATTTTGTGCTTTTATTGAGTGTGTTTGGTAGCTTGCTCCTGGGCTAGTATCCTCGCTCGGATTTCAGCGTGGCGTCTTCGAGACTCGTCGAGGTTCGCTTTCTGGCGCCGCAGACGTTCCCCTTTCAAACACTTTCTCATATCCCGATCATAGTCGTTACAGTAGCCCATAAACTTTCTAAACGGATGCTGTAAATAAAAATGAACAGGTACTTAGCAACATAAGATTTGAGGTTATGAGCTCCAAAAAGTAAACTGGCTGTTTACATTGATAGAAAAGTGCACCCTATGAAAGAACAAGATAAGAATGTGATAATAATATTATGCAACTTTTGCACATACCTCCGCATGACAGTCCTGTAAAATTTTTATCACAACATTGCATTCTTCAGTATGTAAATGTGGTGACAAATCTGTGTGCATCACTTAATTCGTAATGTGATTATATTAATCAGAAATTGCAAGCAAAAATATTTGCGTGCCCAACTGTGCGCTTTGGTTGACTTTGACAATTTATAACTGACAGATGCCATTCTTTTTTTTAGATTCGCAAGGAAGATAATAGACTAAGGTCGGAGACTATGCTGCCTCGTCATTATAAATTATGTATTTTGTTCCATTCATGATTTCGTACCTAGCTGTCTTCAGTTTCGTACTTTGTTTTCTTATTTTCGTCTTTTTATCAGTTTAATACTAAATTATAAATAACTTATCCTAACTCATGACAAAGCAGTAGATTAGAAAGGTAATACAAAATGTCGAGGGTTCTGCCGCCTCACCACCTTACGAGCCAAAATCGGTCGCCATAGCCACACCTTTCGTATTTTGTTTGAAGCGACGCCCGTTTTCGTGTCGTGTGTTCAAGCGTAGGCGCCAGAGACCTCGACTGGATAGTTTTACAGTCGTTCTTTTAAATATTCTTACTAGCATCACAACTTCACACTCAAGTCGTTATTACCGACTGACTGGTAGAAAATACCCTACAAATCATTAAGTCCACCAGTTTTACAAATTGCAATAAAGTTTAAATTTTGTTAGTAGTTGCTAGTTGCTAATGCTTGATACTGGTAGAATACCGGGCGATTGTTATTATAATAACTATAGAAAAATGCCCCTCAGTAAACGAAAAAACGACAAAGGCATTCGTGAATATACTCTTGTCGTCATTGTGATAATACTGAACGGCATTGTAAACGCATATTATAGGAACGGTCGAGGGCTCTCGCGCCTAAGCGCCTACCCACTTTTCTGCAAGTCTTCTTCTTAGCGTTTCGATGGTAAACGACTTTTTGTTGTGACCAGTAATTGGCGATACTGATTGCCTTGCCATACAAGGTCTTCCAAAGAACAGATTAGGACACGCAAGACAAGACAAAAGATGAGCCATGTCTTGTGTTCTTTTATTTTATTTTATTTTTATAACGTTCTGCAAGTGATATTGGTTCTTGTTGGATAACCATCTTAAGATGCGTGAGACCTCCATACTCCATAACACTACTACGTACCAACTGTATTACTGTTACTGGTTTAGGTGGTGTGGTGGTGGTAAATAATAACAACATTTTTATTATAGATTTACTTAAATAGTCACATTGTCTCATTATTATAACTAAGAAAGAAGTAAGGTAGAGACCGCATAATATAGGATTAGCCCTAATGCTGTTTTGTAGGAGCTCCTCAACTTTAATAAATAAATTAACAAATTCACTAATAACAAACTTTAACATAAATGACTAGATTAAATCGTATTTTTGAGAGTTGTATAAAAAGTGTTAATAGGAAATTGGAAGATGTCTTGCATTTACCGTCTATCACCACAATAATAAACGCACGAAGAGAAAAAAATCACATATTCATCCAGCATCGCTCACCACAAAATAGGAACAAGCAAATATTTAAGCAAATTAAGAATACAAAATGCGTAACAAAAAAAGTTTGGATGCCCGATTTAAGAAATGCAAAATGTGCCCAAAAAGAATTGTGGCCAATGAGTTAAAAAGCGGATGTTAGAAGTGTGGCGCGGGTTTCGTTCGTGGGCATCAACTTTTGGGCATGCCCTGGGGCGTGGCGGTCTCCACCATCTTCTTGTAGCGGCCGACCAGCTCGGGCAGGTCGTAGGCGATGGCGACGTCGAGCCGCGTGATGGGGCAGCCTCGGAAGTAGGTGCAGGTGGCTGTAAGCTGCTGGAACTCGTACAGAGGGTTCAGACGGAAGAAGTCTCGGTACGTCTCCGGATCTGGTAAGTCATACCTGGAAGAAAAAATACCGTTTTGTAGAACGAGTAGGCGAGATGTGTTTTTGTGATTTTATACATTCTTAAAGTTATTATGCTAGATTTCATGATCATGCCACCAATTTATACCGTTTTATGACATTAAAGCATCATGGTTACCTATTATTCTATGATTTTACTATCATTTACTGCGTGATTAATTAAAGTTACTATGTTAAAACCCTATGGTTACCTAATATTTGTGTTTGACACTTATTGCTCATGAAAATCAAAGTGTTTCACAAAGAATTCAAGATTTATGTACCTTGAAATGTTGGTAAGGGTGCTGAGTCCCTCGTAGATGTGGTAGTTTTGTGGATTCTCAATGATGGCGTCGGCAATGAGCTTCTTGTTGCCGAAGATGGTCTTGTGGTTGTAGTACGTGGTCAGGTAGCAATCCACCATCTTCGCGTGATTCCGGACGCGCACCTGTTGAATAAATTAAACATAAATAGGTAAATGAAAAGAAGGCCATTAAATTAGTTTTTGAATTTATTGCAAATCACTTATCGTTGTTATACCATTTCAATCCCAAGTAGCTTTAATTTTTCATGATACAGGGCACAGCTTTTAGCCACCAATAATATTATTATGAGATCGATCATAACTTGGGAAGGGATATACCTAGGTAAGTACCAAATTCACTTCACGGTTACATGTAGTATTGATATTTTCTTTTCTTAAAAATCATCTCTGTTAATAGTTAGAGACTTGATAACTCTTATCATCTTAATATAATATCTTATTATCTTAGAGTCATGGATTTATAGTTTGACAAACGTGTTTGTTGTTTGTGTTTGTTGGCGGTCTGCAACAGGTCATTCATTTAATATGCTAGGAATGCAATGAACAGATAACTCACCGCAAACCGCCTAGCGCTGGCGATCTTATTCTCGATGCGCTTGTCAATAGCCTGCCGCAGGTCACGCAGAAGCTCGCGCTCCTGGGCCTGCAGAAGCCGCTGCGGCGCGCCGGCCTCGTACGGCAGCGACCACAGCGACACCGTGTACATCACTGGCGGCTGCGCGGAGCTCATCAGCGGTGAGATGTTCCAGATGAGAGCGCTTTGCACTCGCATCAGTTCTTCGGGTTTCACGATGTCAGCTTTGTTGAGGACGATGCGTGTCTGGGTATAAAGTTTCACGGATGAATGTCTGCCCTGCCTTTTTACCGGCAAAAAGGATGGTTATTATTTTGACCAGTATTTATGTGTTCAGTCATCATTCGTGATCTTGATAGAAGTGTTATAGAGATCACTTAGAATTAAGAAATATCAGACTCTCTTTACTTCTCTCGAGTGTATAGCCACGGTATAGTTATGAAGTACCTAAGTAGATGTCTTCCTTTGGTCATTTAATTTAAGTTAATCTCATCAAGTGATAATTTATTAACTGATTTATATACAACATAAATCAGTTATTCAACATAAATTTAGTCACGTATTTAGTTGCGTCGGGGGCATGTTAAGTATATATTTGAAATATAGGTATTTGGATACTTTAAGTACAATAGAGGGACTTGGCCATAAAGAGTTAAATTGTATTTGTTTGAAACTTACCTGTGACTCTCTGCCCTTAAGTTGGTCGAGAATAGCTTCAGTTTCAGGGCCGACATCCAGTTTGGAAGGGTCGTAAACAAGGAAAATGATGTCAGCGCGGTCGATGAACCACTGGCACGCGTCGTTGAAGGGGAACACTCGAGAGACCTGTTTTCTCACTTCCAGTATTCCGGGAATTTCGACAATGTTCACCTGTAAGAAACAATCCAATGTCAGTAAAATGGTAAATTCTTTGAAGCAACACTAAAGGGAGTTTATACATCCTCTGTTCCACTACTGTAACAAAGCCAAGATCTTCAGCTTGGCGTTATTGAAACCCAAGCATGAAAAGCCAGGGAGTCCAAGGAGAAAGTTAAAATAACCCCGCAACGAACCTTATTAGAATATAGATGGAGTTTGTAAAACGCTCTATAATGTAAATTCACCTTTTCCAAAATTTTGCTGGGATGCCTCAGTCCCCTAAGACGCTCTTCTAGACCTTGTCCAAACTTCTGCAGTCCTGAAAACGTCCAGTCAGCTGCTAGCTGCGTACCGTCCAATACTTCAGGGTTTTTGCCGTGCATCAAAATGTTGAAATATGCTGGTGAAGGCTCGGCACCTGTAACATACATACAATGATTTATTTATTCAGTGCAAGAGGTAAATGTTTAAGAATATATTATAGCTAAAGGTAACTACTGTTCGTTTACTGACCTGTTCTTAGGGACCACTCAGTGAACTCAAGTCCAGTCAAATAGTTGACAATACTGGATTTTCCTCCACTCCACGGTCCCATGAACAGCACCAAAGGTTTTGAGAAGATTTCTGGGTCACCAAAGTGTCTGTTACTTAAATCTCTGTATTTGTACAGTGCTTCCAATGGTTTGATGGAGTTTTCGTAGAGCTTCTTCAAATCTCTGAGAACGATATCAGCGGCCTTTTCTACAATTATTTCTGCCTCGCTGGCCTCCTCATCTAACCTGAGGATTTGGTTTATGTGCTCACGAGATCTTAGGTTTTCGGGGATATCTCCAGTCTGAAATAATAAAGCATAACGTGAGAATATTAATGACGTGACGTGAGAATAGATGTAGGTACATTCTGCCTCTATTGGATACTTCATTAATAGTTTTTTATCTCAGATAATTGGAACCAGCCTAAAGTTTGGCCATACATACTTTTGAAATTACTGCCATTGATTCAAACCCAATTTTCAGTTATTTTCGCGATAAATTTGTGTTTTAATCAGTGAGTTGTATTTGAGTGAACTTCAGTATCAAGTAAGACATTTCTATTAAAGAAAGTCTTACCTTTAATAAGTCATCTTCTGGTGTTTCTTCTGCCTCCTCCTCAGCTCCTTCATCAGCAGATTCAGATTCCGCTTCTTCTTCGCCTTCCGCTTCTTCTGGACCTTCAGCGGCTTCTGAGTTTGCAGCTTCGTCTGCTTCAGATTCCTCTTCTTTCACGGCCTCTTCGTCAGATTTACCGTCTTCCTCCTCCTTGCTTTCCTCTTTGGTGTCGTCCTCCTTATCCTCATCGGACTTTCCATCTACCCCTTCTTCAGCAGCAGCCTCAGTGGATTGTTCTTCTTCTTCTTCCTTTTCCTTTGATTCTTCTTTTTCTTCAGCAGAGTCTTGTTTACCTTCGTCTTCCTTAGATTCAGACTCCTTTACTTCATGCGAGTCTGCACCGTCTTCAGCAGTTTCTATTTCTTCCTTAGATTCAGCCTTTTCATGAGATCCATTGTCATCTTCTTTTGTTTTATCATCGTCTTCGTCTCCAGCCTCTGCCGATGCTTCTGATGCTTCTCCAGACTTATCATCTTCAGCAGTTTCCCGATCTACTTCCTTGCTAGCATCGTCGTCATCATTATCACTACTCTGTTCTTTGCTGTCATCATCATCATCTCTGCCTTCCTTTACTTCTTCGCTTTCGTTTGCATCATCTTCTTTGGTTTCGTCTTTGTCTTCCTTGTCTTCTTCACTGTCTGAAATAAGATTCTTAAGATATTTTATCTATTGTATTGTAATTAACCTCGCTCGCACTTTTTTTACAACCTGTATACGTTAAATTACACCACAATAAGTCAGCTACAATCTGTTTAGAGAGTAGTGGCCTATTTTAATACCTAACAACTAACAACATAGCGCCGATCTTAGAGGCAGGTATAATGTCAGTACATGGCAAATTTTGAGGTCCATGAAGTTTTAATGTTTTTCAAGTCAGTTTTAATGTGTTTCAGTCATGATTTTTTGTGAGAGACTGCATTTAATATTGTGTTCATATGCTATTCTCAATACGTATTTATGATTCATACCTTGTTCGGCTGCTGATTCATCAGCGGATGCGTCTTCTTTGCTGTCTCCGTCTTCTTGTTTGCTGTCCTCGTCTTGTTGTTCGCCGCTCTCTTTCTCTTCCACCGTTGCGTCCTCTTTAGAATCGTCGTTGACAGCTCCATCTTGTAGTTTCTCGATCGAACCCTGAGCGACGTACGGCTCGTCCGCTACTTCCACCGACAGTGCGTCTTCTTTGCTTTCCGCCGCGTCGCTCGCTTCGCCGCCCTCTGCTGATTGCGCTTCATTCGTATCGTCGTCTATACTTACTTCACTACTGTCGTTTTTTTCTGCGGAATCTGTTAACAGATGTTTACTGTTAAAAAAATATTTACATTTTACATAATAACCAGTTAATATCCTACTAATATTATGAATAAAAAGGTTTGTGAAGATGGATTTTGGTTACTCCTTCATGCAAAAACGATTTGATAGATTTTGATGAAACTTTACAATAACACAGCTCATACATTGAAACAACACATAGGCTTTAGTTCATTGAGATATTTTTTGAGATCCAAAATTTACGCGGGTAATGCTTAGTTTGTTTATAACTTTAGGTTCATAATGAGAAAAGTTCATTTCATAAATAACAGCTTCATCTTATAGTATATTTTCTTTACGAGCTCAAAGTATCTAACAAAATAAATAGCCTCGTGGAAATCGCTTTCAGGTGATGAAAAGCTTTATTACAGGAATACAATATTTCATTTGGTTATTTACTGATGTTCAAATAATGTTAGTTTTAGTACGCGGTTGTGTAACGGTCTATCAGCGTGAATATAAATCTTTGGTTAATGATTCATTCTTTAAATGGCTCATGGTAGTGTCTATTATTGAGCGAGATATAACGGTGACGTTCGCTCTCTGTCGTGTTAAAATAGATCAACAGCTCGCGAGGTTTTCCGCCTCGAGGAACCCGCGTGTCGTGTCAATCTCGTGTTATATTATTCTGGAAGCGTGAGGTCAGCAGTAACGTCGATTTTACGAGAAGTTGCGGAAAACAAGAACAATCGTAAATACAGTTTGAATGCCGGAATCATTTTAGTGGCCGTGAACACGCGTAAACATGCTTTTTCAGTATTCATTATATCATAGCGTTTGAATTCCTAAATCCAAAACCATCTAAAGTACTTGCTAAACCGTTAAAGCTAAAAAAGTCTTATCATATCTTTATATCTACCATTTCATGAACAGTTAATACCTACTTGTCTTAAAGTTTAGTGGAAAACAAGTTCAAAAACTTACTTGCTTGTATTAATAAATAAATAAATCCTTCTTTTTAAGTCGGAAAAAGTCAATATGATATTGCCGGTCTAAGTAACTATTAGGCATAAATTGACATAATTGGTCGTCTCATATTTTAAATATTATAAGTTTTAGAGGCGTGATCCCCTGTAGGGCCAAGGTTTGGTGTTAAGTAACTTTTATCACTTTTATTAACAAATGTACATATCAATGGTTATTTAACTGAAGTTATAAACAATCATACCTTTGTGAAATGCCAAGGAGTATAAAAGTCCCAAGAAATAATCACCAATTTACCTGGTTCCGCGTCCCCTGATTCGAGCTCTTTGAGAGCTTTTTCGATGTATGGACGGCATTGTGACTCGGAGGGTACGTCGTCATCGGCTGAAACAACACAATTAACGATTAAAAAAAAAACGTATTTAACTATACTCATACAAATATAAAAAAAGTTACAGTAGGTACCTATTATTTAGCCGCACTGAGAATGCTATTTTGTCATTTAAATTTTAACAATGTCAAAATAGCATCTGTAATTCCTGCTGGAGCAGCGTTACTCCAGCAGAAACGTATTTTCTGTTTTATACAAAAACTGTGGCCCCCACATTTTTTTATTTGGTGCACAATTAAAACATACTGAGACCTATCAAACGGTATACTTCAATTTGCTCTACGAGTAACTTACACCTCAGAGTGGTTTAAAATTATTTCCATACTTTGTGTGTAAAAATTTAAAACGTTAAAATAGCATTCTCGAGCAGCTAAATTATAATATATAGTATGACTTTGCTACCTAGCCTCCTATCTTAATCGCTGTAAGCGAGGTACGTGTTTGACATTCTACGTATTAAACGTAGAAACAACTTAGGTAAATAAAGTAGCTGATGAGAGAACACCACATAAGCTCTAAGTTTTATTTATTTTTAAGAAGGTTTTTAGTTTAAGGTTTTAGTTGTTGAATGGGTTTTCCTATTACCTTTTAACAAAGCTCTAAATTAAACGTAAAACTCTTGCCAATTTTACGAGAGCATGTTGATTCGATGAATATAGTTTACAATCTTAGTTATTCGTAGTTCTAATGTTATTTCACAACAACAATTACAATTTAAGACCAACTGACTAAGAGTAGGCTAGCACTCTCAAGTCAAAAAGGCTTACAAGACTACGTACTTAGTTGTCTGCTTTATCTGTTCCTGCACACAGTCTCAGAATCTGATCTAGTTATCTTGAATAGTTAAGTTTTCAATTACCAATAGACACAGCTATGTTTTGTTATGGCTAAAAAGAAGACGGTACCTACAAGTTTGTGTATTTGATTTTGGGGTAAAGGGCACTCCTACCTTTTCTCGAAGAGCTTCGTCATATTTTCTAACGCTTGTTGCATTATTTTGGCTCATGTTACGTTAGAATGACCGTCAAAATCATCTTAATAACGAAATAATAATAAAAACGTATTTTTGATTTTGTGTCTTACTCGTGCTTAGATAGTGCTCCACTCTCTCTCCCTTGGAAATAGCGCACCCTTACTTAGCTTTGCCAAAAAGATGCATGCAATAGTCGTCAACAACAAAACGTTGATGAATCATACAATCAATGAATAGTTTGATTAATCCATACATATTTAAAGTAAGTAGTATTGCTTAGTCGTGGTAGTAAATTAAACGTGTATTTAATTATATAAACGAGTTGTATTTCTCTTTTGGAAAAATGTGTTACAACCTAACAGTGAGAACAGTACCCCAATCACGAACATTTGACGTATTCGTCACGTTATCGTAACGAGTTTACGTGAGTCGGCAGCACGAAGCACTTCCGTGTGGTAAGCTCGAAAGCATTACCGCAGATGACGTCATACTAACGTAAATATGGCTCGTCCAGAAACAAGTTAAATAAATAATAAATAAATTGAAATACTAGTTTAATTATCTTATTTTGGTGTCAAATTTTCAGTTTGTTTTACGTCCGATAGAGGCGCTTTAAAATTCTCATACAAATAATCAGATAAAATCAATTCTGTCTATCACTGAGCTTTAGAAAACAAAATGATTGTTAATCTAATGATAACTTTAAGCGATCAATACATATAATCTGAATGTTGGAAATAGCTCCAGCGACTTCATGAAATTTTGTATGCAGGAGGGTTCGCAAGGCAGGCAGGTACGTTATACACGATTTTAAACACTACTCATTACTCAAAGCACATCAAAACTTCTGACCAAGTAACTTCTTTGGCGGGTGAAGAAAGTTTTTAATTCTCAAACAACATTTTATTTTACTCAAAGCTTAGTAAGTCAAAGAACTTTGGATTTAAACTTAGTGCTCATCAGAATTTACTATAAATTCTTAGTCAGTTGACTACTACGCCACCGCGTCTGGCTGGCAGAGTGGATAGACAGCCGCCTGGTTAACAAAGACGCGGGTTCAATCCCGACTTTTTTCTATCATTTCTTTAGCTAATAATTGTTGATTAATTTAATTAAAGATCATTAAACTAAATTCTGAATAATATTACTACACACACATACACATTTCTATCGCACTCAACGCTACGGATTGTCTACGATACGCCGTAGCATGTTTTTTCTGTAGCATTTTGCTACGTGCGGGTCATGGGCGCGCTACGACACGTTGCGTAGTAGCGATCGTGCTACGAAATTAAACCTTTCATCAAACCCATTTTCCGGTCATACTTTGGTTTGTTTTTGAATTTTCTTGTTTAAAAAATAATAATATGAGTGAGTTATTGCTATTATAACTTGTATTTTAACATGCTACATGTTTGTATTACGTTACCTAACCTATAAAGTGTAGGAAGGAACATTTGAGTCCATTAACTTTACTTATATTTATTAAGAAAACCAACAGGTATTTAAGATTGAAATACTTACTTGTCTGTACTTACTAAGATTGGTCTATTGACATTGGCCTGCTGAACCCAAAATCCATTACCATTTAAAATGTATCTTGAGCTTCTGCTCTATAAGCATTCTTATTTATTTATTTAAAAACTTTATTGCAGAAATAACAGTATACAATGCGGACTTAATGCTGAAAGCATTCTCTCCCAGTCATACCTTTAGGTCATGCAGAAAGATTGTAATTGGGTGCACGAGTATATTGTACTTATGCTGACAGTGTTTATTTAATTCTTAAATAGCTAGTTGTATTAAAGCGTGTCTTACAGATATTTTGTATACTTTATCTCAGCTATATCTAAAAGTTCCAAAATAATCTCTTTGAGCAACTATTACTGTCTTCTTTCCTCAATATTAATAATATTCATTCAGTCCAGGGCGGCCTGAAAGCTTGGCCTTCATGCATTCCGCCTTGCACCAAGGTGATTATTTACGTATATTCATGTCGCAAGGTGAGCCATTTTATGGTACCTATTTACATACAATGTATCAAGGAATTAGGGGAAAGATAGTATTCGGCCTACGATGTGGAATCATGTTTTATTTAAACTTTCACGTGCTAAGAATGTAAATTATAATCTGATTTTACTTAGGGTTTATATCAACCCCATTTGCTGACTTATCTTATCATTCTGATATGCGCAAGTGGGCCTTACAGTATTACCACCACCAAAATGTGTACAAAAGGTAGACTTAACGCCATTTGGCATTCTCTACCAATCATACCTTAATTATGTAGTGTTTTTTATTTTGTATGTACCTCGACTACTTTACTTACTACGGGCTTATTTTTTATACTTAATTAGATAGCTGTGAGGTAGTTATTTTAAGAAATTCAATTAACCGTTATAAATACGGAACGAAAAAGAGCGAAATAATGAGTTCTTGCAAGTACTAAAAATTACTGGTGACCTAGTTTTATGTCACATTTTTATAATGCCGTCACGATCCTATCGTTTTTCACAAGATGGCGACGCACAACGACAAATCCCTGTATTTCTATTTGCGTATCAAGCTTTGCGGGCAGGGAGCGCCTGCGACCGCGCTCGAGCCGCCGAGGCGATCTACGCCGCCCTAGACAATCGGACTTCCTGTACGCATTTGGGTTACTGGATCATTTTGTAGCACAAAACATCGGCTAAGGTTATTGCCAAAAATAGAGCACATACGCGAGCTTTTTACATAATTTCAGCGCAAGTTACGCCGAAAATAGCGGCGATACGGTGACGCAAAGCGCTCCCGCGCAGGCGCGCGCGCATCCACTCACCTCTCGCTGCGACCGTGAGCGCCGACACGGCGAAAAACATGCACAACATAAACCTCCATAACCTTAATCTCTTGGTCCACATTTTGTCAAGTTAAGCCCGTTAATTCGGGCTATCAGTCATTTGCACTCACACTCGCGCACCCGATCCACCGATCTACAGGTTGGAAACACATCCGCACTCGGTTAAAGATTCGCCACCTCGCATCAACGCGACTCGCACTCCGAGGGAGTGCAACCCGAGTTAAACGATTACCATTAAATCGCGGTCGTCGAGAGCGCTCGAGGTGATAAATTTAACTTTGAAACATGCGAATATTTTACGGGCGCTCTCGAGTTAACCGCGGTTTAATGGCGTTGCGATCGGTGCGTGAAGGTGGGTAGTTCGCGGCACTGTTCGGGGACGTACTCTATTTCCGGAGACAGCACAGCATCGCTGGTCGGAGGGGTACTGGCGCGACGTGAAGCTCTCGGCGCGCCGGAGCTTTGAGCGAGGTTCAGGCGGGTGCGCGTGCCAACGGCCCACGGGCCACGAGCGAAGCCCGCCCGCCCTGCGTCGGCGCCGCCCGATGCGCTTCATTGCGCCCCTTTGACTACCGCTACGATTCGGATCAACATCCGTGACATTAATGAAAGTTCAAAGCCATGTGCCCATGTGAATTGATAACGACATTTTCAATCATCATCGTAATGTTCCATTGCCTCTATTTTGACAAAACATTTTTAGCAAGAGGTACCTACGATAGGTTTAATAGATATGACTACTTATTAGTTCTACTTTCTTTAGCAGCTTTTCAGATAAGTCAGTGAAATCGTTCGTTATGCAGTAACAAATTAGGTAAAATGTGGGGCTAACATCGTAAACAAACAAACACCTAAATTAATATCTAATGGGCCTACCTTATTATTAATACTTGCATATCCTAAAAGTTTTTTTTATAGATACAAACTTAAACTTACAAGTAATACCTCGTGCCTGTTCGATCACATATCGTTCTTGGTGGTGCCGATGGTGGTACCTATACAGTCAGTAAGTATTGTTAAGTGGCTGTACACTTTAGCGCCTGTCATAATAAAGTAGTGTGTTCGTTTGCAAGAGATCGATATAAATCCTTGCAGACCACAAACTTACAATAAACGATACAGGATAGTTGCCTTAAATTACAGATGGTAGATAAAGGCCTATTGCTGATAATAGCAATTTCTTCCATGCAACCATCAGATGAGTGAGGATCAACTTTAAGGAAAAACCTTTCTTCCCTATAGTTACGGGACCATATTCCAGACACAACAATAGATGTTTTATTGTTTTCACGCCTGTAAGCGTTGACTGTCCGGGACATGGTTCTACTTTACACCGATCTAAATAACGATGTTGGTCGTGCATATTATTCTGCATCAATGATGTTTTAACTTTTAAAACATCATTGTTCTGCATGAATACTTACGTTCTTGAATCAAAAAACAATTCAAAGTTATGTGATTTGGATAGGTACCTACATATTAGTTAATTTACTATTATTTCCGAATAATGACATAATCATTAACTTTGTTGGTATCAAAAGGACATGTCAATTAAAAATTATGTGGATAGAGCCACAGCTTGTTGGATCGTTCAACGTTGATTTATAATAGCTATCTACTACCCAACCGCGGCATTAGGTGAAGTCATCGAGTGTTGTTACGCGATAATCGTTTCAAAGCAAATTCGCTCTTATACAAAGCGAAGATGACTATGAAAACGATTGCCAAGTGGTCTACGAGTTTTGTAATTCGTGAAGTTTGGCGAGCGGCGCCGAGGCTCACTCACCGTTCGGTCCGATATTTCAACCTGTCGTGCTATTGAGACTGCAACACCCGCGTTTATTTGGAACTGAATGCACGCATGCAGCGGATCGGGTCCAACGTACGTAAATAGTTTACGTTTGCATCTATTTGCAGCTGCCCGGTGTCATAGGTGCACTTAGGTAGGTATAGAACTGATAACCACTAGATGTGCAATCGTAATATTTGCCCTTGCTTGCTGCTGTAGGTCTTAGGATATTGAAACTGCAATAGTATACTTTACTTTATTTAACGGGCAGGGGTAAATAATGTATACTATTCCAAGGCCTACCCTAATTTCTATTTCTTTTTAGATGCCCTTTTACATCTATTATTGAGCTATATTTGCTAATCATCTTTTTTTGTCTTAGAGCATTTTGGCACAATTACAGCCAACTTATCAAAATGTGTTTTGATGAATGTTTACTGCATGTGTGGGCACCTAAATGTGCAATAAAGAGGCATATGAATAGTTATAAATAAAAATAATATAAAATCTTAATGGTGCTTTGAAATTTGAAATAAAACCACACATTATAATAAAATTATTTTACTTTTATTCTGGAAAAGTTTTATCAATAATCTTAAAATTAAAACTAAATTAAGTAAGTTAGTGGTCAATAATAATGAGCTCGTCTATACTCCAGTCTTCATATGAGTGGTCAGGGAGGTATCTTCTGATTATGATGGGGATCTTATGCTGCTTCAATTCCTTCATGGCTATTTGTAAGGGGTCTGTCTCTCCTTCTAACTCAACCATCACTGGAGCGCACATTGCAATTTGCAATGCTCGGGTACCTGGAAATACAGACAAATAATAGAACAATTTATATTATGGAAGTAAAAAGAGATGAGGCACATCCGGCACATTTACAATAAATTATTGTTTCATGATTGACCCCACAGAGTCATAGTAATCATTACAAGCTGATTTATTACATTATAGCAGGCAGGATGCTTATTTATTCTGTGTTACCACCACCATCAAACTAAAATTATGCTGTGATGTAGCAATGTTGATTACTTACTACTACTGTAGCCACATAACCTATATTGCTCTTTGTGTTCGTCAGTATGCATTCTCACCTAAAACTCTAGCTCTCTCATACTTCGTCATATAGCGTGTCGTGATGCGTTTAGACTTCTCGACACCCCCGCCAGCCTGCCCAGGGGCCAGGCACTGCACGTTATCCTCCTCCTCCTGTTCCTCAGTTTCTTCAATGTTGTCATCATCTTCAGCAATGTCGTCGTAGTCCGCTCCACCATCATCGGCTTCGTATTCTTCATCAGCCATTCTGTTTTAAGGCAACCTTTAATGGAGTCACAGAAAATCCGTCGATTCTGTTTGATTCAGCAAGAGTTATAGAAGAAAAGAAATACAAAAATCTAGAAAACACCACCCACACACAAGCCTCCCGATAGCTATGAAATACTCTTACTAATCTGTGGGTAATGATGAAGTGACAGTTCTGAACTTCTCTGACAGACAGACACAGAGACAGATGTCAAATAAATGTCACATTTCTTACTATTATTTTACCGTTGTGGCCGACAATCCAATAATACCGGAAAAATCGGTATAAAAAACAAACTTAACAACAAAATCCCGATTTTTGTCTTTTTTTTTTCAACTTTGATTTATTTACGTTACGGCTCTGGGCTCCAGCTTCTAGCCCCTTGCCAATATTATTATTGCACTGGTGGGTGTCGCATACTTTAGCTCGTAGATTGCTATTTATTTTTCACGAGAGCTTTTCTTTTCGCAATAAAAAATTGCAATATTTTATTTATTGTATAATTTGCATAATATTCTCAAAATTAAAGTCTAGCTTTGAAAAAATAAATTAGGATGAACGCATCCATACCTTTTGTTTATGCAATAACGTATCTTCCTTGTCTTTGGATCTTTATTCGAATTTCCTTTTCCGGTTCTGCATCAAAGCTGTAACCATGCCGGTGTGTAAATTTATTAAATTTCGAAATAATCTCGCAGTGTTACATTTCTGTGATAAATATTTGTGTTTACCGAGTGTTTCTAGTATACAATGTGCATGAGTTATACACACCAATTTCTTTGAACCGTAAAATTACGCATCAAACAAGATGATACACTACACATGGCAGTATTTGACATGTCGAAGAAATTGTCCCCAAACCTCACAATCTAGTTGCGATTCATATATTCTGGCTGCCGAATCTATTTTAGTGACAATTATAGTGCAAAAGTGTAGCTTGTGAAAGGATAAATGTACTGGCAGTTTCACGTCGATGGTAAATTATAACCTTATCATCATTGTTTTCAGCTCGCAATTGACTTGCTGCACCCATCCCCCGCGTCGGAGAGGAGGAAACACAAATTGAAGAGGCTGGTGCCACATCCCAATTCATATTTCATGGATGTAAAATGCCCCGGCTGCTACAAAATCACTACGGTATTCAGTCACGCACAGAGGGTGGTCGTATGCGCGGGATGCTCAACGATCCTTTGCCAGCCCACTGGAGGTCGTGCTAGATTAACCGAAGGTATGATAAATATTCTGTCCATAATAATCTTCAAGAACTTGCTTGAAGACATCACATTAATTAGGTATTGGACACTTGTGACTAGGATAAAATAAACCTTTCATGCTAATTTATTAATAATTATTTTATAATTATCACTATCATTTGTAAGCATTGTTTCACCATGTTTTGAAAAAACTTAAAGCAAAACAAATGCAACATTGCATAATTTTGTACGCACTTCAGATACATCATTGCACAATATTGTATTTCATGCATTAACTTCATTTTAATTTAACATAATACTTTTACTACCTGTCAGATGAATCCAGCTGTGTTAAGTAAAGATTGTTGATTAACAACGGCATTTTTAATTTGTTTTATTGTCTAATGAGAAAAGCTATGTATTCAAATCATAGTGATTATTTGGTCGCCAGAGTAGTATTGTGTCACACAAATCATTAAAAAGACAAAGTTTTAATATAAGCCTGACTACACACCTATTGTCTTGGTTTTGACTTTGAGGAAGGAATTTTCTTCCTTGGTTTGTCACATCAGTAGAACTAACCACTACACCATGAAGTGTTGTCAATTTCATTGAATGACACACACACCTACATAGAATTATTATTTCCATATCCATGATACAACTGCTGATTTTACTATCTAGTGAACCACCTTGTGATTTTTTTATTATGTATTGATATATTAAATTCCATATTTCTTTTTCAGGATGTTCGTTTAGGAGAAAACAACATTAAGTTAGTCCTGGAGAGAGAGCCCTAACCGTAATATAAGATTTGCATTTGTTTCCAAGAGTATGAAGGAGTGATATTTTACAAATTCATTAAATTAATGGATCCACTAAAGCATTACAAATAAAGGCTTTTTCAAAGGGGTTTTGGGTTTTATTTCACAGTAAGGGTCCTAGCGTAGGCTTCAAATAAGTCTCAAAGATGTTCCCTATTTTAAGTTTTGATTGATGAGTTAATGAAACGAATCAAATTGATGCAGAAATTGTTTTTTTTTTTATTATATTTAAGTAGTATATTTTTACAAATAAGTAAAATCATTATTGTTGTGCTCTGGCACTTGTGTCATTATCACAAAGTTATTTCTAGGCTTTTTATATACAAAATATATAAGTGCACCCCAAAACAATATGGGTTGATTAGAGTTATAATATATTCACCACAGGATTGCTATATATTTTTTGTGGTATGCTAAGGAATTCGACAGTACATAATTGAAATGACTACCACAAGTAAAGCAAGTGTAATAGAGGGAATATACATGAAAAATAATAAATAGGTACATAAAGATTGTCATTTTATAAATTATTTGACTAAGTACATGAATAAAATAAGTTTCAATTACATTAATTGATATATCTACTTACATTATTACAAAATATTTAACTAAGTACATGAATAAAATAAGTTTCAAAAACTAATGAAGGCTTCCGTTTTCGTGCTCACAGTAGTTGGCGCCACTGTCGCGTGAGGTCAAGAATATAGCTATAATGGTGTATAAATTGTCATTATGGAGAGACTTAATATTACATACAATACATCGGGCATGCCGCAGTCCAGCTATGATAGGAAAAGAGGAGTGTAAGTACACAAGATAATAAAGATTTATTTTCTTAGTCCCCCTTTTAAAACACTCTCATTCTTTGATCCGAAACTAGTATTTATTTGCCATTATCAATGGAAATTATTGCTAAATATTAAACCCGCACGTCTAACCCACAGTGATGTTTGTTTGACATTTCGGAGACCTCATGCTACACAAGCGTCCCTAGCAGCGAATTCATACGCGTTAGCCTTCATTGATATAGCTACTTTAAATATAAGTATTTTTATTATTAGTAATTTGAGCACTATCATGTAAAGAAGCTGTGGTTTAATATTTTCTGAGCTTCTGGTTGTTCTAAATGTTCATCAGCATTGGCTATATCTTGCTTGATTTGTTCTTTTAAACCTTCCAAAGATGGGAAATTCATCTCCCCCCTCAGATAGCCAATGATACCTACTTTAAGATTAGATCCATAGAAATCTTCTTCAAACTTGTGTGAGAAGATGTGAGTTTCCTGGAACAAAATTATTCAATATTGAGCAACCTAGGCTATCTACTATCACATAACATTATTGCACAATCCAGTGCTAATTGCTAACCCACCAAGGAAGGAGCAGGCTACAATAGTATTTAATAAATAGCGAGCATAAGTCAGGATGAGCTTAGTTCTGGACTCTCTCAATTCAATGCCCAAACATTCTTTTTCTCTAATCTTAGCCTTAATTAATAAAAAAATAAAAACGGAAAAAAAAATTACCTTCCTTAGTCTCCAATTTTCTCAAAAAGTAGCGGATAAAAATCCAAAGTGTTTTCTACAAAAAATGTTTAATTTATTGCGCTGAATCGGTCCTTTAAATATTATCACTCAAAACTAGGTAACCTATATAGATTTCAGTTTTTTTCTCGTAGACAGATACAATGATAATTTAATCCCGAATTAAGCTAATCGCGACTTGGGCAAGTAGGGCCCTACTATATTCCTGCTACTGCTCTTTACCAGGAGAGTTCGCTCTTAGCGCTAAGGGCACCCGTTGTACAGAATTATTTCATTTCTCCTTAACCTCAAAAAGGTGTGACTGTTGTACAAATCGGTGCTGCGATAAAGCCTTGTATAAATATAATCCACGCAAATTGCTAATGCGCCTGGCGACAATTTTTTGACGTATTTTCGTTATTTGTTTCGACATCTTGTATTATTTTGTAACAGTTACTTACTCTATCTTATTGCCAATAATAATATAAAAATGTTACTAGTACTACTTCGATTTTTTAGAAGTTTTTATTACTTGCGAAAGTGATCACGACTTTATTAATTTGACAAGGTTCTAGCGCATTAGCAATTTGCGAGGGTTTTTATCGCCATAAATAAAACCGAATTTGCGTTAGACCTTACCACAGACATTTCTTTGTTCTGGTACACCGGGCACCAGCCGATGTTAGCGACCATCTTGTGGACGGGCCCTGAGTTCACTTGCGCCCAGCCGTAGTACACGCCCGGCAGAAGCCCCTCGGGCAGCGCTTGGACTACACTCAGGGGATAGTTTGCTGTAAACGTAACACCATTAATGTTAATCTAGAAATTCTACCTAGCGCAAAGGTATGACTGGTAGATAATGCAATACGGCGTTAATTACACCTTTTGTATACATTTTGGTTATGCAAAATAGCATAAATAAATAAGTTATGTGTACGGTCAAGTCGAGGCCTCTGCCGCGTTACCACTTTCAGATGAAATTACTTGCACACACGACAAAAATAACGAACGAACGCGTAGTGCAAGCGATATTGGATCGAGGTGGTAAGGCGGCGGTGACCATTCGAAAAAAGACGTCGATAGCGTAATACTTAAAGCATGGAAATATACTACAAATTAGGAGGTATGTATTTAACTACACAAAAAGTACGTAAGTAGAAAGTACTATAAGTATAAATTGAAGCGGTTTTAACTTCGGTGGGTTGTCGCTTGCTTTTTTTGCCTGGTTCTCAGTATAAATAAGTATTTCTGTCGGAGGGTACGTCCAGGCCCGCCGCTAGCTGTTTCGTCGCCCGCGCGCAATACCGATTATGCCGCCCTAGTCGCCCTACTACTCGTAAATAGTTTTTTATAATTTTTAATTTTGAAAAAGATCTTTCACCAGATGCAACTGAAACCGGCAGTGTAAGTAATATTCTTAGCGCTATTGCTGTGTGCGGAAATGTTAAAATTAAGTCATGGGTAAAATATATTGTAATAGAGTTGAGGATCATTATACTGGTTTTCTGCAAAATGCAACTTTAACGCAATGATTTCATTAATTAAATCAATACCGTCAATGTCTGATTCTCTACTTAAATCATCTTTAAGTTTCAGATTTAAATCTTTACAATGTTTCATTAACTCATCATTGGAATAATTAAAAAAGTTATTGCTAAAAAAGTCGAATACGTCGGAAAATATTTTCAACTCGTCGAATCTATTCTTTAAGAAGTTATTGTTTGATCTAGGATTCTAATATAAAACTCTACTTTATATTTGATTTTGGGGTCTACTAAAACTTAATCACTGTGTTCATAGCTAAATTGGGTTGATTTTCTTCTTGGCCGGATTGTATTTATTGGAGGGAAATCTGTTTCTACGTTGAGTTCGTGAGCCACTTTGAACGCTTCTGCTAACACCGTTTCAAAGTGTCCATCCGTGCGATATTTTGTTCTTCTACTTTAGTAAAGTACTCTACTACTTCTCAGTCAAGTTATTTATCAAATTTATGCAGATTTAAGTATTCATTGTGGGGCTCTGCATCATTTTTCTCAGAGCATTAATTTCGTTTAAAATATCGAACCAAAGTATTACCGAGCAAATAAATCTATAATTTTGAATGTTTAAAGCAAGTGAAAGAGCTTTATGAGATGTAGTACAATCCCATGCCGACGAATCACCAGATATTTCAAGCAAAGCATCAAATACTTTTTCAAAGTTATACTGTAATGGTTTAACTGCATCAATCATGCTGGACCATCGCGTTGCACTCAAAACTTTTAATTTTAAATCTGGTAAATATTTGCAAATTACCGATCACCTTTTTGTAGACGATGCAAAGGAAACGTAAATTTCTTGAATTATATTAAACAGTTTAATTTGAATCATAACATAAATAACCTACTCATTAATTTTCGAAATTAATAAGTAATGAAGTAATTTTTATAGTAAAACTTTTATAACGTTCTTGAACAGTAATTATTGTGATAAATAAGTCTAAAAATAATAGGTTAATAGTTACCATAGTTACAATTCCTTTGCACTTGTTTTATACTGACGGATGATTGAATTATAATCACTCTCACGCTGGACAATTAATCAATAAATTAAGCCGAAAGCCACTAACTATCACCAAATTAATTTCAAATATTGCTATTGATTGTGCCTGTCGTTTTTTATAACTACAATAGCAAGCAAGCGAATTGAAGAGGAAACTCAATGGGGATTCCCCTAACATCATCAGTCCCTTTTCCATAGAACGACGTTTGGTGTTGCATGTCCGTTTTGACGGATTCCAATAGATGGCGGTGATAACAGAATTCGTTCAGTTTTTTTACATGCTTTGACTTAATATTTATTTTCTTAAACATTAGTTATTATGACAATGACTTGAATAAGGTACGTGGGAAGACGCTCAATTTGCCGCCCCCTGGGCGTGCCGCTCGTGTGCGATGCACGCTTTGCACGCCCGCTTACGGCGGCCCTGGGTACGTCAAAGCCTATGGTCTAATTAAACCTAGTGGTTTCGGTTGTCTGAGCCACGTCACAGTCAAGAGAGATCTCCTCGCACTTCTAGAATATTACCTATATGCATCGTAAGGCTGAGATGTAGGCTACTAGCGCGGTCACAGGTGGCTAATAGTGAACGGCCATAAGATATGGTGGTTAGCTGCGAATATGTTAAATCAGCAGTCACCGACCAAACAGAGCGGCGGGATTACCAAAATGTAGCAGGGAATCTAGTGGGATAGGCTTCTCTATTAAAAGCTACAATATTCAGTGACAATCCTATACCATAGCGAGTAAACGCCGCCATCAAATATTTGTTCCCTTGGTGTTAGGTAGCAGCAAAATCGTATTGACAGAAAGCTGAAGATATGGTATATCAAGAAGGGCTTTTGGCTGGACATTTAGAGGCGAGAAGCATTCCACTACACTCCCCACATGTCTAGTGTGATTGGTTTCTCTGTTAAAAGCTACAATGTTCACTGATGATCCTAGGATGTGCCATGGGCGAGTAAACGCCGCCATCAAATAAGCGTTCCCCTGGTGTTGGGTAGCAGCAACAGCAGAAGCTGTTGAAGCTTCAGAGGGCTGAAAATATAGTTTATAGGAAAGACTTTTGAAGTAAGAGGTGGAAAACACCCGTTTATATACGTTGTGGAAGGCAAGAGGGAAACCAACACACAATCTTCCATAATGGGAGTTTCAGGAAAAACTCCGCCATCAAGAGGCTAGCTCGTAAACTTGATCAAATCAACGTTTTTATCTTCAAGTTCAACTTTTGTACACGTTTACTTGATCAATAAAGTGAGAATCCTAATCTATCTATATCATAATGTATCTTCGCGGCAAAACAGCAAAAGGGTGCGTTTCCACCGACGCAGCTTAGGAGAGGACCGTAAATAGCGAACTGGGCCCCTATTTTTGAATCACTCGCTTGGATATGGCGAGTGATTTTCGTTCGAAAACGATTTTTTTTCTATGACTTTTGACACTACGCCGAACGAAAATCACTCGCCATCTTGAAGCGAGTGATTCAAAAATAGGGCTCCTGAACTGTTGAATTGAAAGTTGAAACTGATGCGGAGTCTGAGTGCGGAACTGCGGAGTAAAGATTGATTTCAAAGTGCATGGTAATATCAGCGTCGTTTCTATATTTAAGCCCCCGAGTCCGACGAATAAAGAGCGGGTTGTTATAAGTTTCACGTGTCTGTCTGTGTATATTTTTGTATCTCTTGTGGTATCGTAGCGCCCAAACGGATGAACCGATTTTCGTTTAGTTTTTTTTTTGGGTCATTAGTTCAACAAGTGTTCTTAGCTATGCTGATGCTTCATGAAAATATGATCAGCCGTTTGAAGATCATCAGCTCCTTTCGGTTATTTTGTTAAACTATCGATTGGACCTGTCATTGACAATAAATGTTAAGGTATCCATGACTCGATCGGCAGTTTGAAGATCATCAGCTCTTTACTATTTGATGAGGGTATCTGACTACCTTCCATATTTTTGGTACCATGCTACTTCTGATATTGAAATAATAATGTTAAAGTAATTTTTTCTTATAAAGTCAAAGGTTTGAGATATAGACGCTTTCAAAGTGGTAAAATGGGCGTTCCCCCCCCCCCCATCTAACTTTTGAACCAAGAAAGTGAAATTTTTGAAAAATAAAATATAATGTAGATCTCAACAAAATCTTGCAACGAAAATTGGTATCGAACCGAACTGATAGTTTTGGAGATATAGCACATTTTCATCAACCGCAAATATAACTTTGTCTTTCATACAAACACTATGAAAAACAGAGTTATTGTTGCTGACAAAAAATATTGTGATATTTTCGCTAGGTGGAAGTAAGTGGACCCCGAATTCAGTTTAAGGGTGGTACGGAACCCTCAGTGCGCGGGTCCGACTCGCGCTTGGCCGGTTTTTTAAATTTATAATTTTGAAATATTTATTATTTTCTTCAGTCCATCCAGCTCCGCGTCAGTGGAAACGCACCCTTAGGAGTATAATATTAAGAGTAATAAATGAACAGAACTATACTGTACTACATTAAAACAGTACTTGCAGTAAGTACCTAGGTAACCTTCCTATAATAGTAATGCAAAGAATTAATTATGTACCTACTGCCTATGTAAGAAGTATTATGCACTGTGTACCTACTGTAGTTTTTGCCATATGCTTCTGTTAAATACCAACAATTACTTATTATCAAATATGTACAAGACTGACAAACCTAGTAAGCGAACTCTTAATGGGGTTATCAGTCAGCACAGCAAACATTTGTGTTTATTGTACAAATATGAGTACTATAAAAAAATAACAGCATTATGGGAAATATTTTATAAACTTC
Organism: Pyrausta aurata; assembly: GCA_963584085.1. Lineage (NCBI taxonomy): Eukaryota > Metazoa > Arthropoda > Insecta > Lepidoptera > Crambidae > Pyrausta > Pyrausta aurata. Next base: position 5,731,583 of record OY757272.1, on the reverse strand, counting down.
CATGTTTTACATAAATATTCAACAAACTAAACTGATTATAAGTTTGGCAATGGCATTATCAATTTCATTAGAACTTGCAAGTTAAGTAATAACCTTTCCAGTGATGTCAATGCTCTAATTCTTATCTCAAGATAATATATTTACTAAATATAGTATGCTTGTTGTACAATATTGTGTATATCCTTCAACAAAACTAGCACAAAGATCTGTTTGTAAGAGAATTAATGAGCACAACCAGTAATTTACTGAATTAAAATTATGCAAGAATTTTGATCAAGGTTATCCAACTACTAGACAAGTATCTAACAAAAATCCATTGACTGTTGCAATAAAACTTCATTACATACATGTATAACTGTTATCATAAAAAATACAGTGCAGTAAAGATTACTTCATAAGCTTGTTTTAACGGGATTATCTAGTATTAATAAAAACCCACTATCTTTAAACCATGCCATGCCATGTAGAATTTATTGCTAGTGAATTTCAAATTTTATGAAAGTCCCTGAAAATGTATCTTAATTTTTTTATAGTTTCTAATTGGAGTAAAAACAATTTACTTATAAACAAAATTAATAAAAATTTCCTTTATAACTTGTCCTGTACATAACAAGTTTCCAAACATTGAAATGATTTTTTTTATTTTATTAAGTAAGCAAAATTTTTAAAAAATAAATTAAAAAGTTACATGTTACACCATATAATTTAAATATGTAAATCTGTACAGAATATAAAATTGCAGGCTTACGTCCTTGTTTAAGTTATTTACAGATATATATATATGAATGAAGTGTGGCATGTTTTCTTGGCGAATATTGTTAACAATCATGACAATCCTTTCTACCAAATGATTCATTTTATAATAAAATAATCCCACAACCTACATAGGAAATAATTCATCTTTAACACTGAGATTTTATAAATGAAACATGTAATTAAATATGAATTGATATTATTTTAAAAGTTAAGTATAAAAAAATAGTTAATATTGTTATGAATTAAAACTTTTTTTTACCTGTAGGACACCCTAAGTCTTTAGAACCTCTTCCAAAGCCTTGAACAACTTCTCCTTCCAAAAACAATGGCAAATGTTTCGAAGTCATGGCTGTAACTTTTTTCGCCAGCAGCTGATACAAGCACATGAACACGACTGGTCGGCCGCTATGAAAGTACAGAAACGTGACCTCTGAATCCTCTGATCAAACACAATTAGTTTCACTAGAACAAAGATAAGACAACTGTATAAAGTTGTATTAACCTACCTATTTCAAATTGATAAATACTAAAGTTCGTTTGTACCAAGAAAACTTATCTTGAAATCATTTGTTTGTTTTAGTACTGAGATATTACTTATTACTACATTTTTAACAATATTTTTGTAATGTTGCTCAGATACAGATTAGTAAGTTGAAATCTCTATCCAAATAAAACAAAACTTGAGAAAATTTTTATCAAACACCAACAAAAAAAGCAAGGCAACTAAATTTTTGAATTAATAAATGTCAAAGTCTAATGGCTGTCAGTGTCACTCACTTTGACATTAGTTTTTTTTCAAAGGATGTGTATGTAACAAAGATATAGTATATGTATGTAACAAAGAAAACTGATTATTTTAGGTCTGCCTTCGGCTTGACCCTCGGAGATTACACCTTACCTTTCATCAACGTATAAACGACCTAAATGCTCCATAGCACTTGCCCACGCGCGGCCATAGACTGTGACAGGATATGGCGGCGCGGGGGCAGCGGGGGGAAGTACGTCTCTTGAGCCGCGAGGCGCTGGCGATATTCAGTGCGCTTTTCTTTGATCGCGTGTGAACACCTAGTGCTCCATAAATTTCGATAATTTTTATAATGTCTAACAGTGTTACTGTTCGAGAGCCGAATTTTAAGTTGGCTCGAAATTATTGTAAATTGGCGTACACCCTCAGGTAAGTACCCAATTAATTTTGAGATCCTTTAATTGTGTCGTTAATTAATTACCTATCTTAATTATCATATTTGCAGTTAGGATGATTTTCATTAATCATCTCTTAGTTCGGAGCTCAATCCGAGTGTTTTGTTTTTATTGTATTTACCTTGTGTGATAGGTTATAATTGAAACTAAGGACGCGACCGTAAGACGCCATGTTTTAACGGCTAGCGTACCTTCCATTATGGCAACGGGCTCTAGTTATGACCTGCCGTATACCTGATTTAGGTCATCAGATTCAACTCCACGGCCGATGGAAACCCAATCGTTCTAACTGGTCTTGTTAAGCCCTGGCTGGCAAATAACAGTCAGGACAAATCGGAGCCACCAGTGAAACGGCCCAAATCCTGGAGCCTTCGGACGGCTTCTAACCTAGAGCCTTCGAACAGACTCCAACTACGAGCTGAAGTACGGCCCCCAACTAGGAGCCGTCGTCGGACGGCCCACAACTCGGAGCTGTAGGGCGAACATATCTGAGTCGCTCAGACGACTTTAAATCTTGGTGCCTTCGGGCGGCCTCTGTCTCAGAGCCTCCGAACGGACCCCCAACTCGGGACCATGGAACGGTCTCGAACTTGGAGCTGGTCGGCCAGCCTCCAAACGTCGGACGGCCTCCAACTCAGAGCCGTCTGATGAACACATGTCGAATACTGGTGCCATCGGACGGCCTCTAAGTCAGAGCCTCTGAACGGACAACTCAATACCGTGTGGCGGCCTCCAACCCGGAGCCGTCGTATAAACATATTTGAGGACTATTTTGAATTTTGGCTACTTCGGATGGCTTCGAACTCAGGGCTGTGGGATGGCCTCCAGCTCCGAGCCGTCGGTCGGACATATTAGAGCCGTTAGACACCCCAACTCCAACTGTCGGGTAGGGGCCCTAAGGCAGTCGAAACCTAAGGCTAGAAAACCTTAAGCCAGACCTCCAGACGGCACTACAGGATAGTGAGACGGATACTATGGGACCGTCAAACGACCCCAACTTGTGAGGTCGGACGATTTTGGGCCTTCGGACAGACCAAAATCTATAGACAGACTAACTCGACTGTTGGCCAGCCCTGAGCCTGGCGGCCGCCGGACGGATACTATTGGGCCGTCGGTCGGATACAACTGGGCCGTCGGATGTCTCAACTTGGGCTCATAGTTAAATAAATCTTGGGATCGTCGAACGGAACACACTGTCAGATTATCGTTATAATCTAAAATTTGTCCCAAGTCCTGTGAGTCATCTCAACCTGTTCTTCTACAGGGATGGCGATGGGAGGAAATTTCATACTGCTAGGCCAGCCAGCGAAAGCCACAGCAAAGAGAGCTGACAACGATAACGCTACATTGGAGGAATTAGAAAGTGATCAATCTCCCTAAGGAGGATCTTGAATTAGACGCAGTTAGCTTAAACATACTTCAATTTGCGCTTCCAATGCTGGACTTAGTCCTAATCATGCAACCGGAGGCGGTATACTTATCAAGAAAAGCTTACCAGAAACTAAAGCTAAAACTGCTTGATTGGCCCTTTACGGGCCTTGATAATCCATCCAGTGGCGACCGGAACGAGAATACGAGGCACCGCAATTCAATACGAATTATTTAACAAAGCTATAGCGTATATTATTATGAAAGACCCAATTATTTCAAGAGAATCAATCAACACGGCTTTAAGAGAGAAGGAGAATGTCAGAGGAAGAAAGAGAAAGACCTCATCTATTTTAAGAGATCGGGCAAAGCTGAGAAGGCTTGAAGCCACGCAAAATGCGGTGGCAGAGCTCTCTCATCGTTCATCAAACATAGAGTTGCTCCTACAACAAATCTTACGTAATCAAAAGGCGTCTAGACTTCAACGCCAGTATCCTCTAGACGGGAAAGACAACAGACTACCAATCCGAAAGAAGAATGATTCAAATAGAAACTAAAATAAAAGGCAGCCTTCACTTCGAAACCAAATGGGTGACAATTCTTACTACCTGAATTTTCAAGCAGGTCAGTCAAGAAATTATGCAAAATGGCAAGAAAAAGGGGCACCTCAGTACATAATGGATACAATAAAAGGCTACCGAATTCCATTCGTGGCAGTTCCACAGATTATCAGGCTTTCGTGCTCAATATCCGCGAAGCTGCAAACCAAAACCTCTCCAGACATGGACAGAGCAATAGAAAAGATGCTGCATGATGGATCTGTTCAAAAATGCACCTTTCTGTCAGGCTTCATATCGACAGTTTTCCTTATCCGGAAAGAAAATGGAACGAAAAGACCGGTGTTGAACCTTTAAAGGCTGAACGAGTCTTTGAAACCAAAAACCATTTCGTCTGATTAACCACAGACACATTCCTAATTTTGTTCAGGAAAATTAAAACCGACCGATGAAAATCGACTTAAAAAAACGCTTACTTCCATGTGCCTGTCCAGGAAAACCACAGACGCTTTCTAGCGTTTTGCTACAAAAATCATATTTGTAACATGACATGCCTTTCATTCGAAATTGCAACAGCCCCCCTTAGTATTTTCTCGAATCACAAATTGGATAGCGGAGTTACTAAAAGCAGAAGGGATCAGAGTAGTCGTCTTCCTAGACGATTTCCTACTAGCCAACCAAGACCCAGTCCTCCTAAAACAACAGGTGAAACGAACGATCTGTCTCCTTAGGGACTTAGGCTTCGTCGTAAACATTGAAAAAACTTCAGCTTCTCCGACTCAAAGGCTAGAATACTTGGGCATATTTTGGGATGCCAAGAGGATTCTGAAACATCTGTCCTCCGAGAAGTTAAACTGAATCCATCACCAAATCAAAAAATCCCTACATAGGGATGTCTGGAATTGGATTAAGGCGAAAACATTAATAGGAAGACTGAATTTTGCCTCATTTGTGGTCCATCTCGGTCGCCTCCATTGTCGAAGAATCCAAATTGCCAGCAATGGCATACCTCAATTCTCAAAGAAAAACTACAAGGTACCTCAAAGAGCGTTAGACGATCTTCTCTGGTGGTTAGACAACATTGATCTGGATACAAAGATTTGGCTGACGGGAAACAGGTCATTTCTAATAACCGACGCGTCCGATTGGGGTTGGGGAGCAGTTCTCAACGACAGTCAGTTTTCGCAGCAATGGAACGTGGACCAATTTAATTGGCACTCCAATCGAAAGGAGCTTTTGGCTGTATTGTGTTCTTTAAAGACCAACGCAGCGTCTCTAAAATCACCTAATCCAGCTGCAGACAGACAATCGGACGGTCGCAGCTTACATAAGAAAAGAAGGAGGGACAAAATCTCAACCGCTCCCTGAAATGACCAGAGAACTACTACAGCTCTGTCATGCACTACCATCACCTTGGAACCACACTGCCGGAGCGCCTCAATGCGATCGCCGACCATCTATCTAGGGATCGAGCACCTCCAGATTGGTGTCTCTCACAAAATGTGAAAGACATGCTGTTCAAAAAGTGAGAAATTCCTGAAATCGACCTTTTCGCATCCAGGCCATCGGCAGCGGTAGTTCCCTATGGCAGCAACGACTTAACGGACCCAGAAGCACTTTATATCAACGCCTTTGGTCGTCCTTGGAACTACCATCTAACTTGGGTTTTTCCCCCATCAACAACTGATACCGAGACTACTAAGCCACCTGAACTCTGCTACAGTAAACTTCATTCTCATTGTCCCTCGGTGGGACAAAGTTTTCTAAAGACCCAATCTCACCAGCACCATTCGAAATACGGAATCTTCATCACCACCTAATGGATTTGGCAACAGGTCGACCGCCTCCTTAAGAAGACAAATTAATTCTGGAGGCTTGGAAGGTCCGGGGTTGAAGTCCTGGTTGAAAAAAGGGTCACATTAGTACAGCCTGCTCAGAGAGTTTCAACTCTAAAGTCTCAACAATAATCAGCTGGGACCAATGGACAAAGGCTATTAAGAAAGTCTAGTGCGAGTTTAATGCTTCTTATGGTCCTGCCCCAAGGGCACACATACATAAATTGGCGGTATGCGATGTTGGGGCGTTGGCGAACCTTCTCTTCCAAAGACGACATATTGTCCTAACTTTTACGTTTCGTGACCTTGCTTGTAATACTTTCCATGAGTAGAAATATGATAAGGAGCCCAGAGGACTCCTTTTTCTAGTGGCTGGTTTCGATTTCAAGACATGATTTGACAACTTTAGTCAGGCTGGTTGCATGAAAAAAAAAAGAGGAATGTTCTTCGAATCTATCTTCAGCATCAAGGCCAGTGCTTGCAGGCTAGACTCGAGCAGCGTTTAAAATAGATTAATTAATGTACGGCCTCACTCTATAAGCATAAGCTTGAGCCCTCAGCAGTCTAGCCGGAACTTTAGGAGATGTTCTGTTATTTATTTGATCATGTCGATAAACTTACTCGTGAATACCTGACAGTAAGTGTTAACATTTTATTTATGTTTTACTGACATTACTGAATAATTGTTACCTCCTTAATTTTAACTTTAAAGGATCTCTTAACTTATGTGTAACTGGGTACTTTTATTATTTTTTTTCTTATAAACCTCTTCAGTTCCACTTTCTATCACAGTGCGCTTCTTGAGCCGGCAGAAACCAAACACTTCTCCGAGGGTCAAGCCGAAGGCAGACCTAAAATAGTACCGTTTTTCCCCCGAAGGGTAAAAAACGGATATTTTGGGTCTAGCCAAGGCTTGACCCGAGTCAGGCCTTGCCGCCTCTGGTTCCCCTCGGTCAGGCACTGAATATCGCCAGCGCCTCGCGGCTCAAGAGACGTACTTCCCCCCGCTGCCCCCGCGCCGCCATATCCTGTCACAGTCTATGGCCGCGCGTGGGCAAGTGCTATGGAGCATTTAGGTCGTTTATACGTTGATGAAAGGTAAGGTGTAATCTCCGAGGGTCAAGCCTTGGCTAGACCCAAAATATCCGTTTTTTACCCTTCGGGGGAAAAACGGTACTATCAATCAATCTTTGATTACCTACCCATCTATAAATCTTTCTTTGGTGACAGAATACTTTGGTGAAACTTTGCCGAGCGACGAAGCATAGCATTTGAGATTTGTTTGTATGTGGAGTTGGAGGATTGGATGGAACTGTAATGTTATGAATTTACTCACACACACACACACTTTACAACAATAATACTTTACAACAAAATACCACAAACCCTAGCACAACAAAACCACTCTTTTACTTTACTAATCTGTGCTAAAATGGGTAATGGCATCTTGTCAATTGTCAAATATTTTGTTGAAAATTTTGGTCATGAATGTCGCATTTTCAAGCTCGTCTAAGGAATTTCAGTGATCCCAAATACCCTATTGGTCATAATCTTCCATAAGATATGTGTTTCCAATGCATAAAATAGTAATTCAATAATAGTATGGCATAAATGTTGTGAAACCTAATTCTCCATGTTCGTTGTCTGCAAACAAGTTGAAATTCCCTTGTGGCATTTCCCTCTGTTTTGAACATTATGACGAGACCTTCATAACAAATACAATGACTGAAAAGGGATACGAAGGTGACCAGTCATCATCTTCGTGGGATATTCCCGGTCCATCATCCCTGGCAGCTATACTAGACACTGTTTACACATCATCTGCTTCTGATAATCCTCCTAGAAATGGTAAATATAATACAATATGTATGTGCATCCTATGTCGCTTAAACTAATCTCTTTACTGTAACAAACATTTCATTTAATAATTTTAATATTTGCAGAGGAAATGGAGTGTGAAGCTCTTTTTGCTGAGAGTGATGATGAAGTGGAAGTGCTTCCGACTTCTTCAGAAGTCGTTTGCGCTATTGCCGGCGAGGATACATCCAAACCTGTGTCATCAAACTATGTGAACTCAACAACTCCTACTCAACCTTATGAACTGAACATGACTTCAGTTGCTCCACCAGGTTCAGCTCATACCCCTGTCCCAGAAGAATATCAACCCTTACCAGACAGCTCCAGCTCCTTAGATTATGTTCTCGGTAGGAATAACTTAGATAGTGGAAACTTAAATGGTCAGAGATTTCCTGATCTTAATATCAGATACCAACCTAAGCCCATAAACCAGAGGGGCTATTACTATCCTAATTATCAACACTATGGAACAGGTGTAAGACCAGGTCTAGAGTATGTCTTTGCCCCATACCATGCTAACAATGTAATAGTCCTTGGTGATGATAGAAACTATGTGCCTCACCCTGTGGCTTACACACTGCCACAGGGAGAAGATAATAGCTCATCTACTGCCATGGATTATGATCCTGTGCCACCTAACTCGGTGCATAATAGCCAAATGAATGCTACTGGAAGACATCATTTAAGAACTAATCAACCACATGGATTGGAGAGACCTAGTCGTAAGTTAAACATATCACCAAGAAGGAGGCAGTCTAAGGAAAATGAGGGTGGAACCAATGCAAATTTAATAGAAGTTAGTTCAGAAGAAGAGGATAATATATCTATACCACGAAAAAAGCAATGTGACAATGGTGCTGGTCACCAGGGTAATAGCTCCAATGCTGATGTGCCCATCGGCGAAAGAAATCGAAGCCACCCTAATGATAGTTCTGTCAGAGTAAACATCAAAAGAGAACCCCAAGACAGTGTTGAAGCTACCACACAAGCGGCAAGTGACATTAATACAGATAGCAATACTGGTGCTTCTGATCACCATAATTGTGGACGAAGGCATAATCACCATAATAATCATAGGCCCCATCATAACTGTTTACCTAATACACACATAAAACAAGAAAACATTTCATGTAACTGTGCAAACAGAACAACCTGCAGGTGCAGATCAAATCATAATAGTATCTATGCACATAATCACTCAATAGTGAGTGAATGTCAGAGGCACAGCCCCAGTCACGTAATTCACCAAAATGGTCCCCATCACCATCATCACCATCACCACCATAGACCCTATAGACAGTGTTCACAGCACAATATAGCTGGGACATCTAACACTCTGTTGTCACAAGTGAAAGAGGAGCCGGGAACACAAGGTACAATTATAAAGCAAGAAACTGAACCGCCTCCTTCACAAAACTTGGCAGAAAGTGTATCTGTCCCTGTATCTAGTAATATAATCAAAATTGAGGCTTCAGAACAGGCAAGAGTGAAGGTTGAACCAGGCACATCAAACAACCAATCAAATGAAGGTACATCAAGTGCTCAAAATGTTACTGTAAAATCAGAGAGAGAAGATGGGAGATGTTGTGATGTGAATGCCGGGGGAGATAGGAGAGTGAAGGAAAAGTCCCCTCAACCGGGTCCTAGTATGGGGAGGACAGCTTTAATAGATGCTAGAACGAGTACCAATTGTGATCAGGTAATGTTCTATCTTCATTCATTACATAGGCCCTAAAATGATAGTGTAATATTGTTTTAGCCTGAGTATAGTAGTGAGAGATACACTTGAGGATATATAAAGAAATTGCATCTATGATATAAAGCTTTATTATATTATCTGTACAAATTAACAAATTATTTGTTTAGGCAATCCAATATTTTAAAGCACTAATAATTTTTGATATTAACCTTGATCAAAGTGATAATAAATGGTTTTTAATTTCTTCAGGAGGTCCAGACCAACCCGGTGTCAACAGCAGGTGTGCTGTTAGCCCCTGACCTGCAATTGGATTGGGTGTCTGATTCTAGTTCGGATGACGATGTTCAAGTGCTGGGAGAAGATACCAATCCAGTAAGATATTCAGTTTATTAACTCCACATTGAAATTGCCAAACATTTTTACCATATTAGGACTTCTGATTAGTTTTTATGTTTACATAGACCGAAAGATAATTTGAAACAAAGAATAAAATTGTGCCTATTCAGTACTTATTCAATTCCAAAACCCTTGTCCTAAAACTAAACAATAAAACTTATGTAAGTTTTAAACATAGAAAGTAGTATAGTATAGAATGACAAACGCGGATTTTCAGCGTAACCAAAAAGTTACTTTACATGTGTGCGTTCAATAGTGATGTGTATCATATGGTGGTCCAAGTTTTATCGACGAGGTTACGATAAATCATGTAAATTGAAACAAAAATAATTAAATTAATGCACTTTTAATTACATAATACTTTCTATTTGATAAACAAGACAACCTCATTTTTGTTAAATTACATATTTATTTATTTATGTATGAAGACATTCTAGAAACACTTATACACGTTCCAACATAGACCTTACCACAGCACAGCTTCGGGCCAGTTGTGTGGGCCAGTGCTGAGAAGAAGCTGTGCAAGAATTACGGTTACCTAAAAAAATCAGTCAAAAAATTTATCGATACTGATGACGTCATCATTTAGTCAAGCCCTAGTGTAAAGAAACGGTTTCTTATTTTACTGAAAATACCTGAATTAATCTATTGGAAACTTTGATATATGGCTGCAAATCACAAAGGAAGTCCTAAATTTACTGTACAATTTGGCATCGGAGTCGATTTCACTCACAAATTTTATAAAATTTGGATTTCAATTTTTTATCAATGATTCATATTTACTGGTGGAAAGTATGATTTTCGGGATTGTATCCTCGGCGCACTTCACAGTTGCTGAAAGCACAAGTCATTTCATCTGAAATTGTTATACAAAACTTAAATTATAATTATATCCATTCATAATTTTTCAAAAATTCCAACGACGGAAACTTGACGTATCCACTAAATCCATTATTTCTTAGAAAACGGTCTCGCTGTCATAAGGTCTTTCGCTGTCAAATCCTATAGAATTTCACTAAGTAGCACGCTCTTTTTAAAGCGAAGATTTTTTCTTTCTCTATGG